>CM046881.1:573336276-573936276 GCA_025667525.1 Glebionis coronaria
TGCAAGTTGAATCAAGTCCTGAGGTGCCTTATTTCTCACAAACGACTATTTTGTCTTTTAGTGAAATAATACTTTGCTTATTTCTGGCTTATTGAGTATGCTTTTTCAAAATTTCTTTTTACAGATCTCATAAGCATCCCAAAAGAAGGTTGTGTGTCAAATTAGAGCTTATGGCATTGGCTTATTGCTTAATGGGCTGAAAAGCCCAATAAGAATAAGCTGCCTGCTTATTAAGCTGTGATAAGCTCACATTCAGCTTTTGGGCCTTTAGAGTTTTGTGTTTAGAATCAAATTTTGAGTCAGATTGGGCTTTTCCAAGTCAATTGGGCCAAGTTTGACTTTTTGGGCCCAAAAGCCCATTAAGGTTGACTGTTTTTGGTTTTGGCCCAGTTGAGGGCCCAATAGGGGTATTCTGGTCATTTCACTTTGATTTTCTGATTATTTAGGTTAAAATAAACTAGTTTGCAAGTTTTTAGAATTTTTTATAATTTTTGAATTTTTAATATTATTTTAATATTATTTTTCAAATTTCACATTTTCTAACTTTTTACATTTTTCTTAGCTTAAATACATTAGAATAGGAATTTAGCAACTTTTAGAGTAATTTTATCACTTCTAGATTAATTATTATAATTATTTTAAGTTTTAATAGTTTTTAAATCATTTTAAATACTTTTTACTAGTTTAAAAATTTCTAAAAATAGTTTTTAATCTTTTTAGGTCATTTTAGAGGTTTACCAATTGAAAAATCTTTATTTGGGCTTTTTGATAATTTATTTGATTTTTAGGGCTTTAATTAGCATTTAAAAATTGAATATTTAATTATTTAAAAGGTTTGAAAAAGTTTTGATCATTGGTAAACTCTTAGTTTATTAATTTTGATTTTTGGTGAATTTTTGGTAATTTTTAGAATTAATTTTTATTTTTGTAGTTTTTACGGTTTTACGTTTTATCATTCTAGTAGTAATTTTCACGTCTTCGTCATCTTCTTTTCTCATCCCCTTCTAAACCAATCATTAATCACAAACATTTAACAAGTTTTTCACACACATATACCTCCTTGGGAAACGAACTTTCATACCATAAGGGCCATTAACACTTGATTTTTCCTAAAATCATTTGTTTAATACTTACCGCTTTTACGCACCTTTTCCTAAAGGTCGTAATTTTACCTACAATCAATCATGTTTTAAATGTTCATGATTATAAATAATTATTGTTTGCATTTATATACGTAATCCAACGTAATTAATATTCGTGACGCGTGTACATGACATAATTGGTACATTTTAATAGGTTCGTAAGTTTACGTAGTGTAGTGTTCATGGTAAAAGTATGCGGGTCTTACAACTCATCCCCCCTAAAAAGAATAATTCGTCCCCGAATTATAGATAAAGTAAAATGTGGACGTGGAACGTAGAACGTGACGTGCCTGGAAAGAATATGACTAAATTATGGAAGAATGACAGGATAAAATCCGGATGAATTCCTCCATTTCCAAGTGGCTTCCCTCTCGAAACGGTTCCTCTACCAGATCTTGATACATATGATAATATTGGTCTTCATGACCTTGACTTGACAATACGTAAATTTCCTGGTCATCAACGTAAGATAGATCCTCCTGAATTTGATCGAGGGAATAAGAATTAACGTGCAAGGATAAATGAAACGTTACGATGCAAAATAGTGACGTCTTAGCAATGATGAACGAGGCATACTGAAACGTAGTACGTGAACAATTGTGAACGTGATACGTGGAGATATGTTGAGTGTAATATGCGAAACATATTGTGATCAATGATACTTGTAACATATCGTGAACGTGATATTGGAACCGTGGAATGAACATGACATGTGAAACATATAGTGAACATGGAATATGGCGTAACGCCAAACGCTATAAGGTGAAACGTGGAATGTGACGTGAAACGTCTGTTTGAGGATAGAGAGTTATACTAAACTTGAGTCTGGTCTCTCAAATTCTTGCAAAACTTCCCAGAACGGAAATGAACGTAAAATCGTAAGCCAGGATACGAACATGAACGTAAATAGTGTCATGAACATGAGTGTGAAAGCAAGTCGTATAACTAGAACAAGGACGTGAACGTAAATAAGAAGCACAAATGTGAACCTTTGTCTGGCCTGATAGTTGAGGGATTACGAAGCGATCGGATGAGCCTTGTCTAGAACATGTCCGATCTATCTGTTGGTTCTTGAAATCCTTGCGGATGTAAGGATTCTACATACTTGATCAAACTGTTGGCAATAACCCATATAGCATCATGCTTCTTCTGAGTTTGTGTTAATCTGGTAACCAAAATGCATGGAGATCTTGTCCCATTTCTGTTTACAATGTCTGATGGTGGAAAACATCCTAGTCTGTTGGTGTTCCATCTTAGCCTGTTAGTATGTCAGGTACTTAGATATGAACGTAACTGTATCTCGCTTTGTAGAAACTTGATACATAGAAGTTTGCGAAACTATGAGTCTCCAAAATTAGACTTCTCTTAGCGTAGGATTTTCTAGAACACCTACTGTAGTGTAGGGTTCTCACCTTTACGCATAAGCTGAGTCATGGTAAGTTTAACCGTGAGAATCCATGTGATTTAGCGTGTCACTGTAATCAACCAGAATTTATATTTGGAAAATTTTAGGGTGAAATTTCCTCTGTCATGGAATTTGCAACATAGTGCAAATATGGTATTTCTGCTCTTCCCTAGACTTAGAGAAGATCAGGTTGTCCTCGATGAAAACACTGATGAATTTGTTTATGAGTTCATGGAAACTCAATTAATTAAGTCCATCATGCCGTTGGAGTATTTATGAGACTAATACAAAATCATGAATCTAGCATGACCGAGTCGTGTACGAATAGCAGTCATGGAAATGTCATGCTCCTTCACTCGTCACTATTGCAGTATGATCATGATTCTGATCTTGGAAAAGTTCTTAACACTCCAAAGTCGATTAGACATGTTGTCAATACATGGAGGAGAATAACGGTTATGAACGGTGATTTACTTAAATCGACGGTAGTCGACACATAATCTCATGTTACCGTCCTTCTCCTTGAAGGTTCTCCTTGAATGTATGGGAAGATTTTGGAATAGTCGGTTGATTATGCAAAAAAGGAACTTCAGTGGTCGTGTCTTAACTGACAGCTAGAAAATTTTAGCAGCCATGGCTGACAAAGCACGTGCTTGCAAAGCATAGATAATTTGTACAGTTTTTCCTGATGGAAAACTATGTTGAATGTATTTAGGAGCCTGAACATTACTGTACATAATCATGAATCGTAGCATGGTGTGCTGTTCGTAGTCCATAATTGGGATTAAATTCAACTCGCATATGTCCGAGGTAATGCGTTAGCAGCTTGGATCTCATCATTAGGCTGAAGGAAAACCTTCGTATACATGGGAGATACGAATGGCGTCCTTTATGGTCATGAATATATGAAATATGGTGAAAGAAATGAAAGTGTCGTCGAGCAAACGTGACAGATCTCACTGATACGGCGGTGATGATACTGAAATTCTTGTGGCCTAATTAATACATGGCACCACAAAATGGATATACCCTTTGGTGGGAGCCCTGAATTTCTTAGGAATGTTCTAGAATTGGATGTGAGTCATGTGTCTTGACTCGTGTCTTGGGAAATATAAGCATGACATGTGTCTTCAGAAAGTATACGTGAGACATGTGTCTTGACTGATGTCTTGACATGTGGCTCGAGATGTGAAACAAGTAGAGCTACAAATATTAGGTTATCATGCCAGAATTGACGGATCTGTTAGACTACTGACCCTTTGTATTCCTGATCACGTCCGCAGCCGGAACTTCTGTTGCGATTGCTAGGATACTTGTTGTTACAGTAGTTGTTCCTATCATCTTGTCTGTCAGTTCCATGACGGTCATTCTCATGACTGTGATTCATGTAACTATTCAGCTGAGTGGCCGGCTGGTACCGGTTCTAAGTCATATGACTAAAATGACAACTGAATGACGTGCGACATGTAACTAATAATTAGGGACAATGATTGATGGAAATCATCTGGTGGTGAAGCATCTTCTCGTCCGCTCGCTTTGATCTAACGCCTTTGTCTTCGTCTTGTAAGATCTCCAGGTTGTGAACAATATCAGCATCTCGTAGTGTCTCTAAAATCCGCAACATTAACCCTTAGAAACATCTCTAAGCTATGAGCGACATCAGCAATTTGTAGAGTATCAGCAAGTGGAATACGCACATGGAATACGGTACATGGAGTACACATGGAATGCACATGAAATGATCGGTATGGGGTCGATCATCTGACATGATTTTAAAGGAAAATTATTGGTTAAACGGTTAGAAATACCATCATGATAACCTGGCAATGCCAGTATATACCTCATTCTAGTTGCATAGAGAAATGCTAACGCGTGGTTAAACGAGTTTCAACGATGATTTTCCTGAAAGCATGATTAGTGAAAACCAACCATGACTATCATGAAAGCAGATTTGAAATGAATTCCAACAAAGTCTTGCATGAAAGCATAAACAACAAAAGAGACGTATATGACATAATCAGCATGAAAATGAAGTTAACCATGATAGTATGAAAACATACTTGACATAAAGATATAGTAACTTATGAGGGGACATGAAAAAAATTATACCAATAATTCACGAGAAAAATTTTATGCATGTAAACAGTGCGTGAATGTATGATGCGGTTTATGAAAACCTCTATATGCGCGAGGGTAAACGCCTATGGTCAGCTTACCCAAAACAAAAGACATGGCGAGGGGATGCCTATGGGTCGGTCCCAAAGTTAAAAGTTTCAAAAAAAACACATGCGACTAAATAGAGCCAGTCCTGTACCAACCATTACTTAGTCATAATTCCTGCGACAATGATACATGGAATAGATAAATGAAACTCAGTTGTCAAAACTTAACATAAAATTTTATGTGGCCAACTATGAACTACTGGGTTCAGTTCACATTAGCCACGGTTCACAAGGAACATCGTGCATGAAACAATGACACGTAACTAAGTATGGATGGCGGTTGTTCAGTCCATATTAGTAAAAGCAATACTGATAAAAACATCATGGTTAAAACAATAAGGTGCTGAAAACATCATGGTTAAAACAACAAGGTGCTGAAACCATAAATACATGGAATAACAAGCGTTGGCTTAGGAAGCTCCTGATGACTACCCACTAGTTATAGGTCAAGTTTTAGAGCCTACAGGTCGAAGCCTTGGCTCTGATACCATAATTGTAACACCCCACTTTGATAAGTGGACCGTTACGCGTAATTATGGCGTGTCATCAAAGCAATGAAGGTAATATGTAGTAGAACATACATGACCATAGGGAAAACCGGAATCAAACATCAGTTCCCAAACATAATCCCAAAACATAAATAAGTAAATGAACTAGGAAAGACTAGACAAGCATAAGTATATGGCAAAAAGGAGAAGAAGTCTATGGCAGCTTCCATCCTATGCACTTCCTCCAAATGCTCGAGTCCGTCCTTGGGTACCTACCGTTTTGGGACATGGAAAGGAAAGTAACGGCTGAGCATAACGCTCAGTGCATGGATATATGACATAGTATAAATGGATGAAACATAACTAAGACTAATAACAGCGGAAATGTATAAGTCCTAGAAAACCTAGTTGTCTTTCATGTTAACTGGTTTTAGTTCTGAAAACATAGCTTAGGTTACTTATGAAAATCTGTACTAGTTAATGTACCAAAAGCCAATATAGGTCATGAGGTCAACAACGTGAATGAATACTTGGAGGGGTGACCTCGCCATGCAAATTAGAGGGGATGCCTCTAATTAACTGGTAAGTGGGTAGGAGGGATCAGCTCCTTGTGAAAGATGCAAGGCACACACCACATTCACCATGAAATCATGACTGAAACATGTAACTAGGATGCACACATACGCCCCACATGATAATATAATAATATAATGGCCAAATAACTGAAAAGGGACGCCACGAGCTATCACTCCGCCGTGGTGAAATCATAACACTAGTGCCTCTAGTGTTATGGTTATGGTACCTCCATAACTAGGTGAAACTGGTCATGCATGTATATGGCTAAGGTAACTAATAACACATAAGCATTTAATCTGTAACTACTGGGAAAACAGTTGGCTGCATACGGGAAATCCTAATGAAGGAAGAGATTGTCCTTACTGAAGGACGGAAAATCCGTACCTTATGTCTAGTGAATAAAGAAGACGAACGGAAGAGAGTCCTACTTCGATCTCACTAATGCTACATAAATAGTATACGTGTATAAGTATTCTGATTACTGGGTACGTAACTGATTTTATATCATGTCTTGGCTTGTTTTATATGTTCATGTCTTGTTTTACTGATGTTAACGTTATGCTGTGTTTATAATGTATTTTTGTATATGCTAATTAAGTATTACTTGTATTTCTTGTATTATTATACTTGTTGTGTAATAATAAGTAACTTCCTAAAAATAGCAGGTTTCCTAAAATAGAAAGTTTCCAAAAATAGATTAATTGCTTAAAATATATTAGTTTCTAAAAATAGAAAGTTTCCCAAAATAGTAAGTTTTCTGAAATAGAAAGTTTTCATAATTAGAATTAAGCTAGATTAATAAGCTAAAAAGATAAGCTTAAGTTTTACTGATTAAATATACTAAGTCATGTAATTAATAGTAAAGTTTATTAATTATAACATGTTAATTAAATAAGCTATATGTTATACGATTTAATTAAATATAGTCATGATTTAATTAAATTAAAGTGTATAAAATACTTACGTTAATACATGTATTAATAATTGATTATTTATAACCTAAGTCGTGTTTTATTAATTAATTATAATCCATGCATTAAATAATTAATTAATAATTATAGTCTAATTAAATGGTAACAATACTTACGTTAAATACATGTGTCAATTATTAAAATAAAAATAACCTAAGTCCATGATTTAAATTAAATTATTCCCAAGTCGTGTTTAAATTTAATTTAATTAACCTTGTAAAAATATGCTTGTAAAAATATGCTTATAAAAATATACTTGTAGAAAAAAAATTGTTTAGCTTAAAAAAAATAAACCCGTGCCCGTGTTGTGTTTTACATATAAGCCGAACCAAACAGCCCCTTAATTCTTCCTTAAACCAAAACCAAACACACCCTTAACTGGTTCTTTAAACTGTTTGCCAAACACCCTATATAAATCTAATAGCCAAACACCCCTGTTTGTCTTGCTGCTGGTTACCACTGCCCGGCCTGGGCTCCCACCGGCAGTGGCTGTTTTCCCCTGTTCGAGCTAAAATTCGCACCGAGACCACCAAGGTCACGGTTCCCACTGCCTAACTAAACACACCCTCGCTGGGGTTGCCACCGATAGAACAAAAGACCCACTGGCCTTGTGGCTGGTGAAATTATGTTACCACCGAGACCATGGATGGTCTCGGTTTCAAAACGATCCCCCTATACATTATTATTATTATTCTAACACGTTTTTAATCTCCTATTACTAGATTCTTGGTCGATTAAACGAAAATAACAACAAAGAAAAAGGATCAAAGATTACCTATAATGTGTGATAGTTTAGGGGAAAACAATAACGAACAAACACCTTGTTTTCTTGCATTAAAACCCACGATCTTTTCTCTTGTCTTGGTGTTGGTCGACGACAGAAGAAACAAAAGAAGAAGAAAAAGAAAAGAACGACGGCATGTTTTATGTTTTTAGGGTTTTGGGATTTTGTTGTCTAAAATAATTACTCCCCCCTATGTTTCTTTTTAGTCGGCCTAGGACACCCTTGGGCCTAGAGCCCATGTTTTCCTTCTTGTTTTCTTTTGTCTAAACAACCCAAAACAAAACACTTAAGCCCAAAGCCTTCCTTCTTAAATTTGTACGCGTGTTCGTGTTCTAAAAAGTCGTGGATTATTATTGTAGTAATTTCACATGTTCTACGTAATATTAATTTACGTAATTACTTGTCGTGTTTAATTAACTACGTAAACGTGTTCGTGTATTTTAAATATTCGTGTAGTTCGTGTTTTAAATGTTCATGTTATATTTATAATACGTAGTAATTATTTATCGAGTCTAATATATATATGTGGGTCACATGATCAATGTTTTAAATGTTCATGATTATAAATACTTATTGTTTGCATTTATATACGTAATCCAACATAATTAATATTCGTGACGCGTGTACATGACATAATTGGTACCTTTTAATAGGTTCGTAAGTTTACGTAGTGTACTGTTTATGGTAAAAGTATCCGGGTCTTACACCTTTAGAAAGTTTTCCAACAGTAATCCCCATCCCCTATTATGTTTTAAACAAATAATAATTGTTATAGCTTTAGAAAATCAATATATACAAGAAGACAAACAAAGTCACAACAAAGGTTGACTACTAAGACAATACAATGCAATGTTTGCTATGCAAATTTTACCATGCAACCAAGGTCAGGTAGCCCCAATATACGCTCAGCATCAGTTACAACTATAACTTGGATGTTTTCCTCTTGCCTTCTTGGGCTAGTTGTTCAGCACCTCGAGAATGTTTACCCTGATACAGTAGTTAAAATTTTCAATTTACCAAAATTAGACCAATAATTATAAAGCAATAAGTCTGTATTTGATGTTTGAATAGCTAAACGTACTTGTCATTGAAGCTGATGTAATGTCCATGTGGACAGAGATAAATGTTTCCATAATCTAACAAGCTTCACGCGTGTAAACTATTAGGATTATTTCCTCAACATTTTTAATGAGAAGCTTATAAAATAGCTTTTCATTCGTCTCTCATTAAAAAAATCACAACAAATTTGTTGATAAAGCATATCCTAAATCGAGATACAAAAAACAATATCTTACAAAAAATTGAGATATATAGATGGGTCCACCTGAAGATGCATAATGGCTATGTATTTGTGCAACGGAACTTGGTATTGTCAGAGTATATGCAAAGTGCGTTTTTCCTAATTATAAAGATAAAGAACAGAAGATTTCAGTCAATATGGCCAAAATGTCTATTGTCGTTATGTAAATATTTCTGGAAACACTTTGGTTGTAAATAACATATGATGTCAAAGTGTAGTAAAGGGGTGTTTGGTACAAGGCCGTTCTTACCCAATTTTGTTTGTAATGTGTAAAAACGGGTCGTAAAGCACTTTTTATGTGTTGCAACTTTTAAGCTATGTTTATCATGTTTTGAATCAAGTTCATCAACCGTTTTATGATTTTCGTAAATGGGAAAAGGGCACTTATGCACGTTCTGTAATGTAGGAAGCTGTATTGAGTCATATTCCACGTATGGCAGATACCCATCTAAAACAATAGAGTTGTCTGAGTGAAAAAAAGCACTTTGCATACCAGAAGCCGATGCATTCATAGGAGAAACTTTCTTTGCAGCTACCGAACTGATTGGAGAGCTATCCACTCCCTGTATATAATAAAAGAACAAGAAACCTATGGGAATTTATTGTCAAATATTTACGACAGTTATTTTATTTGGATCACATGTCAGAATAAAAATCTGCTACACATTCAGTTTTTGATCATGTTACAAGTTACGCACCAACATTTATCATAAGTGTAACATCAAGTTAACATTGCATTGATTTTAAATCTGATGTTCCACAAGGCCACAAGAACCGCAATATGTTATTATTTTTTAAATGCTTTCATAATAAAAATGATGTATTTCTGAAATATTGTAGTTGTTTCTGCAACAAAATGAAAAACTACACGTTAAAAAAGGTGGGATATCTTATCATATGAAGCACTGCTTTAGTATATAATAAACAATAATTTGATATACGACGAAGTGAGTTGTATTTCCTAATAGTAACCTTGACTTTATTGCAATTAAGAACTTTACCTGAAGTTTTTCTCTCTTCTGGTAACAATGTGTTATGTACTATAGCGGGATCATTATTCAAATTTACGCTACATAAATGAATCCATATGCGATATTTTACATGCAGAGAATAATTTTACCTAAAACTAATTACAGTATTTTGTATTCCGTATCTTCCGAAAGGGAGAAAATCTCTAAGAGCAAATACCAACCCAAAAACGACCACCACAACTCCTACTCCGATTTACATGTTATATTCTCAAAAATTAAATACGATAGAGCAATCGAATATTCAAACACAAATAGACGTAATTTAAACAAAACCAAATAAACAATTGTTTTTCTTTTTCTTCAACCAATCTAAATACCACTAGTTGGATAATTCAAACGAACGAAAACAAACAAACAAATAAGAACAAACGAAGCGAAATTTTTTATTCAAATACTCTAAGTTACAATTAAAAACATACCAATGACGTAAAACATACCAAATTCAGACATACAAAAAATAACAAAACTTGTTGGACAAACCAAACAAATTACCTAAAATAAATTTATGAAACAAATCCTAACATTTAACTCACGTTTCAACAATTACGAACAAATGAAGTGGAAACTTTTTATTCAAATACCTTAAATTACATTCAAAATATACAAATAAATGTCATTGACCTCTATTTATAGGGAACCAATGACCTGAAAACATACCAAATTCAAACATACCATATTCAGACATACCAAAAATTAAATAAAATTGATGGACAAGCCAAACAATTTATCTAAAACAAATTTATGAAATGAACCCTAAGGTTTAACAAACTTTCAAACAATATCCACCATGAGTTAAACTCTTTATATTTTTCAAGCCAAATTTTAACGGCGCTTTGAAGTTTAAGACACTTTTTCTAACAATTTCCTTAGATTCCATACTTCAATCAACAAAATCTACCTTAGATCGGTCATTCCTTCTTTGGTCCATCGATTCGGTGCACAAGTTAAGATACTGCATTCTTGCACTAGGTTGCTTCTTTATTATAGTTGGGGTGGGGTTTTGTCTAATTGATTACATATATAATTCAACGACAAATAAGTTTAAATTGGTTATGCAGTTTAAACAATCTCTAGATGAGTCAACTTTTATGTGTGTACTGTTTTAAGATTTACTTTTGAAATTCACTTCACTATAAAGTGTTTTATGTTTGATGGACACCATATGAAGTTCATATACAAGTTTACTATTTAGATACAAGCAATCGGACCATGTGTAGGGAACGGTTTGACTTCTCTGATTTTGAACATTTCGACTCTACAGTCTATTGCAATGATGCATTTCATTGGCTAGAGACTCAAAATAAGCACCTTACGGATTGCAAGTTAACTACTTAAGACCATCACATCCAATTTTAACAACCATACCAATACGTCACGGGTTTCATAATGGAAGGAACTTCTTGTAGTCTTTAGAAAGTTGGCTCCAATGTCTTAACAATGGAATTGCTTATGGAAGGTAAGTTGTTGGAGTCGAGTGAGTGTTTGTTTCTTGTTTATGTAGTTAATCTTCTCTCTACAATGTTCACTTTATGACTCCACTGCCCGAAGAGTGGTAAATTGAGCCCACTTTTTGAGTATTGTAATGAGAGAAAGGGAACAAAATTATTTTTTGGTGATAATCTTATGTGAAGTTGTAAAATACAACCTCATATCAAAGACTTCCATGCGATCTTTGATTTGGGAAGTGACAGAATGATTACCCGAATGGGTTCATTTTGTTATAAGAGAGCACCAAGTTAAGCATAACATTTATGAATTTATTTCGTAATTTAAAAAGTTTATGATTTTCAAATGTTTCGATAAACATGGTATTACAATCAAGTAGTTAGGTCTTTGGGTAGTATATCAAGTCGGATTAAATAGAGAAGCTCATAAGGGTAAAAGTGTCATTCTATCAAAAAGTAAGAGGGAATAGTGTAATAAATGCATTTTTTTTTAATTGTATGCTTTTTGTGGGTAAAAAATAATTCTAAGATGGATGAGTAATTGAAAGAGGGTATGAAAGGGTTTAAGAAAGCTTCAAATTATATAATTAAAAAAAGGAGGCATAATTTACCATAAACTCTGTAGTAGTTTTATTGCCTGTGCACGCACGAGACTTGAATATAAAGGATAAATTAAGTTATAATTTTGTTGTTGCGATTTTATATATATTATATATTTTTTAAAATATCTAATTTAATATGTTGATTATGTTTATATGGTTGATTATGTTATTCTTTTACTGTGCACCATGTAAATTAATATAAACTCACCTCAGTTTTTATTTTTTGAAGTTCATACTCTTTTTGCTTTCGATATTTTGATTATGAATAGTTATATCTTAATTATTAATCAACAAAACTTTTACATCAATCTTACATAACCTTACACCTACACGATTTATAAATTTATGATTTTGTAATGCTTAATATTATTTTATAAAACGATATCAAAATTCTAATGTTGAAATAGTTAGGATGCCCATGGAACCACAAGTTTTACATGATTTTGCATTATGTGATAATATTAATTGATACTTTGTATAGATATTTGTTGCACAAATGATTTGAATTTTTTTAACTGAAATGTTAGCTATCATTTTCTAGACATTGTGTGTTTAGTAACACATAACCACTTTGAAAAAATATATTTTCTTGTAATGTGTAGACTCCCGTATATTTATTTTCATCTCACACCGATGTCCGAGGCCTGATATTCATTTTGATATTTATATTAAGGTTAAAAATAATTTACGTATATTGCATTACTTGACTTTTTAAAATTTCAAAATAGAAACAGACAATAATCTGTGTTTTTATTTGAATACATATAATCATGTGATTTGTTGATTTTTTTTTAATATAACATAGATGTTGTAATTTTAAAATAAAAACTCTAGAAGGTATAAACTTAAAGGGGATATTTTGTTTATTTTATAAAGTTACTAAAAAGTATAAAAAATTAGAAGTTTACACTTTTTTAAGTTTTTATTTTTACAAATTTGACACATATATCTTTGTGTGTTTTTATCAAATTCTTCAACCAAAAGTTATAATTTTGACTAAATTGAATTCAATTTTAACTTTTCAACCAATCACATCGCTCGATTTTGCTTATTTGTCAAAATCAAGCCATTTGATTGGTCTAATTGTTTTTGCTACAACCTCCACTTTTTACTAAAATTTTCAAAAAATCTTATTCTTTTATCTCTCTTATCTTACTATATTACTAAATCATTTGAGAATTTTGTAACAAACTTTTAAAAAGATGAATTTTAAGACTTTCTCACTTAATATATAAAGAAAGTTGTTAGATATATCTTCTTCACATTAACAACCTATTAAAATAACACTTTCTATTTAAATTGATCTTTCTATCTATTTATTATTTTCATAATTTAAATTCACCATGTTTCTAAAATCTTACGATCTTTAATTCAATATCTATGTCGATAAGTTTTATTAACTTTTAATTATTTTTTTTTCATTTTTAGCGGGTTTATTTTAATTTAACTTTTTTACCCCAGCTGGTGGACCTCTTCTAACAATTGCCCATTCATTCTGAAATAATCTTTTTAGGAGGTTTAAGTTAATGTGAATAAGAACTTAATAAGAAAGATAGTAACATTTGTTTCATCATCAAATACTCGTCGCTCGCTGTTTTGCGCGAGCACCATGCTAGTTATATAAAAGATAAGGATGGACATGCATTTTTAAAAAAGATTTACCTAATGAATTGGACATGATAGTGCACCGCCACCTAGAGATGCAAATTATAACCGGATTTTTGGAAATCCGGTTCAAAAATCCGAACCGGTTTTTTCAAAATCCAGTTTTCCAAAAATCTGGTCTGGTTTTTTCTATCCGAACCGGTTAGACCGGATTTTAAGATTTTAGGAAAATCGGATAAAAACCGGATAAATTACCCGATTTATCCGGTTTTTAAAAAACCGGATTTAACATGTTTTTAAATTTTTTATTTTTTTTTATTACTAATATTTGATATAGAGACCGATTAAAACCGGTTAAAAGAACCGGTGTTTGTAAATCTGGGCTTTTCTTTTTGGTTTCCTTGGGCTTTTGTTTGTTTTTTTTTATTTTTGTACAATGGAGGTATTTTATTGATGATGATTTGAAACAGTGTCAATGATTTAATAGGTGTTTTGACATTGACCGAATGCATTTTTGAAGGAAGCGTGAGCAACGCATTATGTTTTATGATAAGGTTCTTTTCGAAAAAAATGTTTATGATAAGGTTGAAATGCAATTAATAGTTGCTATATATAAATAATGTCCTTTTCAATAGTCCGATTTTTTTGTTTTACAATTTGAAAATGATTCATTATTTCATTGTACAATTCATCCAAATATGGTATGTCATTCATTGAATTTTTAATGTTGGTAGCTTAATAGACTTGTATATTATTTTGTTTTATTAGTTAACATAGTTTTAAATTTCGAAAAAAAAGTGATAATGTAAAAAATTGATAACGAACATTTTAAACCGAAAATCCCTCGATCCGAAGATTTTTAACCGAAAAACTGATTCAAAAAAAAATCCAATAACGAAAATTTTTATCCGAAAAAAATCCGATACGAACATTTTTATCCGAAGAAACCGATTCCGAAAAATCCGATCCGATCCGAATCCGAATTTTTGAAAATCCGTTTTTTTTAAATCCGGATTTTTAAAAGCCGAATCCGATTTTATCCGATTTATTTGCACCTCTACCGCCATCTAAGACCGAAAGTAAATATGGTAAGAAAATTGTACAGGAATTAGCTTTTGGATTAACCGACATGATGAAAGTAAAAATATGGTAAGTAGTATTAGTTTTGGAGTAACCGACATAATCATTGATAGACCGACCGACCGACTAGTTTGTGTATAAAAGTCCCACTATATTCCCTCCCAAACATTCAAAATACGAAACCATTATCATCATCGATCGACCGAAAGTAAATTAGGGTTAGGGTTTTGTTAAGGTTTGTTATTCAGTCGATTTAAAAAGATGAGGATAAATATTAAAGGTGGTGTTTGGAAAAACACCGAAGATGAGATCCTTAAAGCCTCTGTTATGAAGTATGGTAAAAACCAGTGGGCAAGGATCTCTTCTTTGCTTGTCCGTAAATCTGCTAAGCAGTGTAAGGCTCGCTGGTATGAGTGGCTTGATCCTTCCATTAACAAGACTGAGTGGTCTAGGGAAGAAGATGAAAAGCTGCTTCATCTTGCTAAGCTTATGCCCGCACAATGGAGAACAATCGCTCCCATTCTCCGCTCCCGTACTCCATCTCAATGCCTAGAGCGTTACGAGAAACTCCTTGACGCAGCTTGTCCCAACGATCATAATTACGACCCTGCTGATGATCCCAGAAAGTTGCGGCCCGGAGAGATCGATCCAAACCCCGAGTCAAAGCCCGCTCGCCCTGATCCTGTTGACATGGATGAAGATGAGAAGGAGATGCTCTCAGAAGCACGCGCTCGTTTAGCAAATACTAGAGGGAAAAAGGCCAAAAGAAAGGCCCGAGAAAAGCAGCTTGAAGACGCTAGAAGGCTGGCTTCTTTGCAGAAAAGGAGAGAACTCAAGGCTGCTGGAATAGACAACGCGCGGCATTTAAAGAGGAAGAGGAAGGGGATCGACTACAATGCCGAAATCCCATTTCAAAAGAGACCACCTCCTGGTTTTTACGATGTGGCCGATGAGAGTTCCATTGTTGTTGAGCAACCCAAGTTCCCTACCTCCATCCAACAACTTGAAGGTGAACGCAGGGCTGATAAGGAGGCTCGCTTGAGAAAACAAGATGTTGCAAGGAACAAAATTGCACAAAGGCAGGATGCTCCAGCAGCAATCTTGCAAGCAAACAAAATGAATGATTCCGAACCTGCTAGAAAAAGGCCAAAAATGGATCTCCCAACACCGCAAATTCCGGATTATGAATTAGAACACATTGCGAAATTTGGTCTTCCAGCTTTAACCGAAGAACTCTCAGAAGGCAGTTGTGCCACCCGTGCTCTCCTTGCTGATTATACGCAAACACCCCGCCATGGAATGACCCCTCTAAGAACCCCACTGAGAACACCAGCCGGAAATCAAGATGCTATTATGATGGAAGCTGAGAATCAGGCCAGGTCACGGCTTTCGCAGACACCATTACTTGGGGGTGAAAATCCTGATTCGCACACTTCTGATTTTTCAGGGATCACACCAAAGGAAAAGGATACTCAAACACGAAATCCTATTTTAACACCATGTGTAATGTCCACCCGTGGTGCATCTGGTTTGACACCTAGAATCGGAATGACACCAAGAGACGGTCATTCGTTTGGGGTCACTCCTAAAGGAACCCCCATAAGAGATGAGCTTCACATCAATGAAGAGATGGAGACGCGTGATAGTGCTAAACTCGAGCGTGCGAGGCAAGCTGATTTGAGGCGCAATTTGCGTTCGGGTTTGACTGGTCTTCCACAGCCCAAGAATGAGTATATCATAAGCCTCCAACCAGTTCCTGAAGATGATGATGAACCAGAGGAAAAGATGGAAGAGGACATGTCTGACAGAATTGGTCGGGAGAAGGCTGAGGAAGAAGCGAGGCAGCAAGTTTTGCTGAAAAAAAGATCAAAAGTACTGCAAAGGGAGCTCCCTAGACCTCCTATTGGCTCAGTGGACCGGATAAAGAAATCTCTAATAAAAGCCGACGAAGATAAGAGCTCTTTTGTTCCACCTACTTTGATTGATCAGGCTGATGAGATGATTAGGAAGGAGCTTTTGTCTTTACTTGAACATGATAACGCAAAGTATCCTCTTGATGAGAAGCAGGAGAAGGAGAAAAACAACGGAGACAAGCGTTGGAAATCTGTCCAGGTTCCCGTAATAGAAGAATTTGACGAGGATAAACTTAAAGAGGCTGATCAATTAATTAAAGAAGAGGAAAAAGTTTTGCGTGCGGCAATGGGCCATGAAGATGAAGGTTTTGATGAATTTGTTGAAGCACACATGACATGCCTAAATAACATTATGTACTTTTCCACACGTGAGGCTTATGGTCTCTCTAGTGTAGCTGGAAACGCCGAAAAGCTAACTGCATTCCAGAGAGAATTTGATATTGTAAAGAAGAAACTGGATGATGATACAAAGAAGGCGGTACAGCTCGAGCAAAAGGTAAACCTTCTTATGAATGGATATCAGATGCGGGGTGCTAAGATCTGGTCACAAGTAGAGGCAACCTTCAAGCAGATGGGCACAGCTGGAATAGAATATGAGTGCTTTCAAGCATTAAAAAGACAAGAGCAGTTGGCAGCATCAAATCGTATCGCTAGTATCTTGAAAGATGTGGAAAAGCAAAAAGAACTAGAGAAAACTCTACAGAATCACTATGGTGATCTACTCATAGAGCAAGAAAGGATTAGTTAAGTATACTGTAAGGATCAACGTACTCCTGTTGTTGTAACTCGTATCTAATGAATAATACTCTCATTTTAATATAACAAAGTCTCTCATGCATACTTAGTTGTATTGATCCGGTACGTGCAAATGGAAAGTATGTTAGGTTCTCATCTTGATATTTTTTTCATTAATCGAAATACTTGAACATTTTGTCTTGACAATGCATGGACAATAATCTAAGGAATATAGTTATAAATCACTCAATGGTTTCTGATATTTAAGCCCATATTTCTTGTTTCATAAGCCCATTAATCTAAGATGGTTTCTGCTGGGTCTTTTTAAGCCCATTAATCGAAAGCTACTGAGGGAAAATCAGTTTCGGTTAAAAGCTTAAAAACTTAAAAATAAGCAATGTTATTATGTTAAAACAATCTCTTCTCAATGAAACTTTTTTAAAACATTAAAGATGTGTTTAGTTAGAGAGAAAACACTTTATTTTTCGTAAAATTTAACTTTTACATATCATAACAGCTTGGACTTGGCATGTTCATCGCTTTTAACGTAAATATAGGATGTATGATTTGGTATTGAGGCTTGTTATGATTAAAGTTGCACAAGGCAAAGGTGTTAAGTATGAGGCTAAATATAGTTATTGGAAATTATTTTTTATCTTCTCGTTGTGTCTTTGAAGAATTTGAGAAAGATGCATTAATTTTATTAAAACGGATCCGAATGTTCTTCGTAATTCAAAATATTAAAGCACCCGGTGCATTTCATATATTTAATTTTTTTTTTTTTGGAAACGGCAAATATTATTAAACACCTCAACTTAGCAAGAAGCTAAGAGAGGGCAAAAGGAAAACATCAGTCAAGTTACACCGAAATTGAGAGAGGATTACATTGCCAGTCTATCCAATTGCAAGGATAATTGCTCATATGTTTCATCCATAAGAATGTAGATGAGATAATGTCTTGTGCTATCGCCGTAAAAGATCTGTGAATCTTGTTGAAGGTGTAATCGTTTCTCGCCTTACAAATGCTCCATATGGTACCAAGAAGAATGGTAAGTAGAACTTTCCTTTTTTTTGGGGCAATTGCCCCAAGTGCTGCCGAACTCCAAAAGACCTTTAGCTGAAGAAAACGTGGGGGGTGGAATATTGCACCATCTGAAGACCCACCTCCAAGTATTAAGTGCCCTGGGACAGAAGACGATTGCGTGGTCGACATCCTCCTCGATTGAGCCGCACACCTTGCAGTTAGTATTAACCAAGTGAACTCCCCTGTCATGTAAACTTTTAGAGACAGGGATGCGTCCAAGACCAACCCTCCAAGCGAAACAACAGACTTTTAGAGGAGCAAATCTAATCCAAGGCGTAATGTCCGAACTGAAAGGATTGGAGAACCTGTCCTCAATGAGATTCCTAGTGTGATGCACAGTGAACAATCCGTCAGAAGACAACTTGCAATTCAACTTATCTGGAGTATGCTTCAGTTTGAGGGACGCAATAAGGTGAAGCAAGTCACAGAATTCGTTGATCACCGCTGGGTTGTTAAGACCCGAGGTCCAGCTCCAATGGTAACCGGAGATGGATATCCTGTCCTTGATTAGACAATCTTTGTTGGACTCAATAGAGAACAATAAAGGGAATCTGGAGAGCAATGGTAATTCACCGATCCAAGAATCCTTCCAAAATAGGAAATTACTTCCGTCGCCGACAACGAGTGAGAATATATCGTGGAATGTGAGCCCGAATGAAGATAGGTCTTTACCTGCTTTGGCGATATTGTTCCAAGTACCAGCAAGTTTGGGGTTGGACATTTGGGTTATAGGTTTGTCACAAAGGCGATGAATCTCCTTTATAACGTGTTTCCATAAGCAATCGAATCTGTTATCATTGAGTTTCCACCACCACTTTAAGAGGAAAGCACAGTTATGCGCCTTTAACGAACCAACACCGAGACCTCCCTTATCTTTTGAAGCTAAAACCGTGGACCATGATACCCAACAGATTTTATGAGATAAATCATCTCCGCCCCAAAGAAATTTCCTGCGGATCTGTTCAAGCCTATTGATGATGCTGTTGGGAGCTTTGAACAAAGAGAAATAATACAGAGGGAGGCTACTAAGAACGGATTTAATGAGTGTCAATCTCCCACCAAAGGAAAGGTGTTTGGCTTTCCAGCATGACAACCTGGAATTGAACCTCTCGATAACGGGCTGCCAGTTTTTTGTAAGGTTCATGTTTGCGCCTACGGGAACTCCGAGATACACAAAAGGAAAACTTCCAGATATGCAACCAAGGAGTGAAGACCAATAACCAATTTGAGCGTTCGAGGCACCAATGCCGAAGACCTTAGATTTATGAAAGTTGACTTGTAAACCTGATGACGCGTGGAAGCACTTGAGAATCCTAGCGAGATTACACAAGTTAGGATTAGAGCCTTCCCCCACAAAGATTGCATCGTCGGCATAGAATAGGTGGGAAATAGAGGGACCGCTGCTACCCACTTTTATACCACGAAAAATCCCTTTTTCACAAGCCGACTCCATGGCCACATTAAGACCTTCCATTGCGATGATGAATAAGAATGATGAGAGAGGATCTCCTTGCCTAACGCCTTTGGTGATAGGGAATTCTGTTGTTGGAGAACCATTGACTAGAACAGATGCTACTGATGATGATAAACAGCCTCTAATCCATCCACGCCATTTGGCACCAAAATTCATTTGTGCCATGATGGAATCTAAGTAGCACCAATTCAATGAGTCGAACGCTTTCTCGAAATCCACCTTAAACATAAACATCTTCTTTTTATCCTTTTTCGCCCACGAGCACAATTCGTTAATGTTAAGGGGACCCTCCAAAATGTTACGACCGCTGATGTAAGCTGATTGAGCATTTCATATATTTAATAGGTGCATAACGTTATACACATAGTCTTAATATATTTAAATGAGAGATAATTTGCACATTTTATATTTTGATTGAAATACTTAAAACTTTACATTAAATAGTTGTGTTATAAATACAAAACGCTTTAACTTCTTGCATATATAAATATCAGCAAAAGTTCAATATAAAATCAATTAATCACAACCATTCATTTAAAAAAATTCACTTTTATTATTTTTTTTAAATTAAATATCTCATAAGCCATTAACTACTACACAAAAGGAAACATACCATCGCAACGAGAATTAAATCATCTTTCTATCGAGGGCCACATGTATATGCATTCGACGAATTTTTTGTTTGTCTGAAAAAATCATATATAATAGTATCACAAATAGTATATGAATTTCTGAAATCGTATATGAGTCGTATAACGATACATATACGATTTTCTGAAATCATATATGATTCGTAATATGAATTATATATTATTTTCTCAGAAAAAAAAATTTGTCAAAAATTTATACATGTGTCCTTTTATAAAAAGATAATTTAATTCTCGTTACAATAGTGTCTTACTATATTTTATGTTGTTTAACGATTTACAGTTGTAAGATATATTTTTTTTTTATATAAAAAATAGGATTTTAAAAAATTAAATAAATATAATTATTGATTAAGTATATGGTAAATTAGAGGTTTATATTAATATGAAGTCATATATTAACAATATTAAAATTGTTGCAGTTACTTTCTTTAGAGAGGAAGGTACCACGGCGAGGGGTACCTCGTCGAGCCGACATGGTCTTTCGTCGTGGCTCGTCGTGGCTTGTCGCTATACCCACCCCATTTTGCCGAAAGGATTTCGCTTTTGCGAAATATGAACGACGAGAAAGTGTCCAAAATATAGCCGCTGGTATAGCCGTTTGGTTACTTTATTTTTTTCTCTAAATATTCTTAATCTTTATATAAACCTTTTTCATTTAACAATTTTAACAATCATATTTATTCTCAAAAAATAAAAAAATACTACTGGAATGGCTTGTTCAGCTCCACACACTTATGATCAAATCAAAATATTTGTTGCTAACCTAATTAAAGAAGACAACGTTCGGCAGAAAGCGATTATGGATTTAGCCCTCAAATTTGAAAGTCCATCCTCTTCAAAATTTGAACTGCAGGAAGCATGTGAAAATTGCAGTGATATTCCAAAAGAGTGGCGTGATCAAATAATCAAATTTTTGAAAAAAGAATCGAACAAAAACGATGAAATACATGATGCTTTGGTTGAAGAAGGCGTTAAAATCGAAAGACAAATGGATTCTAAAAAAGAATGGATTAGAGAATTTTTATTTCGGTGTTCTAGTTCTAATTTAAATAATGTTATTTTAATTTCAGTAATATTATTTAATTTATAATGTTGTAATTTTAATTTCAGTAATGAATTTTCCAACGGCTATGTTTAAATTTGAATTTTCCAGCGGTTATATTTTAATTTAACATGGGTTCCAACGGCTATATTTTCTCTATAAATACTACTTCCATTTAGTATTTTTTTTTTCTCACACAAAATCATACTCTCAAACATGTCTCAAAGAAACACTTCTGCAAAAAAGAAACAAAACAAACGAAAAGCTACTAGAAGCAACTCATCGACACCGGAAAAGGTACCTGAGACAATCCCTCCACAACCTTACCCCCCACAACCTTACCCAAACACGATGGGTGAATCATCCGTTCCTACTGTTGATCAACGAGAGAGCCTTGTTGAAGAATACCAGGTACCTGATGAGTTCCGTTTTACTGAGGAACAAGAACATCAACTGCTTAATGATGAAGAAGCATTACGTGAAGCATTAGCAGAAGAAGAAACGGAGAAACAAGAGTTAGCGAAGCAAATCAAGTGAGAAAAGACCGTTGAATTCATCAAGAATTCTTGGGGTATTTCATCGGAATTTGATTCGGATCCTAATAACTAGCTTTTGGCCAAGTATAAAATATTATCGTCCGATCTCTTCGAATTGATTATTGGTAGAAAGTGCGACTCAATTGTTCTTGGTGGAAAATTAAATGGTTTGGATTGATTATCTAATTTTAAACTAAGAGCAAATAATTAAAATTATCGTTGTGTAAAGTGAAATCTTTGAAAATTAAACTACAAATAAAAGTGTGCAATTCTTTGGAAATTAAACGTAAATGATTGAAAACTTGAAAACTTGTTTAAGATAAACTAAGACAAAAGGCGGGTAAGATTAAATTTGAAATCTAAGAAAACAAATCAAAGCCTGAGTCTGATCGTGATGCGATCGCACTCCATCGCAACCACTCCATCGCAACTCACCATCGCAACCACTCCATCGCAATGATCCATCGCAATCTGATCGCAATGTTCCATCGCAACCAATGATCGCAATGTGGATCGTAGTCTTGATCGTAACAAAAGGGATCGCAATCAATGCGATCGCAACTAGGAATCGTGACGACCCATCGCACCCACAGATCGTAGTTATAGATCGTGGCGTGTGATCGTAACAGGGAAGGAACAACAGATCGCAATCAATGCGATCGTATTCAAGAGGAGAAGTCATATCGCAATCTAGTTATCGCAATGAAACAAAACCCTTCTAAGATGGAAATGGTGTCCAAAAAGCAACAAAGCTTAAACGAATAAAACGGAGAGGCAGTTAACACGATAAGCACTTATCAACTTACCCAAAACTTGTTAAGCACAAATTAGAAATCTTTTTCGAATCGAAACAAGTAAACTTCAATAACACAAACTTTAAATCAATAAACTTTTTTAAAGAAAGTCTAAGATTAAACAAGCTAAACTTACGAATAAGCAAATAAGCATAAGGAGCTTATTTCTTATTCCGTATGAAAGCTTATAAGCACAAAAAGATGAACTTTTGAACACTAAAACATCAAATTCTAAAACGAATGAAGAACTATTCGGATCAAAATAGAAGTTTCGGATCAAGGATTACATGAAACCAAGAAATGAAGAAAAAGATTAAAGAACTTAAAACTTAACTTGAACTTGATTAATGGAATCCAAATACACAAAGCTTAAACTTGAAAGATTAAAAGAAAGGAAAGATGAAAAACTTAGTGAGAGAAAGTTTAAAACTTTCTCTCTCTAAAAACTAGAAAGAAAAATAATTGAAAAACTAAATTGGCTAACCACCCTCCTAATGTGATCAGGAGGGTATTTATAGGCTAAGTGGGAAGTGCATGTGTGGTGTGCTTCCTTCTTTCTTTTCTTCTCGACTCGATTTAAATCTTTGTCTTTTCTCGACGTCGTCTCGGGATTTGAACTTGTCTTAATAAATTTCTTCTTTATTTTAGACTTAAGTTCTTCGACTTCATTAAACTTCCGTCTTTAGACTTTTTCTTCGATAAATCTTCAGAATAGGTCTTGGACATCCGTTCTTTAAGCACTCTTGATCTCTTGACTTCGTCTTTTCTCGTTTTCTTTAATAAAAGTCCGTGAAAGCCCGTGTTTTCTTCCTTTTTCATCTTTGGGTCCTAAAACACAATAAAAACACAAACCACACATAATTCCGACTTTTACGAACTAAACTACACGTTTTGGTCTTGTTATTATTGGAAATAAGTGGTAAAAGGATAAGTGTTTTCACACTTATTAAATCCCCTACACTTGACCATTGCAATGCCCTCATGTAATGCATTAATTTTAAAGCACGGTTTACATTTTCCATCATAAATAACCTACCTTGGCCTTTATTCATCACTAAATAAAAAGATAAAAACAATTTGGCCTTTATTCATCACTAAATAAAAAGATAAAAACAAGTAAAGAAATTAAAGACTTACATTGGGTTTTGACTGCCATGAACGTTTTTCATCCTCAAGTTTCACGTTCCCCATACCAAGCTTAAAAACGAGATCATTGTTATTATAAGTTAGAAAACTAACACGACTTCATGTGGGCCAATTATTTACTTAGACTCCCTTATTCCTAGGTGTATCTCTTATATTTTATTTTTGTCTTGAATGATCACGAGGATGCATTGTTTGACTTATTTCGATAGTTATTTAGGCCGAAAATAAAGTGAACGATTTAATCAATAGTTAGCTAAAGGACAAAATCTTTTAAAACTGCTTCTCGGGACCTCTTAAAGTTCATATCTTGGCATAACTCGCTTCACGATTTGAGACCTTTCTCGGACCGATATTTGGCAGCGACTTCATACTTCAAATCTTTGAGAGGCGTTCTTGAAATTATGGTCTTCTCTTCATAATAGGAATTTCTTCACTTGAAGTTTTGAGAGATCCTTCATATTTGGACCACGACTTCTTCATTTTTCTCCAATCTTTATTTTGGACTTTGATATACAACGATCCGCCTCCTTTTAGGACTTGGATCTATTTATCCTCATACCTTGCTAGGGTCTTTACGGATATACTTCTCCATGATCTTTTGGGGAGTATTTGCTTTTCGTCGTGTGTCTCGATCCTTCATATTGATTTTTGATAAATGATTCTTCACATCACTTTTGGATCTTTAGCAACAAAATGTAGCCCTCATGCCTTGTTAGGGCCTTTTCGGACTCGCCAATCTTCGCATCCCGCTTCAATAAGTTATGCCTTGGCTATGAACTCTAATTAATACCGAGCAACTTTTAAACGATCTTGTGCTAGAAGCTAAGTAACTTTTCAAATCGTACAACCTTATTTATTGCAGATAAATTTATTAGCAAGCGATGGGAGAATAAGCTTATAATCAACTCACATAAATTCACGAAAGAATACCAAACTTATAATTGACTCTATCATCTCTCGTTCTCCACAGTTTAAAATCTCAAGGAATGAGACTCGTGGATGCTTAGCCAATTAAATCAAAGTTTTGGGTTTTCGAGTCATCTATAGGATCTTGCATCTTCTTAGACTCTTTCAAGTTTAGAATTTGCGTTTTAAAGTTCCCTTGATAAACGACTCTCTAGGATCAATTATAGGAACTTGCAAAAAGTTCTTGTTCTTAACCCGTGAGAGTTAAGACTTTCGCGTTTTAAAGTTCCCTATATAAAAGCCTAGCAAAACTTGACTTAAACACGTTAAGGATACTAGCTAGAGTAAACTTAGATAAGTAAACTCGGGTTGAGTCCAAATATTCACGACTTTGAAAAATTTAACACCACTTAATTAAACTTTATTTTTGCAAAGTAAATAACGATAACAAAGGAAAACTACAAGGCCAAAATAGATTAAAAAAATTTTAAAATGTCGAAAAATCACATTTTTCGGTTAAAATGAGGGCAAATTCATGGAAAAGACCACTTACTTTGATAGAAGTCCCCCTACACTTGGTATAAACATTGTCCTCAATGTTTAAGCATGTAGGAGTAAACTCCCCTACACTTATGACTTTGTGCACTTTGTTTAAATCTTGCTAAGGAAAGGACAACTATAGTGATTTCAATGTGAACATATAAGATATGAAATATTGAATCACGATAGTTTAGGATAGAACCAGGAAGATGGGAACACGGGATCACGGTTCGTCAAAAGTCATTGAGGTGCTCTTTGAAGCTTGAATCCCTGTAGAGAATAAGAAACAAGACAACAAACGCATACGAGGCTCCCCCTACACTTATTATGAAAGCGGTAAATGATAGATCACGGATTGCCTTCCGAGAAGCGCTTGTTTTTTATAACCGAGTCACGAGCCTGACTCGACCCCAAAACTAGTTCATGAGAAATGTGGTGAGGGATGGAATCATCTCATGAGAGATGTCCTCACTAAAGTACAGCTTCAAACACTGGCCATTCACCTTGAAATTGGGCCCATTTGGCTGAGAAAGCTCAATGGTTCCATATGGAAAGACTTTGGTGATGGTGAATGGACCAGACCAGCGGCTCTTCAACTTGCCCGGGAAGATCTTCAACCGAGAGTTAAAAAGTAAGACTTGATCACCAACGTGGAACTCTCGGTTCTTAATGCTTGCATCATGGATGATCTTGGTCTTCTCCTTGTAGATCAATGAGTTCTCGTAAGATTCATTCCTCAGTTCATTTAGCTCGTTGAGTTGAATCTTGCAAAGATCACCAGCTTTGTTGATGTCGAAGTTAGCCCACTTCAAGGCCCAGTATGCCTTATGTTCCAGCTCGATGGGGAGGTGGCATGCTTTCCCGTACGCAAGACGATAAGGTGTACAACCAATCGGCGTCTTATAGGCGGTACAGAAAGCCCACAAAGCATCGTCTAACTTATTGGCCCACGCGACACGATGCTCTCCCACAGTACGCTCCAGAATTCGCTTCAATCCACGGTTGGAAATCTCGGCTTGCCCATAGGTTTGGGGATGATAGGCAGTGGAAAGACGGTGATTGACACCATACTTAGCCATGACTCTAGCAAATTTATCATTGCAATAATGAGTCCCGCGGTCACTGATTATAGCACGAGGAACACCGAATCGAGCAAACAGCTGCTTCAAAAAGTTCACAACCACCCTTCCATCGTTCGTTGGGAGAGCCTTAGCTTCAACCCATTTAGAAACGTAGTCAACGGCTACGAGGATGTACTTGTTCCCTTTGGATGATGGAAATGGCCCCATAAAGTCGATGCCCCATACATCAAAGATTTCACATTCTTGTATGAAATTTTGAGGCATCTCATCTTTATGTGTGATCTTGCCTTGTCTTTGGCAAGCATCGTAATGTTTAACCATGTCGTGAGCGTCACGATAAATGGTGGGCCAATAAAATCCAAAGTCGAATACTTTCTTCGCGGTGTAATTGGGACCAAAGTGACCACCGGTGGGTCCTTTATGGCAAGCGTCAAGGATTTGTACCGCTGCCGGCCCATCAACACATCGACGAATGACAAGATCCGCACATTGTTTGAAGAGGTAAGGTTCGTCCCAGAAATAATGTTCAATATCTTTAAAGAACTTTTTCTTTTGTTGGGACGTTAACCCTTCCTTGAGAATCCCACTCGCTAAGTAGTTTGCAATGTCCGCAAACCACGGGGTGTCATCAAGATTGGAATTTATAGACATTAAGGCCTCAAGGGGAAAAGAGTCATTGATCTCTTGATTCGGATGATCCCCTTGATAAAGATCCTCAAGTCTACTTAGATGATCCGCGGCTAGGTTTTCAGCTCCCTTCTTGTCACGAATTTCAATGTTGAATTCTTGAAGGAGCAAAACCCAACGAAGAAGTATTGGCTTAGAGTCTTGCTTAGTCAACAAGTACTTCAACGCGGAATGATCGGTATACACGATGGTGGTAGAAAGGACAAGATAGGGGCGGAATTTTTCAAAAGCATACACTACAGTTAAAAGCTCTTTTTCGGTAGTGGTATAATGCAATTGAGCCCCCGTCATTGTCTTGCTAGAATAGTGGATTGGTTGGAAGTGTTTGTTCACTCTTTGGCCCAAAACCGCTCCAATAGCAAAGTCGCTAGCATCACACATCAACTTAAAAGGTAGCTCCCAATTAGGGGTAACCAAGACCGGTGCCTTAGTTAGCTTATCCTTAAGAAGATTGAAGGATTCAAGACACTCTTTGGAAAAGATGAAGGGAGTATCTTTTTCTAAGAGGTGGGTCATCGGG
The DNA here is from genome assembly GCA_025667525.1 of Glebionis coronaria. Classification (NCBI taxonomy): domain Eukaryota; kingdom Viridiplantae; phylum Streptophyta; class Magnoliopsida; order Asterales; family Asteraceae; genus Glebionis; species Glebionis coronaria. The sequence continues at coordinate 573,364,037 of CM046881.1, forward strand.
CGAGCGATTTTTGAAAATTCTTGAATGAATCGACGATAGAAGCCCGCATGACCAAGAAAACTTCGCACACCCTTCACGGTTGAAGGTGGAGGTAATTTGGCTATGACATCCACTTTAGCACGGTCCACTTCAAGACCGGCTTTTGAGATTTTGTGTCCTAGCACAATGCCTTCTTTTACCATGAAATGGCATTTTTCCCAATTTAGAACAAGGCGAGTGTCTTCACACCGCTTAAGCATGCGTTCCAAATTGGCAAGGCGAGAAGAGAAAGAATCACCATAAACCGAGAAATCATCCATGAAGACTTCCATAGTTTCTTCAACCATGTCATGGAAGATAGCCATCATACACCTTTGGAAAGTCCCAGGAGCATTGCATAAGCCGAAAGGCATTCTTTTATAAGCAAATGTTCCGTAAGGACAAGTGAATGTGGTTTTCTCTTGGTCTTTAGGATCGATGGGAATTTGAAAATACCCGGAGAAACCGTCTAAGAAGCAGTAATAGTCATTACCCGCTAGACGTTTAAGCATTTGGTCCATGAAAGGAAGGGGAAAATGATCCTTTCTCGTAGCATTATTGAGTTTGTGATAGTCTATACAAACTCTCCACCCTGTAACGAGACGAGTAGGAATCAAGTCGTTGTTTTCGTTGGGAACAACGGTGATTCCGCCTTTCTTAGGCACACAATGAACCGGACTAACCCATGGGGAATCCGAGAGAGGATAGATCATACCCGCATCAAGAAGTTTGATAACCTCTTTTATGATAACGTCATGGATCTTAGGATTCACCCTTCTTTGGCTTTGAATAGTGGGTTTAAAGTCGTCCTCCATGAGAATTTTATGTGTGCGAAAGTGAGGATCAATTCCACGAATATCAGAGATTTCCCAAGCAATCGCTTTCTTATGATTCTTCGGCACGGCGATAAGTCGGGATTTTTCTTCTTCTTTCAGGTCCTTTGTGATGATGACCGGTGACTTCTTGTTGTCTTCAAGGAAAACGTACTCGAGATGAGACGGTAGGTCCTTAAGCTCTAAATCCAGAGGATTTTCGATGGAAGGCGTAGTCAAATTCGGTTCATCGATAGAGATATCCTTAGGAGATGGTGGAGAAATATGGTCCTCATTGAGAAGTTTCTCAATGGTACGAATGTCTTCATCCCAATTGGAGGGAGAATCGTCATATTTTAAGTTTACATCTCCCAAAGTTGCTTCAAATTCTTTCAAGATGAAATCACTTTCTCCAAATGGAGTTAGTGATGGAGCAATAGAGGCAACGGTATCAACAATGGGTAGAGAAGAAGAACCACTTTTACAAGCGTCTTTGAAATGTTCTTCACAAGCCTCATCAAGAACGTCAATAAAATTAACACTCTCGTTTTCCGAAGGCTGCTTAGAAAGTTTATCCATGTTGAAGACGATTTTATCGTCACCAACTCTCATGATTAATTCGCCCGCGGCTACATCAATGAGAGTGCGACCGGTCCTCAAGAATGGACGTCCAACGATTAATGGAACACGGGGGTCCATCTCGTAGTCAACGACCACAAAATCCGTCGGGAAGGTGAATTTGTCGACACCAACGAAGACGTCTTCGGCTATCCCCACCGGATAAGCAACCGTACGGTTAGCTAATTCCAAAGTCATTCGTGTGGGGACTAGCTCGGGGAGACATAATTGCTTCCAAACACTTAATGGCATTAAGTTAATACTAGCACCTAGATCGGCTAGGGCCATGTAATTCTCTACTCCCGGGAAGTTGCAAGGAATCAAGAAACGTCCCGGATCACCAAGTTTGGTTGGTAATTTCCTTAAGAGCAATGCGGAACAATTCTCATTAAGTTGGGTCTGAGCAATATCGAGAAGTTTCTCCTTATCACTGAGAAGATCTTTAAACATTTTAGCGTATTTCGGCATGTGAGCGAGAGCCTCAGTAAAGGAGATATCGAAATTTAGTTGTTTAAACATTTTGAGAAAGTTAGAAACCTGATTATCATCCTTGTTCTTCAATTTCTCTTTCCTCAACCTTGAAGGATAAGGTATATTGGGTTGAGATGAAGGCTTTGGGATAAAATTCTCACTCACATCCTTGGGTGGTGGAGGGGTCGAAGTAGAAGGTGGTGGAATTAGAGAAGTAGAAGTTGGAGGAATAGAAGGTGGAGGAATAGAAGAAGGAGACTCGTTTTCCTTTGTCACAATCATCGGTGTAGGTGTACGAAGCTCGGGTTCCTTTAAACCTTTTCCACTGCGAGTGGTGATTGCTTTCATCTCCCCTTTTGGATTAGCAACGGTGTTACTCGAAAGAGAACCCGATCCAGAGGCTTGATTACTTGGGAAGAAACTAGCCATCATAATCCTCAAGTCATTCGTTTGACTTGCCAAAGTGTTTCGCATATCAGCTCGAAGATCATTCCCTTGCTTCACCATATCTGCTTTCATGTTGAGCATTTCCCGCTGAAGATTTTGCACTATCGCATCATTAGTCCTCATGTAGGTTTCAACATCTTGGTGTAATGCGGTGGGTTGGTTGGGAGGAGGAGCATGGTAGGCGGGTGGTTGATAAGCAGGTTGTTGGTAAACTTGGTTGTTTCTTTGAGGTGGATATGGGTTTCTTTGGTTTTGATATGGAGTTGGAGCACGAGGTTGGTTTTGATTATTGCGATTGAGGTTGTTTGAGTTTTGTGGGGGAAAACCGGATGGTGAAAGAAAGTTGTTTGAGCGATAACTGAGCAAGTTGCGGTCACCTTGAGGAGGTGCTTGATAGCCTCCTGGAGAATAGGTACCGTTGGCGGCATACACATTTTCCGGATTGTCGTGAGTCGAAGGACAATCGGTGTATGAGTAAGATCCCCCGCATATATCACATGATTGAGTCAAAGCACTAGCTTGGGCAGTGATAGCTTTGGTATTATTGACGGCTTGGAGAGCAAGTGATTCAACAAGCGAGGTAAGCTTATCAAGTCTCTTGTCGCTCTCATTTGTGCTAGCACTAGCCACATTGGTCCGAACACTCTTGGTTTGCACTCTAGACTTGTTCTCAATAATATCCCAAGCGGCATTAGCAGACTTAACCAAAAGATTACCCCCGAGGCACTATTTAGTGAATCTTGGTCATTCATGCGTAAACCATTATAAAAAGTATTAATTTGATGTACTTTTGTAAAACCATGTTGTGGATACTTTCGTAAAAGTTCCTTAAAACGGTCCCAAGATTCACTAAATGTCTCATCGTACTTTTGTCCAAAAGTAATGATTTCATTCCGCAAAGCGGTAGTACGTGAGGGTGGGAAAAAGTAGTTGATGAATTTGGTCTCTAAATCCGTCCACGTAAGAATACTTTGTGGCGGTTCCTTATCAAGCCAATGCCGGGCTTGTCCCTCTAAGGAGAAAGGGAAAAGTTGCAAGCGAATTACCTCTTGTGAAACCTCATTATACTTAACCGTATTAGTGAGTTGAAGAAACCTCTTAATATGGTCATGAGGATCATCAATTGAACTCCCCAAGAATGGTTGAGCAGAGACCATTTGAATGAATCCGGATTTGAGCTCAAAGTTGTTGGCTCCAATCGCGGGTATGACAATAGCATCGTGGTTGCCCTCTACATGTGCTTGCAAAAGTTCGATCATTGGACGATTGTCCGGTAGAGGTTCATTGTTGTCATTATTCATGTTGGGTTGAGGTGGATTATTATTATTGTTGTGTACACCGGCCATGTCTAAGTTATCGAGAGTCTCGGGCTCGGGATAAGACGTTGATCGAGTGCGCATACACCTGCAAAAGAAATAACAAAGCAGAAATATTTTTGGTTTTTTTTATGTTTTTTAATTTTTTTGTATTTTTGAAAATTTTATATTTTTTACGATTTTTGAAAATTTTAAAGCAAGGAAAATAACGTTCAAAGATGAACGGATCCCAAAATCCAACGCGTCTCTCACTTAAAACCTTTAATCTTAACGAAAAGAGCCGGCAACGGCGTCATTTATAACTAGCTTTTGGCCAAGTATAAAATATTATCGTCCGATCTCTTCGAAATGATTATTGGTAGAAAGTGCGACTCAATTGTTCTAGGTGGAAAATTAAATGGTTTGGATTGATTATCTAATTTTAAACTAAGAGCAAATAATTAAAATTATCGTTGTGTAAAGTGAAAGCTTTGAAAATTAAACTACAAATAAAAGTGTGAAATTCTTTGGAAATTAAACGTAAATGATTGAAAACTTGAAAACTTGTTTAAGATAAACTAAGACAAAAGGCGAGAAAGATTAAATTTGAAATCTAAGAAAACAAATCAAAGCCTAAGTCCGATCGTGACGCGATCGCACTCCATCGCAACCACAACTCACCATCGCAACCACTCCATCACAATGATCCATCGCAATCTGATCGCAATGTTCCATCGCAACCAATGATCGCAATGTGGATCGTAGTCTTGATCGTAACAAAAGGGATCGCAATCAATGCGATCGCAACTAGGAATCGTGACGACCCATCGCACCCACAGATCGTAGTTATAGATCGTGGCGTGTGATCGTAATAGGGAAGGAACAACAGATCGCAATCAATGCGATCGTATTCAAGAGGAGAAGTCAGATCGCAATCTAGTGGTCGTAATGAAACAAAACCCTTCTAAGATGGAAATGGTGTCCAAAAAGCAACAAAGCTTAAACGAATAAAACGGAGAGGTAGTTAACACGATAAACACTTATCAACTTACCCAAAACTTGTTAAGCACAAAAAGATGAACTTTTGAACACTAAAACATCAAATTCTAAAACGAATGAAGAACTATTCGGATCAAAATAGAAGTTTCGGATCAAGGATTACATGAAACCAAGAAATGAAGAAAAAGATTAAAGAACTTAAAACTTAACTTGACCTTGATTAATGGAATCCAAATACACAAAGCTTAAACTTGAAAGATTAAAAGAAAGGAAAGATGAAAAACTTAGTGAGAGAAAGTTTAGAACTTTCTCTCTCTAAAAACTAGAAAGAAAAAAAATTGAAAAACTAAATTAGCTAACTACCCTCCTAATGTGATTAGGAGGGTATTTATAGGCTAAGAGCACCCACAATGGCTCAAATGAGGAATAGCTTTTTACTCTTTTACAAAGTCTTTTGAATGGTTTTTATGCATTGCAATCAAAGCTTTTTGAATAGCTTTTCCATAAGACTTGATAAACCTCAAGTCTTTCTTCCAAGCTTTTAGCTATTGTAGTGTTGTGTGTTAAATGCATTAAATGCATCAAGTCATTGAAGACTTGATGCATTGTAGATGCTCTAAGTGGGAAGTGCATGTGTGGTGTGCTTCCTTCTTTCTTTTCTTCTCGACTCGATTTAAATCTTTGTCTTTTCTCGAGGTCGTCTCGGGATTTGAACTTGTCTTAATAATTTTCTTCTTTAATTTAGACTTAAGTTCTTCGACTTCATTAAACTTCCGTCTTTAGACTTTTTCTTCGATAAATCTTCAGAATAGGTCTTGGACATCCGTTCTTTAAGCACTCTTGATCTCTTGACTTCGTCTTTTCTCGTTTTCTTCGATAAAAGTCCGTGGAAGCCCGTGTTTTCTTCCTTTTTCATCTTTGGGTCCTAAAACACAATAAAAACACAAACCACGCATAATTCCGACTTTTACGACATAAACTACACGTTTTGGTCTTGTTATTATTGGAAATAAGTGGTAAAAGGATAAGTGTTTTCACACTTATTAGATCCCGAAACCGATTAAATTCCGTCGAACCTTACCGTATCGTATCGTTTTTAATTTTATTCCGTATTTTTAATTTTTATTTCTGTATTTGTAATGTTTTAATTTAAATGAAATAAATTTTAGTTTGTGTGGAAATGAAAAAAAGAAAAAGAAAAGGTAGTGGTGAGGCCCAAGTGGTGAGGGGTTGGATGTGTTGTGGGTGAGGGGTATTTTTGTTAGTTGTGTTAGTTTGATATAGCGCTGAGTTGACAGCTAACTGGACAAAATTTTGAGGAGTACCTTGTTGTGACACCTTTGTCTCTTATTAAAGGCATATGATGATGATATGGCTCATCAAAGATCTAGTACAATAAATTTAGTTTTTTTTTATATTTTTATCTTTACATTTTAAAAATTGTGAAATTTATTTATAAAATATTTATATTTATAAGTGTGAAATATTAAAAAGTGTGTTGTATTAAAAAGTTCACACTTATAAGTGTGAAATATTAAAAAGTTCATATATAAAAGTGTATATTATTATAAATCTTCACATTTAAAAGTGTGAAATTATTTGTTACGCTAATTTGTTCAAGCCAAAAACATTAATGAAAGATGAACTTTTAAAAGTGATAAATTTGTAAAATGAACTTATTTGTTGCAGTGATAGTCTTTATGTTTTTCCGACAAGAATATAAATTGGTTATCTTTTGTTTTGAATTAAAGGTAAAAAATGAAAACACTCATCGTAAGTCATAACATGAATGCACCTAGAAATTCATCGCCAAATCCACCAAAAACACTTTAATACATGCCAACAATTATAGTACTATTACGGAAGGATGATCCATTTTCTAGATACATAATATTTAATTACCCTTATTTTATAGTTTTTTTTTTCTTTCTGATGTGATGTTCTACTGATAAAATTCTACATAATGCATATATAAAGAGAACATTAAAGATCTAACAATGTTTCAAAATCAAAAGATCAAAAATATCTACCATCCAATTTATTTGATACGAGTGCTTGAGTCTATCATCCAATGAAAGGTGATTGCACACAATTTCAAGCGAGTTACCGTTTGATTGCACTCGATTGTAGTCAAACAGAATCATATTTTAATTAAAATTATTGATTTATTAAAAAATAAAAGTATATACACCTTCCATATTTAGATGATAAAAATTCCGCATATATAGTAAATATCATCAACTTGGACCGTGAAATTCAAAAGCTATACTAGGGTTTCATCAGGTATAAAATGAACCCTTGTGATTCCTTCAAATGTACGATTCTCACAATCTCTAAATCTTAACCGATTATCAATCACGATTCGATTACTTACTCTCACGCTTGAGGTTAATCTTGAGAAACAATCCTACAGTAAGTTTAACGATGTTTTCTCAGTATGCAGAGTCCTGACTCTCGAAACAAGATTTGCTTGGTTCATGAACCGAAGTTTTTAACACTCGAATTACCTCTAATTTGAATTATCTAGATTCAACCAACTTTTGTATCACAACATTTTATAAAATTTATATCTCTCTAATTTTCTATTGTTTTTCAAAACAACACATATGTTTTTATTATCTATTAAGATTACTACTATATATTAAATTAATGTAAATTTAAACATAAACATCAAAATAAAATTATGAGTTATTGTGATTATTACTCTATTAATAATAGAGGGAATCACGGTTCCCAATGAACAGTGATTCCCTTCATATACCTAATAAAATACACTTTATTTCCCCCTCACAACAACGCTTCTCTTTCACAATTTTTACACACACACCTCACACACTGTTGGTATGACGTCCTATTTCTCCACCCCGTCCTGTTGCCCCTTTCATTAATGGGGGTTGGCCTTCATCCGCCCATTGGCCCCTTCATTAATGGGTTACACAATTTCCATTGTTCATTATTAAATTGATTGTTAAATCTTGGCCGTTCGTTGTTATTTGGGGGTGTTCTTATAGTTTTTGTAGTAGATGTGTTTTTATGTGGTGGTATTCATTATGTGTCTCTCACCTAACTACAAAAGCAGATCTAAGATCTTAGATTATTAATGCATTTTAATCCATGTACATACCACCGGTCAACCTTCGTTGCCGTCGATCTCTTCGTTCCCGCCGTTCATGGTGTGCAGATTTGCTGGTCGGCAGGTGATATTGGTTTACTCAGCTGCGAGGGTGGTTTTGTGGGCTACCTTGATTGGTTGGGAATGTGATAGTCGATTGTTACTTAAGGGTTTATGGTCAATGGTTGATTATCGACACATTATCATAATGTCCTGATTATTTGAGTTTTCAAGAACTATTCTGGGTTGGTTTTGGTAGTGGAATAACAAGTATAGTCTCTTTTGTGTTCTTATTGTTTAAGCTAAGTTTTTAGGTGGTTCTTGGTTTGCTAATAGTTTTTTATACCGTTCGGTGTTTTTTCAGCAAAAGTTTGTTTTTGAGAAGGAACTGTTGATATGGATTCGTGATTTCCTCTTTTGCTAAGTTTATAATATATAGTCGGCTTATATAATCTATTTATAGCTGATTAGGTGATAGGTGGTTGTCGGTGGGTGGTGATTGATGTTGACCATTGTCAATCGTGATGCCAAATTTTTTCCCTTTTTAGGTATTATTTTTACTTTAATTTGTTTGAATCTCTATGTTATTTGAGGGGTTTTCCATATTTTATAAGTTATTGGAATTTAGGAATATTGTTCGCTTATAATTGTTAGTTTCGTGACATTAAGGCTAGGTTACCAAAAATTATTGCTTAATCTCGCTTCTTTTGTTCCTCTCCACATCTTGAAACGTTAAAATTGTTTTACTATTTGAGATTGTTAACTGGTTTTTTTTCCTATGGCCGATGATGAAGTTTCTTGATTGTTGATTATTTTTTTCCTTCACTAATGTAGGTTTTATATACACTGGTTTTACCTATTGTTGGGTAATTAAGTTATGGTCGATAAGGACTGCAAGTTTGAAGTGTTTTTTGGTCGGCAGTGTTTCTTTTCGATCCATGCAGTTTGCGATGACTTTGATGACCATGTGCCATTGGTCATGATTCTTTGCTGATGTTGGCTTACATTCACTTACGCTCGCTTTTTTAATCTCATGATGCCTGTTAATTATAAGTGATGATGGTATTGGCTTTTTTACACTACTATTGCTCATGGTAAGTGAAAACGACCCGTATCTTGGCGGGGAAGCACCAAGAGCATGGTGTTTGCAGCCATGGCGGGTCCATATGGTTACCTTATGTTTGGAAAACTAGCAACCTTAAGGGTTTTACCAGCACTGTTTGTTGCCGACTCCCGCGGTTTGTGATGACTGTGACTGCCGTGTATCGTTAGTCATTACTCTTTGCTGATGTTGGCCTACATTCACTTACGGTTTCTTTTCTGATCTAACGGTTGAATTTGTGCACGACTGTTGCTAATAGTTAGTGAAAATGATTCGTATCTTGGCGGGGAAGTACCACGAGGGTGTTTGCACCCATGGCCGGTCGGCTCCTCTTTTATATGTATCAACAGTCCCGAATGTATTGGCCCGTGTTTGAGCGGGTGACTGTTTGAGAATGGTTAGTTTACAGAAAGTTCAGATGCTCACTTTAAAATATCAAGCTCAATCGTTTTTCGGCATTGTTTGTTCTTCAGAAACACGTATGGTTTGATGATGACCGTGGATTACAGGTGATGATGATATTGTATTTGTGCATTACTATTAACCATGGTGAGTGATACCGACCCGTATCTTGGCGGGACAACACCACGAGTGTGGTGTTTGCAGCCATGCCGGGTTTGATCCTCTTTTATCCGTGACCGTTCGCAAATCTGAGCCTCTATATGACCGCATTAGCAACCTAATAAATAAGACGCCATACCAACTGTATGTGAGGTGTGTGTAAAAATTGTGAGGGAGAAGCGTCGCTGTGAGGGGGAAATAAAGTGTATTTTATTGGGTACGCGAAGGGAAGTCACTGTTTTTATGGAAACGTGATTCCCCTCTATGACTCTGACTGTCGTGTGGCGTTGATCATGACTCTTTGCTGATGTCGGCTACATTCACTTACGGTTGCTTTTCTGATCTCATGATGTCCGTGATTCCCAAATGGTAAGCAAATCCAAAAAATAAACAGCTTTTCTGATCTCACGATACGAATCAACCACTGAAAATGTGAGCAACCCGATATTTTGACGAGGCAACATCATGAGCCTGGTGGGTTATGTGACCTATTTGACCCTTTCTTGCAATCATGATAGTAGCAGTATTTGTTATATCTTTGTTTAAATTATGGTTCCATGGCTGTATATAAAAGAGTGTGTTGGGATAATAAATTATACGTGATAGTCGATGATGAGTACGAACATATTCGATGGATTGAGATGGTCCACATTCTGGCGGGGCAACTCATCACAGTTGCAGCCACGACAGACATATTCTCTTTCTCTAATCGACATCGTGTTTGAGACTCATGTCTAATGATTTTACCTTCTTTTATTGCGTCTCTAATGATTCATATAATAGGATATCGAGAGGCTGGTGAAGATATTTGTTATTTAGTAAACTTGAATACAAATGGTAAAGTTGACATCTTTGTGATGGTGACTGGTAACAGGGCCATTGTATATAGTGTTGGACAATATCTTAAATCCAAAAAACCCGATGTTAAGGTTAGCTTATTCCAAACTATTTAGGACATTTACACCTAATGTTAGCAGTATCTGAATTGGTGCTTTAAGACACCACGTTACACAATTGATATGTTTGTTATATAATCTGATGAAGTACGTGATTATGGTTTCTTTTAAGATTTATGGACTCAATCCTGAAGAAAGCAATGTGCTACATGGTGGCAAACCAGGTGCCTTTCAAATCGTTTTTTCTTTTGTTCTCATAACACTAAAAGTTTCTCTCCTTTATACCCTTCATCATATAGTAATATGTACTTATCGTATCCCACTTTTTCACAAGACCTCATCAAATAATAGGAAATGGAGTCGGGTTTAAACCCGATATCTTGGACATGGACATAATGAATGAAGTTCTCACGGTAAATTTTGAAACTATATATCATTTCTTAGTATCCCATGTAGTTAATTATTACAATATATTTAGATGGTACTTTGGTGTAGACGCACATACGGACTGTTGGGATAAATGTTGCTTCACCACAAAGTTTCAATACTCAGGCTGCAGTTGGCATCGACGTTTCTTCTAAGAGTAAGTTTTTGTGTTTTCCACCTTTTATTTTTTAAAAGCGTTATGATGTGTTGTATTTTAAACATCCTTTGAGTCTTCTGTTTGAGAAAAAAAAGGATCATTTAAAAATAATTTATTTTAAAAGTGTATCATGTCTTAATTTTTGCAAATTTGGTGACCAGATGACACCTATATTGTTATGAATAAAATGATAAAAATACGATGTTTTTCAATCTAATACACATTAATGAGAGTTCAATGATACCTATATTGTTATGAATAAAATGACAAATATACGATGTTTTCAATCTAATACACATGAATGAGAGTTCGTATCTAGCTTCTTTCCTATGCAGTGAGATAAGAGCAGCGAAACACCCTCTTGCTGCAAATGGGGTGTTTGGCTGCTGTTAAAAGAGTTGCCAAACACCCCTTCTGCTGCAAAAAGGGTGTTTGGCTACTGTTAAAACAGGTTCCAAACACCCCTTCTGCTGCAAAAGGGGTGTTTGGCTACTGCTAAAATAGGAGCCAAACACCCCTCTTGTCGCATAAATTCCTTTTCAATTCACATATTATTTTTTCCTCAAATGGCTGTTTAATCCCTAACAGTTCAGCATATAAAAACCTGTTAAGCCATTCTTACATTAGTTTCTCTAATATATATATCTTACAAGTGTTACAATTGTTATAATGATTTTGCTTGGGTACGTGTGAGAACTCATATTTTTTTCGGTAATTAAATTATTCTTTTATTCGTACCTTTCAATTTTATAATGTTTAACCTGTTTCTTTTACTTTTTATGCGTAAATCTTGAGAATTCAAGAATTTTTAATTAAATTGTATTTTAATTATTTTTCTAACAATGCAAAATAATTTATTTGGAATTATTAAAATTTTATTTTATTTGTCTATATTTATTTAAATCAAAAGTTTTGATTTAAAAGCACTCGCACGTGTTTTATAAAAAGTTTACCAGATTCGATGGAACCATTACCGATGGCTATTTCGACTCTAAGAAGTCAAAATAATTATGTTTCCATATATCATCGTAATGACATAGAAATATTTTTCTATTGTCGTCGTTTTAATTTCGCGTCTTACGAGCATTCTTTGTAATTCACGTTAAACTTTTAGGCGTCATTCGTTTATTCGACGCGTTAACGCTTATTATATTATAAATCCCCATTTATTTATCAAAATATCAATGTGATCCGATTATCGATGTTTTTATTTCATATTGAGCGTTTATTTTTCATTTTTTTATGCATAACTTTAAATCGCGTAACTTTTAAAATATCAAGATTCAATAGTACCCGCGTTAACAAATTGTGAGGCAAGATTTATAATAAAATCCTACCCCATTTACAATCTCACACGTCTCACTCCTTATATTATACGTGTCGAGTCCATTTGACATGTCAAGTAGCACTTGACAAACCCCACTCTCATTCATTCATTGCAAATTTTGTAATATCACACATTTCCTAAAAAATATATCCACTCCCCCTCTCCTCATTTCTGATCGAACCAACTCATCCTCAAACCTCATCAATCCTTCAATATTTGTTAAGTAATAAACATCAAGATTTGGAGATTTATTGATTATATACAAGTTTTGGGTGTTGTTTCCTTCACATCCATCAACATCTTCATCATTTCAATCTAGTGAGGGCTGAGATTAATATGATTTTAGGTTATTGATAATCTTGGATAATCAAGTTCATAAGGGTGTTAGGATTAAAGAGGATTATACAAGGATGTTGATTAATTATTTCCTATCCATCATCTAGTAAGTTTAACATCATCTTTATTTAATCATATTACATATTTGTGATATTGAATTATTCATCATTTTTAATGTGGGATCTATACTCACACTTATTTTACATGTTCTTACTTTGATTGGATTGATTATGGCATTGTATTAGGATAGGTAACTTGGAAATGGGTTGAAACTATTGTTTGGATATATTGAATTGCTGATTTTGATAGGTCTGTGTTGTTTGGCTGTTTTAAAAATGTTTCGTGGGATTGACCTTTAAAAGAAAAATAGGATGATATATCTCTATGTCTTGCGTTCGATTTTCCGGCTCGCTCAATCCGATACGAGGTCCGATGATTTAGTTATGATTTAAATGGTGAAGGTGCGCAGATTTTGCACACCTGCTGTATATGGCCAATAACTCAAAAATTTTGTACATAAACACCCAAATATGTAAAACTATGACCTGTAGAGGTCTCTTATATATTTTATTTCCAATTGGTCTGATCTTAATTGGGTCTATATATTAGAGGATACATCAACATTATTGGACTGATTATATTTTGGTATAAATTTTGAAGGTCTGTGATGTTTGGTTGATTTTGAAAATGTTAAATGGGTTTATATAGTTAGTTAAAAATATATGGACATAGATACAGGTCTTAGCTTAATGTATCAAGAAAGCTCATTGTGAGATGTGTTACGGTTATTTAATTATGATTTTTGTGGTAAAACGGGTCTGATTTTGCACACTGCTGATAAACGAGTAATAACTCAAGATTTTTCTACAATATTTTAAAAAGAGCTCTTGATAAATGTAGAGAACTCAGAGGGCTATCACCTCCCACTGAGTTTTCTTTGATAGCACATGTAGATTTCAAATTACGCCTGTTTCCGTAAGCCTTAAAAATCAGTCACATGTTTTCTTTAGGACTGACTTGTAGTATTAAAAGTATAAATCGAATTTAACTGAGAGTTAAGGTTTTATGGTAATTGTTACAGAAAAGTAGACTCTTCTAGGATTATGGGGATGTAGAGAAGTAGTCGAAACGATTTACGGTTTGAGAATTAGGATTTTTACAAGTCGAATAAAGTTTCAGTCAGTTAGTAAAACTATTGAAGCGGGGTCTTTAAAAGTGTCGGGAACTTACTATTTTTAGGAAGTTTGACTTTTTGACTTTTGAAAACCCTATGTACAATGCCTAATCTGTATGAATCAAGTATATAATCATGTGCATTCATTCTATTTTACGCATATTCCTAAGACACATAATTCGTTTCTAGGTCGTTCCTAAGAAACTTTTGGTTCTCGCGTCGATTTATATCGCATCTTTTGATCTTGCGGCTTAAGGTGAGTTCATAGCCCCTTTTCTTATATACTTTGTTACAAATTGCGGGTTGAGAATAACATGCGTGGAATACAATCATTTAAAACTTTTAGTTTGCTATCCGAGAACTGTATGCTTCCCCAGATTACACATTTACTTATTGCATTAGTACCTTAGTCAAAAAGCCCCACCGTTAATTCACATTTTGCAAGCGCAAATGTTTTGGATGGATCCATCGAGATTGACAATCCCCGTCCCGATTACCTTGACGCACTTACATTTGACTACCTAAGTATTTTGACTATATACTTACTAGGGGTAAAACTGTTATGTTAAAGCTTCGGTGTCATGAGCTATTGCAATAATTAATTATTAATGATTTTGTACGACGGTACTAAATCATATCATGTTGCTATTCTTATAAAATTTATGTTTGTATTCCACATCACTACTTATTAAACCTATGAATTTCACTCAGCTTTATGTTGACCTTTTTACATGTTATTTCTCAGGTAATACTAATGCTTAATTTTGCTAAGGATAGGAGCCCGCAGGATATTTTCGCAGCTTGGAGATTTCTGTGTTATTTTTAAAGTTTGATTTTAGTAAAAGCTCACAGAAGTTTATTTTGGATATTTGGTAACTATATATTACAAAAGCATGTATAAATAATAGATTTATCCACTCATAGAACTCTGGGACCTTTGTATAAAAAAAACTCTGATGTTTTTGATGTAATGTATATGTCTTTATTACGTCAACTTGTGTCAACAGTATTTTATTGTTTCTTGTACTATGACGTGGTACCCCCATGTTGCCTACGTGTTCCTTGTCATATTTTGGGGGTCTCACAGATTGGTATCAGAGCTTTAGTTATAGGTAACTGAGTCGTTTTCCAAAACTTAGTCTATAACTGGAAGTTCAAATATTTCATGTTTCTAAGTGTCAAACACAGAATCTACCATTGTTGTTCGATATCTGCGCGGGTAATTCTCTAATCCTTATTATTTAATTTTAAATTATCGTTGTAGTATTTCATTTCTTGATTACATTTGGAAATATTACATTACCCTAATGACGATAATTACTATTTCTTTCCAAATCCTTTGTGTTTTATGAATTAGCATTGGATATTACTGTGATTACATATGCCCTTACTATATTTCTTGAATTCTTGTTCTTTTGAATTGATCTTGTTGCAATAATTTCATATTGTAATGACATTATATACTTTTATTCGGAGATCATATGCTGCTGACTTTTCATACTCACTTTCCTGAGTACTATTGCTATTTCGTTTATGCGTGATACGACTGACATCATATACTCTTTCGTTTTGAACCGCCTGTTTTTCTCGACTCACCTTTATATGTTGTGCATACTCTCGTGAAACCATTGTTTGGGATTAAGTAAGTGTTGCTTTCAATGAAACTTCCGATTTTTATTTTACTACTGTGCGTGTTACTTTCATCGTTAAACCTCTTTAAGATATTTATTTAGATATCCAGTTTGTTTTCTGACCATTCTTGATTGGATGTCTAGTCTATAGACCTTTGGCTCACTGTGTCCCCGGAAAAGACTTAAGGACATCGTGTAAGTCACACATCTCGAAGCATTCCTTGAATCTATGTTAAATATATCGTGGGTTTTCGTAACCTTGATTCACCTTTACGCTACCGTCTTACACGACACTCGTATATCGATTAAATATTATTTCATTGGCCATTCTACGTTTTAAGTTTGAATTACAATGTTTGTTTGTACCTTGGAAACACCTCGTCATCTTGTAATTCATATCGTCTAATACGTGGCGATTGTTTGTAATACAATTCTACTTATATAAACTTGTATCATTCCCTTTCATTAAACCTCCTCACTCTAGAGTGCGACTATTTATATTCATTCCTTTCTTGATAATCTTCTTTGTAAATTTCCACCTCTATTGTAAGATTTCTTATCTTGATCCAATTTAATTTTAATCTTTATTTTGTTTGATGAGTTTTCTGTTTTTGATGTTCTTGGATGATTTGTGATTTATGATATGACATTAAGATGGTATTAGGATACATAGAAAGCTAAGTTATGTTGTTGAAATTGATGTTTAGAGGTGTTTCGATGTGACCATTTTAGGACAGCAGGTTTGGGGTTTATTTCGGAAATTTTAAACTTTTCTAAACTGAGTTTTAAGGTCTTGGTTGAAAGCTAATGTCACAAGGTTCGTTTCTGTATAAAATTCGCTTTCTAACTCTTTAAAATGAGAAAGTTATGACCGATTTATTATTTGATTTTCATGTGGTAAATTTTTGCATATGAACACACTTGCTGTCCAGATTTTGGGTCTAAGTTTTAGACTATTTAAAATGTGATAACCTGAGATTTTAAAGTTTGTAGTCATGAGGTTTGTCCTTGTGATCGTTTTGATATAAATTTCGGGTTATAACTCATCCGAATGAAGAAGTTATGGCCGAAATACGGTTGAAAACCCATTATGGACCAACAGGTATGCTTGGTGTTTTGCTACAGGTTATGACCCATTTAACACTTATGTTTTGCCTTGGGTAGTTAGTAGACATTATAAGCTAAGCTTGGCCGCTGAGTTTGCATTAATAGCCATCACCAATTGAATTTTATGACTAAAACGGTGATCGTTAATTTTATAACCGATTTTCTAAAATTTTAACCTTTCTCTAAGATGGATTTTTCCCATTTGGAAAACTGAGATAAATTCATATAGCTAGATATGTCGGGTATGAAAATACCTTTCCGACGGTATAAGGTTCATCGTCTATCTCTTCATAACGAAGAAATAACACGCATTTTAGAAACTAATCTAATAGGGAACAACCGACCTAAACTAGTGTTTGGTTTAGCGTGCTTGGTATGGTTAACGGGTGTTTAGCCAAGATTTCTCACTTGAAACATTTAAGAAACATATTATGCTGACTTTTGATGCAAAGGTTTAGTGTCCGTTAGCTACCTTTAATTTTTTGACACATAAGTGGGTATTGTTGACTTATTTGAAAATTTATAAAATTATGCTTTTATCGCAGCTGTCATAGGGATAAGTGTGTCGTAAAAGTGTTTTCAGCCTTCGGATAAAACTACAAAGTTGTTCGGAATGATGTTTTTAGTTACCTTAGCAGAAACGGAAGCTTTAAAGTGATCATTTGACCCTCAAAAATGTAAAATACAGACTGTAAAGTTTGACTTTTTCGCGCAGAATGCGTTTTGGTTTTTATTTGTAAAAAGGCATCTAGACTTCAAAAATTTTCTTAAAATTCACATGATATTAACTTCATTATGTATATTACTTCTCTGAATTTTTGTAGAATTTTTCCAAGAGTCTATATAGGATTTTTAAGCCTCGCGAAAAGGAGTTTTCTACACTTTTTCATTAAGCGAGTAAATGACTAGTTCATTACCCAAACGCCCCTTAAGCAAGCCTAAACCTTATGGAATTGATTTGGGATGATCGATATTGATACTTAGATGTATAAAATCATAATTTAAGTGAAATTTAGGTCTAATGATTAGTAATTCGCCTCAAGTCGGAAAAGCCAAAAGTTGACTATTTTCTATACGTTTAGTCAAAACTTATAAAAATGAGTTCTAAGCTGTATAGATTGATGAAACAACTTTGTATGACCATATTTTGTTGTATTCCAGTAACCTACATGTATTTTAACAACTTTTCTTTATTGAGTCATACTCGGGTAATACTTTGACTTTTGTTGACTTTTTACGTATTAGGTCGTAGTTAACGTATAATTGGCGTTTTTGGGTTCCAAATTGTTTGAGAATCTTAGTCTAAGACACTTAGCTTTCATTTTATGTATTTCCTACAAATTGTAAGCTTTATAGGTCATGTTTACCCTTAGACTCGGTTACTTGTGCAAGTTACTTATGTATCTCAATTTTTTAAAAAATATTTTGATACAAACGTTTTATACTTTTATAAAACAAATATCTAAGGTCGTGATGACACTTGTAGGTCGCCGATAATTCTTAAAGTATTACTATTTCTTTTCTCTGTCTATACGTATAGGGATTCCTTTATCCTTTCTTTTATACATGACTCATCTGTCATTTCATTTTATCTTTCTTTTCTTCTATCGCACCATTGATTTGGGTCAAGATTTGAAGTTATCATTTTCACATCTTGCATCATCATATTTGACACGTGTCTCACGACGATCTTGGCTAAACCTTTTGAAACCTTATCGCATTGTAACCATTTCATCGATTTTCTTATGAACTACTCTTTACTGCTCTCATGTAACTCACTCGCTATTTTATAAGATATCTCCATGTCACCATATAATCTTAAACTGGTATTGTTTGTGTATCATTTTACAAATTTTTCTACATTGGTCTTATAAAGAATTCTTGTAACATTAAAATTTTTGATCTAAATATCTAGCCAATTACTTGCGAAAAGTTTCTTTAGTTATTCTGATTTCTATTTTTGGTATATATATATATATATACATATATATATATATATATATATATATATATATATATATATATATATATATATATATATATATATATATATATATATATAAATATAATTTAAATATATAACATGTAATACTAGTTTGATGAAACTGCGCATCGCATTGCTAGTCCTAAATTATGCATGGATTGATCACCTATGCGTAATTTAGAAGGAGCCATGCGAGGCCGAATAGTAGTCTCCTTAAATATTTGGCCAAGAACCAACTTTTTACTTGTGTTTCTGAAAAGTTAGGTAAATTAAAATTTTGAAAACTTTCACATATTATGCGAGTAGCACCTGTTCATGATATACGCATTTGTTTCCTTTTCTTTTATTGAACGAATTACGTGTCTCTGAGCACATATATCTTTACTTAACAATCTTTGTTTTACTTGTTACCTCATCTTCTCTCGTGATATAATTCTCGTTACCACTCGTCTAACTACTGACCATTGGTGCCCGACTTGGAAGTTTCATGTTTTTATGTTTCTTCATCAACCAACCTTCTTTATCTACTTTGGTAGACTTTCGAAACGTCTCCGGACGCGAATAATGATTTATGACTCGATGCGAACGATGATTACGTATATTTTGTCATGATGTGTCTTTGACTCTATCGTCTCAAAATTCATTCTTGTGAACTATGTGTCTACTTCGCTCTCTCTTTGCTAATGTTGTTCATTTTCCTGGAATTACTCTCAAGTGACTTCTTAAGAAATTTCCTTGATTCGAAACTTTGTTTTGTGGCTTTTCTCTTTCGATAGTGTCACTGAGAACTTAATAAGCCGTTGTTTGTGACGGCAACCACACTCGTGAATTAATCTTGCTAAATACTTTGTTCTTATTATTTTTATCATCGATTCCTCTATTCTATCATGCTCGTTAAGAAGTTGGTACGAATTTTGTTTTATTCCCCCTTGTCATTGCTTGCATACTAACTGCTGACAATTATTTGCTTCATATTCGTTTGCTATCTTGTCATCTTTGAAAACTGAATGTGTCCCACGTTTACTATTTGATGCATTAAACAACTTTATGGATTTCTATAAATTATTCTAAATTTTTTTAAGAAGGTTTTACACATTTTACCAAGCGTTGAAATTACCAAAATACCCGTTTCAAGTTAAACGTCGAATCTATACATCCTCTTTGCTAGATTTATAACTAGTGCTTAAAAGGACGACATACCTTATCTTTTAAAGTATTTGAATTTTTTTTATCACACTTCCAAGTTAATGAAATTACTGATGTAATTTATATTTCTGTTAATGATTCTAAATAATATGGAAATTTGATTTTCTCTAATCGCAACCATAAACCCGAGTTTTAACAATAATTTTATGCAATCATCCAAAATTTCTTAAGACGATCAAAATAATATTTGAAATGTTTGACTTTTACTTTGAACACCAACTTTATCAAAGAAAAGACATAGCGATTGTTTACTCATTCAATAAATAATTTTGGTTTAATCCCAATGTAACATAGTTAAAATTTTCCTTTACTAATAGTTTTGATTTCAAAACACCAAACACCTTGATAAGCAAAGTATCGTTATTTATTCCCGTCTCTTTCTGTCTCCAGTTGAACTCTGAGGGACCAGAGTTCCTTTAGGGGGGTCGACTGTGAGAACTCGTATTTTTTTCGGTAATTAAATTATTCTTTTATTCGCACCTTTCAATTTTATGATGTTTAACCTGTTTCTTTTACTTTTTATGCGTAAATCTTGAGAATTCAAGAATTTTTAATTAAATTGTATTTTAATTATTTTTCTAACAATGCAAAATAATTTATTTGGAATTATTAAAATTTTATTTTATTTGTCTATATTTATTTAAATCAAAAGTTTTGATTTAAAAGCACTCGCACGTGTTTTATAAAAAGTTTACCCGATTCGATGGAACCATTACCGATGGCTATTTCGACTCTAAGAAGTCAAAATAATTATATTTCCATAAATATCATCGTTATGACATAGAAGTATCTACAAAACGACAACAAAATTAGACAACAGCGGAGGAAATTGCTTTGGCAAAAGCTTGGGTTTATGTGTCTCAAGACAAGATTCATGGAAACGAGATGTCAGAGCAGGGATTTTGAAACAAAAATCCATGAGTACTTTGAGAGCAAAACGCGACAAAAAGGGGCTCGTACGTATGATTCTTTGAACGGGAAGTGGAAGACCATTCGACCGGCTCTAGTTCGGTTTTGTGGGGTTTATGGTAATGTGATGCGTATGGGGCATGAAAGTGGTGCATCGGATAGTGATTCTTTTAATCGGGTGTTGATGCATTATGAAGTTGAAGTTGGAATACCGTTCAAATAACATCATTGTTGGGAGATTGTGAAAGATTGCGAGAAATGGAAGGAGTCTAAATTGCCTAAAAAATTAGCTTGGACTTCTCAAATAAGCAAGAGATACAAGTCATCTAGGTCTAGTTCGTTTAATACAGATTCTATAGATGCGAGTAACAGTGTGGAAGTTGAGGGCGCTGATAATAAAGAAGTGCAACTGATCCCACGTCCAATGGGCAAGGATAGAGCTAAGAGTAAGAGCAGAGGTTCGGCCGAGTCGAGTACAAAGGACGAGGCTTTGGCTAAGAATGAGTCTTACTAGTGCAGGGTGAACAACAGGCCGCATATTTTGCGATGAAGAACAAAGAGTTTGAAATCCGAGAAAAAGAACTGTTATTAGCCCGAGCCAAGCAACAAAATGAGGACTTGGACTATTATCTGCAACCGTGTGAGCATTTGGAGGGACATGAACTTGCAGTCGCGGAGTGGCGCCGAGCTCGGATCAAGGCAAAATATGATTTGTCTTTTTAGTTTTTTTTAATATTGTTTTTAAATTTTGTACCTATCGTCTTTTAATTTCGTATGTGTTAATGCAAGTGATGCCTAAAAATATTATTAGTGTTAACTAATCTTTCTTAGTTTTGATCACAACAAACTATACAACACATTTAGCATAAAACATAAAACGAATTATTTAACTAACACTATCATCAAGGTAATAATCATATCACTAACTTTTCTTAATCATATTTAGTGATCATCAAAGTGATTATCCTTAAAACTCACTTTTTTTAATATGACAAAATATTTTTTAATAAACTTTCTTTTTAAGAAAATATTTTATTAAAATGGAAAATATAAATTTGAAAATGGCATATTCCATATGCCATAAGAATATCCTTTGAAGGTTTAAAAAACCTTAGATATTCCTACCCCACTAAAATACAAAAAGAGGAGCGGACTCTACTGGGCGGTACCTTAAATAGCTAGGCGGTTCTTTAGTGATATGGAACCGCTGGGCTAGTTAAGAAACCGCGCCCAGCTAACCGTTACACTTTGTCTTCTATAAATAGTGGATCAAATCTCATTTTCCAATAACCCTCTTGGACGTTTTTCTCAGCCCCCTTTCTCTTTTCTATAGCATAATCATTAGTAAATGACCACTTAATGTGTTAAGTATGTTTACATATGATTATCCTCTTGATCCCCTCCTTTACCTTGTCCAATGAGAAGATCACTCACTCACTAGTGTTGTGATAAAGATGAATCTATGAAATAGTCATGTTAATCATGTTAGCCTTTTTGTTTTTGTTGATCCATTTGTATTTATGAATACTTGGACTAGTTGTGTTCATCCAAGCTATTTGTGAATACTTGGATTTGTTGTGTACATCCATTGCATATGTGTTTGCTTGGATTTGTGTTGTGTAGATCCAAGCTACATGTGTGTACTTGGATATGTTTAATTGAGTTGTAATAGATTGTGTAGTAGTTCTCACTAAACTATAAAGTGATGTGGTTGTGTCTTGTGAGTTCTCACTAAACTTGAAAGTGATTAGTAGTTGTGTTGTGTGAAGTTCTCACTTAGCTTCAAAGTGAAGAGTCATGAAGATTGGTTCTAGCTTTGGATTAGAACTCGACATCTAGCCTTGTGTCGTAAAATGATGAAGTAGGCAACGTCGTGAAGATTGGTTCTACCTTGAGATTAGAACTCAACATCTAGCCCTGTGTCGTTAAATTATGAAGTAGGCAACGTTGTGTAGATTGGTCCTTGCTAAAGATTAGGTCTCGACATTTAGCTTAGTGTCGCAAAATAATGTAAGCGACGATGTATGGCTTTCTCCGCCAAGAAGGGAGATTGTGGATATAGTAGAAATCTCGAGTAGGTGTACTCGAGGAGTGGAGTAGAAACGAGGATAGAGCCTCGTTGTCGAACCACTATAAATCTTGGTGTCTTGTCATTAGGTTGCTTCTTTCCTTACTCTTTACC
This sequence comes from Glebionis coronaria, assembly GCA_025667525.1. NCBI lineage: Eukaryota > Viridiplantae > Streptophyta > Magnoliopsida > Asterales > Asteraceae > Glebionis > Glebionis coronaria. The sequence continues at coordinate 573,386,807 of CM046881.1, forward strand.
TATTTCATTATCATTATACTTACCTATTACCATTGCTAATGCATTTGAATTGAATCTAATCATTATGCAACTTAGCTTCAAGTAAAAGATAGTTTTGATACAAACCTAATTGAAAGTAATTTTAATTAGGTGACTAATCGAAGAGAAACTATTCAACCCCCCCTTCTAGTTTCTACAATTGGTATCAGAGAGATGGTCACTCAAGATCTTTAAAGTATATTGTACTTTAAAACTTGGATCGATCTATTGTCTCCTCAAAGGTCAAGTTGTACTAAAGTTTCTTTTTGGTCAAAACTATTTTTTCTTGGAAAATAGGTCTTTTAATTGGTAATATTGCATCCCTCTTAGATTAGTAGCTTTTGTGCATTTTAGATCTACTCTTGAAATGTATCTACTAGTTTGCATCTTGCTTTGTGTAGGTACTCATGAAGATCAATCATTTAATTGGTTGTGGATTGAGTTACATGCACTTGTAGAAGACTCATCTTCATTGATCTTCAACATCTTTGAATGATGATATCAAGATAATTAGGAATGATACTAGTCCTTGAAGACTTAGTACTCATCATAGTAATTGTTGTGCATTGCATTGATTCTTTGATGGATTGGAATGCTCTTTGTGGCCAAGGTACGCTTTCGTTCTTCCACACGCCCTTTGATCATTCTTTTGATCATTACTTGACTATGTGCTTTGTTCTTGGCATCCTTGCCTTGAAATTTGTTTGTGGTTTGTGATTCTTTTATTTTATCCTCTCAAACCTTCATTGCTTGGATACTTGACTCACTATGGTGATGTAGAGTGAGTTAGTAGTAGCTTAAAGTATCAAGCATGATATCCATGGTTTGCACCCATACGGTTAGTAAGCCCTTTGTGGGAGAGAAAGTGAATTAATACCTTGCTCATACTTTGGTTTAGACTAAGACTATTATTGAAAGTGATCTTAGTCTATGCATCAATATTTGCTTTGCATTTATACATTACCAAAGCCCTTTAACACTTCGCCGGAAAGGCACGTCTTAAACCACTATATATGACACAAGCTCTTCGTCTCCATGATTTGAAGATTGTCATTAATCCCTTGAGATTTGATCTTAGTCTTGATTCACTTCCCTTGACTTCTCTCCACTTTGCCTTTTCGCTACGAGTAGTCGTTTGTCTGTTTCGGTTCTTTTCGATCTCGATTCAACTCGTAATCCTTCATTAAGGCATATTTCTTAGTGTTATGATGATCCAATGATATTCTAAAAGGTTTAAGATATATTTTTAAGTATTTTAGAAAACTTGGTTTTCAATATTTTGGCGTATTTCATTGATAAAAACCAGCCTCTATAGGCGGTTCTTTATCTCTGGCGGTTCAAACCCGCGGTTCCTTATCGATATGGAACCGCGGGCAGTAAAGCTTGTCAGAGCGCCAGTTTTATTAAAATAATATTTTTCAAACTAAACCCTCTCTCTCCCAAAAATACACAGTCGACGGGTTTCACCTTTTCCACCATCGTTGAAGCTTCAAAAACCTTCAATCACTCAAATTAATTGATTCCAAGTTGTGGGTTTCACTCATCCTTCATCAAACATCAATTAATTGTAAGTACTTTCTTTCAATTTCATCTATTTTGTTCTAGGGTTCATCCTTTCATATTTGGGGATTTTTTAAAATTGAAATTGAATTAGAACCTTAATAGGAATATGGGTTGACATGGTTATTTCACTATGATTCCTTAGGTTCATATTCATTAAGATTTGACTAAAACCCACTTGTATAACAAATCCAAATTTTGGCTAAATGATTTTGGTTAAAAGATGGAATTGAGATGAACCCATGAACAAATAGATAATTGCATTGTTAATGCTTACCTAAAAACCTTGTTTTGAAAAACCAAAGTTCTAGTCCATTGTTGATCCAACATAGTTCATATGTTCTTGGTTAATAATAGAATAGATACATTGTGAACATGAGAATGATATGGATTCAATCCTTTGTTTGTCAAGAAATTGATATAACACATTCTCATATTTTGATTTTTGAGTTTATTTTTCATATGAGTGATTGGAAAAAATATTTTCTTGTGTTTATTTAGGTACTAATCATGCCTTCACAATACCAAAAGGATCATCAACTTACTAAACAATACATGCCAAACATTTCCCAAACCCATGCTTCCACTCAACTTCGAAACTCCTTTTCATCTCTTTCAACTCGAAATTTCCATGAGGGTAGAGTTGTTGATGAGGGAATAACGGGTTATGACTATATCAAATCTATGTTTGAGCTTTCGGGGTTTGATTGCTTGCTCCACATAGAAGAAGATATTTACCCTTTGTTTCTTCTAGAATTCTTTAGCACTTACTCCATGTTTGAATACAATGGCGAAATTTTCATTCGATTCTTGTTGAACGATCAAATCATTCAATTCTTTCTGGAAGATTTCGGTGAAATTCTTTGTGTGCCATATGAAGGCACTTGTCGTTTCACGGATAAATGGAGACTTGATGCTCTATTGGAATCCTACGACAAACCTCCAAATGACCATGCCGAAATTGATCCGGAATTTATCCTTGATATCATTTCGAAAGAGCGTGATGGAAACGTTGTGAGAAGCCTTCATTCTAATGTGCGAAATGTGAATCGCTATGAAGTGCTCTCAAGCAATCTTAAGGATTTTATGGTCCAATGGGCAAATATCCTTAGGGAGAATGTATTTTGTCTTGGTGGAAACCGAGATCATATCCCGGCTTGTATGGTGCATATGTTGTGTTGCATCTTTAGATCAACTAAGTACAATTTAGCATTCTATATCGCTCGACGAATAAATTATGCCCCTTCAAAGCCCAAAACAAACCTTCCCTATGCTATGCTTCTTACTCGCCTTTTCAAAAGGGTTGCTCATGACTTTCCCCACCTCGACCTTTCTCGCTTTCACCCGGTTCATCGGGTTATGTTGCCTATTTAAGAAGTATATGAAAGAAAGCCTAGAAGTGATCGAGGTTCGCGAAAATCCGATCATCAAGAGACTGATGATGAGGACACCTATATGCCAACAAGTGATGGTGATGGCATAGGTTCTAGTTCTCATTTCAACTCTTCGAGTAATTCCCACCCATCCTCAAACTCATTCGTGGATGGACTTGAAGACTTAGCTCCTCCACCTCATTATTCCTCTAGTGAAGTACCGGAAGATCTCAACATGGAGCATCTCTACCGTGAAAATCTTAGGACTCGAGGTGAATTGCATGAACATCGGGTTGAGTCAAGGAAGGGATTCAAGTACTTGGGGAATATGATCAAGGGATTGGGCAAGAAAAAAGGTGAAGATTTTGAAGTGTTTCAAAGTATACATGTTGGTAAACATGTAATGTTGAACAATTTTTTTTTTTGGTTGTGTATTAACTAAATTCTACTTGTTTGGATTACTTGTTATTGCTATCCTAATGATTATCTATGCCATCGGATTTACGATTTGCATAGCTTTGTGCATCCTATGTGTTAATTAGCTTCCTAGATTTTGGTCAGTAGTTAACTTTGGCTTGATAATCCTTTGGTAAAAATCTGTACTAACCAAAGTTTGAGGAAGTGTCATTTTTGAACACCTCTGGTCGCGGTTCCATATCAACCCGTGGTACCTTATTGATAAGGAACCGCCGTCCCTAGATAAGGAACCACCGTCCCTAGATAAGGAACCACCGGCTACTGTGTCCGACATAATCTTTGCTTTACACTATTTTCCTTAATCTGTGTAAACCTTGCTTGATTCTTTGCAAAAACCTGCACATTTCCTAAACTAGGTTACCTAAATTCATTATTCACATAAAATGTTTTTAACCCATTACTTGTTTGGATCACCCCCTCACCCTTTTAAACCTACCTTGTTAGCCATGTTCTTCACATCAAACCATTATTCCTTAACCCTTAAACCATTCTTTACAACCATGGTTTCTACAAGAAGCTCAAACTCATCTAAAACCTCCACTTCAAGGAAAAATCTTAAGATTAAGATTAAGTTGCCCAAACCAAACTCTTCACCCTTTCACACACCCAAGAATGAGATTTTCCCAATTCTCATCTCTTCATCAACCTCACCACCTCTTGCTCCATGCAAGACTACCTCAACCCATGGTACCAACCATTCTCATGGTTCTACCTCCTCTTCATTCCAATCTAGAATGAATGAGCTTTCCTCACCCTTCACTCCAAGTAATCTCTTGGATGTGACTACCCAACCACAACCCATCCAAAGCATTCCCATTGTGAATGACTTTGTTGATACCATGGTGACTTCACCATTTACCCCTCCAAACTCACCCATTTCACCCTTGGAGAACATACCTCCTCCACCTCCACCTCCCTCAAACACTCAAAACTTGGGTGATCCTAGCTTTTATGAGTATTTCATGCACAATGGTACTAATTTCCCTTGTTGCCTCAACGACTTCTATCTCCTTGATATCCTTAGAATGGAGATGATTGGGGCTCACATAGAGTTGCAAAGCTTTTTGTTGAGTCTCTTTGCCAATCATCCTCCTCGGAGATAAATGATGATTTTCCCTAACAAGTGTTTTTTAAGAAAAACCAAGCCAAGGAAGACTACTCATCATGACCTAGATTTAAGCTAACTTTGTTTTTAGTTAGTTGTTTTTTTTATTTTTTTATTTCCTTAATGTATCTCTTTCCCTCCATGAGTGTTTTTCATGAGGATGAATTATGGACTTAGCATTATGTGTTTCTATCTTTATGTGCACATTAATCAACTTTAATTCTAAATTGAAATTGAACCTAAATCTATCACAACCTCTAAAACTTGACTAAAATTGGTTCAAAATGTTATCCAAATATTTTGTCACCCTTTGTAAAGACATTCTTTGTGAATGTGTTGCTTTTATGCAACCCTAGCATAATCTAGTGCAAATAGAGGTAAAATTCCAAGATTGCAATTTTTTGAAAAAGTCTTAGTTTTTCTCAAAACCCTGTAAAATCATGGTTTCAAGTCCACTGCATGCGGCTCACTAAAGTCACGCGGTTCCTTAAGTGATAAGGAACCGCCGATCCCTATAAGGTACCGCGGACAGAAAGCCAAGTTTTGGCTCGTTTTGGTCTTTCTTAATCACCCTATCCCCTGTCAAGATTCCATGTTTACTCAATTTGGCTAAACATTTCTTGACACTTTACATTTAATTTTCAAACCTTTGCCTTGTCTACTTTCTTCTTATACCCCCACCTTGAGATTTCATTCTCACACCTCAACAATGCCTAACTCCTCCTTTCATAACCTTGACATTTCATTGTCACAAACCTCCTCACCCAAAGCTTCCTCATCCAAGCTTTCCAAGAAACCGAAGATCTCGGTTCGACCTATTTGGATCAAGAAAAATGAACCCTCTTCATTCAAACCACCCAAAAATCTCCCCCCACCACCAAAACCTTTTGACACCCCTCAACTCAATGACCTGTCAACCTTCCCAAACCTCACAAGGCATTGTGAAAACATTTCCTACCCACTCTCCTCACCACCACCAAACCCTAGGTGGGATGGCCTTCCCCCATCAACCGAGTTTGTGTTGCATCATGAATCCTCGTGTGCTTGTTGTCGATTTCAACAAATTGAACTTGCTCATGTGTATGAGAAGTTAAATTTTCTTGAATTTCTCCTCTCAAATTTTTCGTTCCCGTGGACAAAACTTCGAATGATGCCTCGTCGTCTTATTTTTCCAACTAAAGGACTAAGCACTCTTGGAGTCAATAATACTTTAGTTGTTTTGGAGTCATTAACTTTTAAGAAATCTTGGAAAATTATCACTATTAGAATAGCTTATGCTTTGTGGTTTATTTTCCATATCTTTTGCTTTAGATACTCATATTGTGTGTATGACTATCTATTTTGTTTTTTTCTCTCATATTTATGTGATATGAAACCTTTGTGTTGTGTTTGTTTTCTTTATTTGATCATTCTCTCTTTCTTTTGAGTTGATCGTGGTTAATCCTTACAATTGATTATGGGTGATTCCATCAGTTCTAAATTTTAACCCATTGACAAATTTATCATCTTCATTGGTTGGATGTTTCTTTTCTACCTCCATTCCACCAATTGAACTTTGATTTTGTCATTTACCTCTTTGGACATACTTAGCAAATAATTGCTTCTAATTTGAGGTTTCTTCTCCTTCTTCCTCTCAAGTTACTTAGTAGGTAATGATCATATATACATTGGTGTTTCTTTTCTTTCTACTAACCTTTGTGTAGCATGTCACCATGGCTCATACACTTGGTGCCCCAAGAAAGGGGGAGCAACCACCAAGGGAGAGCTACTAGCAAAGTCCGGTTCTCTTCAAAGACTTGTGCTTACCTTTTTGCTACGACAAAGGGGGAGAAATGATAGTGATAAACTCGTTAATAATTCGATATTTTGTGTTTCTACGTAAATGAGTTTATAGTTTGTCGTAATCAAAAAGGAGGAGATTGTTAATGCAAGTGATGCCTAAAAACATTATTAGTGTTAACTAATCTTTCTTAGTTTTGATCACAACAAACTATACAACACATTTAGTATAAAACACAAAACGAATTATTTAACTAACACTATCATCAAGATAATAATCATATCACTAAATTTTCTTAATAATACTTAGTGATCATGTTAACACCCCCAAATTTACACGCAGCGGAATATATCTTTGGGTGCTAAACAATGGTATAAAAACACACAATTTATAGAGAACGACTCGAAAAGAGACGTTTCAAATTTATCGTTCCTAAAACATTCATCAAAGTAGCGTAGTCCCAAGTAATCGTTACGAAAATATAAGTTAAAACAACATATTAGTGTGTTTTAAAAAATGGAACGACATATAAATCAAAGAGTTTGAACAACAAAAGCAGTGCACAACTTCATTCCTGTGACCTCCAAGCTTCCACTTCGTGATTAACTGAAATACATGTGAGTAAAACAATCAGCAAAAATGCCGAGTGAAATCTATAGGTTTATGTAATCAATTTGAACACAAGTAAAGTTTATAAGTTTGTGGCATGCTTAACAAGCATCAAATAATAATTTGCATCAACAATAATAATTGTATATAGCATAAATTGCATCAAGCTCATGGAACTGAGCCCTTAGACACTCCCATATCAGTCTAATAAGACGAGAGATTTATTAATTTTCGGTTATCTCCAGATTATTGGTACATTGCCGTATACCTGACTTCTCAATACAATATGTTCAAACAGTGTGGAGGTCGGGCCTAAGCTTCTGTGACAAGTCCACACAAACTGAACCGGGGCGGCTTCCCCCATAGATCTATTAATTGTACTAGCGGTTAACCCATCATAGGTTAATTAACGGTCCATAATTGAGGCTTTAACAATGGCAATCACTTAATACAATTTAAAGGCAACCACGGGTCCATTCAAAGAGGGACAAGCATACCATAAAAGACTTGTGTTCTAAGTTTATAAAACATGTATTCCCCCTCGCGGGTTTAAAATCATTTAATAACTAGTATATATCGAGGCTATAGACTCACCTTAGCCAATAGTGGTAATGAGACGATCGCCGACGATAGATGATGCCTTTCAAACACGAGAACCGCAACCTATCAAATAAGGTGCGTTCATTAATAATAGACTCGAGAAATAAATCATACATAAGAATATAAAACTCGACTCATAAAATTACGACAAACTCGAGAGAAAACGATACAAGTGATACTATTATACTCTCCTATTCATTCATTTTATTATTCTATGACTTTAATAAAATCTGCCGAAACATACTGAATGTCCAAGCTGTTTTCCCATACTTAGACACATCAAAATTTCATGATGCTACCTGAGAAACTCACATACTATATGTAGAAAGTCCTCCCAAGAGCCCATCAAAAGGTTTTACTTCTAAAGTTTCCTGCCCGACACATTTTTGATTTACAAAATCCGGACAGTTTAGCGACCTTGACTTACGAAACCATTTTGACCATTCTAAACAACTCCATTTAGAAAACCGACACTTGTTTCTAAAAATAGACTCAAAACACTAAACTTTGAGCCTGAGAACAGCCCTTGAATCATTTTGAAACTCATTTTATAGTCCCCGAGATTCGATCCAAATATCGACAACAATTTTCGGATTGTGTCAACACTCGTCTCCCGGTACACGAAAATCAAACTAGTGTATCTTCCACCTCGTTTGGAGTTGGAAGGCCTACTTTATATCAAATCGAAGCTAACGAAATACTCTACAACATAATCTAATAAATATCAACTTATTTTCAGACTTAAGGCCCCCGAAAATGGCCTCAAACCTACTTTCCAAAATCACCTTTCAAAATCTCTTACAAAATCAAGTTTTTGATCAAAACCAATCATTTTTATCATCATTCTAACATCCTAGTATCATCATAAACCAATCCTAACACTCCAAAATCACTTGTATGTACAAATCTAATAAATCAAACTCAAAAAGTTAAACATGCAAACACACCACTATGTAATATAATAATATTAACACCTATTTACTCCTTCAAAATGAATCAAACAAGTATAGTTCATCAAGAAAATAAATTTTGAAAAAATGTTAATGCATGTTGAAGAAAATCATACCAATGTGATCACAAGATCAAAACTAAGATGGGTCTTGTTTTAGTTTTGGAAGATTCAATCAAGAAATAAAAAAAATTTGATGGATTTGAGTGTGGTGGTGTACGGCCAAAAGAAGAAAAGGAGGAAGAAAATGGCGGATTTTGTTTTATTGATTTTTAAATGGAAAGTTGCTAGTGAAAATTATATATATAGTGTAGGGTTAGGGTAGTTTTTGCCAATTTGTGATAATTTTGGTACAAAATGTAAATATTAGTTAAAAAGCGGGAAATGACTAAAAGTCAATTTTACAAATATTTACGGGACACGGGTTTCGTAAAAATACTTTTCAAAAGTTTAAACGCACACGAAAAATTATAAAATAACGACTCGATACGTAATTAAAACGATATCGTCGAAAGTATTAAATACCGAACGATCGATAATAAAATATAAAAATTTTGGCATCCGTCGGTATCGAGGTTACTAGTAGTCCTCGTTACTCGTCAAACTATTAAAATATAATATTCGATACCGGTTTCAACTTAAACCGTTAAGCATAATAGTATTTAACGTTATAAAATACTTCAAAATAATTGAAAATAGAATTAAATTCTGACCTTATTTTTACGGGTTTTACATCCTTACCACCTTAAGGTAGCGACGTCCCGGCGCTCGACTCACCTCATACTCGAGTTGTTCACTACCCGGAAGGATGAGGACATTTCTTATAAAGAAGTCCTCACGTTCCCACGTGAATCTCGATCCACGATCTCCACTGGTTCTTTTACAAAACGCAACTTGTCGTCAAGTTCTATCTCACCAAAAAAGAATAAATAAATCCTTATCCACCAGTCACCCGTCAAGCTCGACACATGAAAATTTTATGAATCACACGAAGCTCATTCGACGACAAGAATAGATGACAGAATTTTCGGGTAAGTCCAGTTAAAAGGAAGGTTGCAAATTAAAGGATATCCATCGACCGGATAGCCACGGACACACATCAAAAAGAACTAACAAGGAAAAAAATTTCGTCATCAGAGGGTGCTCACACGCGGGTCCCTACTCAAAAGATAATACAAAGACACCATCTCACTTTCGCCAACGCGCATTAAAGTCTCAATAAACATCGTCGTTGAAAGTCAAAAAGATATTACATAATATGTGTTCTACATGATCGGACGTCATCGGATGATGCCGTCTCAAGTTCTCACAACTTACGATCATTTGACTAGATCACACACCATATAAGTACATAAAAGAAAAGGTCGAACATAAACATCGACTATAGATCTCTACCGTTAATCATCGAGAAAACCTTGAACGAACCCTTGATAATAACCACTTGATCTCCATAGTCTTTCCACTTGCGGTCTCGGCTTCAACATACTCCTCGAGGTTGTAACGAATTTATTAACTCCATTCATTAAGAGATTCGGTCCTCAATCATTCCACAAGTACACGCATAAATCCTGGTGACACTTATCGTTTCTTCTTATACACTGCTTCCCGAGATTCATTTTAAACTCAGAATAAAATAGTGATCTTCAATACGAGGAACATAACGAGATAAAAATGATTTCAGTAAACGCATAAACGGACAAGATGTGGTAAAATGATTTAAGGTTGACGATCGACGAGGGATCTCGACTCACGTAACCGTAAAACATAATAATTCACCATACTAGGAAAATGAGAGCGAAGAATGAATTAAATATTAACATTAAAATAACGTTTGTCACAATTATCCGTCCCGGATTTGTATTACCTTAAAACTCAATTGAGGTACTTTCTTGATAAGGATGATATATCAAAAATAGGAGTTAAATAGCTTCATAATTTATTTTGGTGGTCTTAAGAAACTTTGAAAGAATGACATGAATTTATTAATTAAACTCATATTGATGGTTACAATTAGAAAATATAATTTCCAAATTAAATTACTATTAGGAATATAAATTCAACCGATAATTTCATTACATTTAAAGTAAAGTATGATAAGTCAATTACATCAAAAGATAGAACATAATTTCATTTTAAACATTAGTTTTAGTTATACAAAATATAATGTATAAATTTTACCTTTTACATGTGATGGTTATTTCGATAATTGAAAATCATTGGAAAAATGTATAAAAGATCCATGAAAATTTTATAATACGTTGTAGAAATACATAAAGGTGTTTATTATTTCAAAATAAACATGGGATATATTCGGGTTTTAAAATGTGACAAGATAAAAAACGAATACGAATGGAAATAATGGTCAACAATTAGTACGAAATCAACGGTACAAAAGGGGACGAAGCAAATGTCGTATGAATTCTTAAAGAGAATAATAAGATAAAGGCGTTGATGGTAAGACGATAAGAAACAATAGATTAAACATGTTGTCAATTTTGTTAGTGCGGTCGATGGTTCACCAACATCAGCTCGTTAACTTAGCGGTGGTCGATACATGATCGGAAATAAGATCCATACAAAAAATTTAATAAAAGAAAATTCCTAATAATCACTTGTAATTAAAATAAATCAAATGAACGATGTTAGTGTTTAAAGAGAGAAGTCAAAGCACGGTTCACAAGAGTGGATTTTGAGACAAACGAGAGTGACGGACGTCATCCCGGATATACGGAAATCACTCTAGTGATAATTCATTATTCACGTGCGAAGAAATTCCAAAGATCTACCCAGTCGCATAAAGGAGATTGGACGAGAAGGAAGGATAAAACATCGAGACTTTCAAGTCATTTATAAACAGTCAGTAATTAGACGAACGGTCAAAAGAAATCAGTTATAAGACAAAATGAAGTAACAAGTAGAAAAACGATCGTCGAGTAAAAACGTACTCGTAAGCGCGTAATTCGTTCAAGAGAAGGTAAGAAAAACATATGCGGATGCATAGAAATTGCACTACTTGCATGAAATATAAAGGTTTTTAAAACTACTTTTCACTTTATTTCATTTTATTTATCTTTATCATAAATACAAGAAAAAAGTTGATTATTATCAAGATTTTTAGGTTAACTACTATTCAGCCTAGCATGGCTCCTTCTAAATTAGACATAGGTGATCAGGCCATGTATAATTTAGGGCTAGCAATGCAGGGCTCTATTTCGTCGAAGAGTATTACGTTTCTTATGTTTATATATAAATCATGCCATTTGTAAAATGGAATTTAAAAATAGTTTATAAATTTATAGGATAAAAGTAATTTGTGAGATACTCAATAAGCAACTTTTAATGTTACGAAAAGTATTTTATAAGACCAAAGTAAAAACAATTGGTGAAAATAATCGTAAAACAATACCAGATTTATTTATAAGGTGACATTATGACAACGTATAAAGTAGCCAAAGGTTTGCAAAAAGTGGCAAATAGTAGCTCATAAAGCAACCAATGAAATGGTTACAAGTTGTTAAGGTTTCAAAAGGTTATAAGGTTTAGACGAAAACGCCATGAGACACGTGATGAGAATGTCGAAGAAGTATGTGAAGGCAAAACTTCAAAACTCAAGCCAAATCAGTGGAAGGTTAGAAGAAAATAAAAATAAAATAACATCGAATGACAAATGATTCATGTATATAAAAAGAATACATCAATCCATATGTGTATTCTATGTAAGATACTCGACACAACATGCTTTTAAGAAAGTATATTATTCATTTTCAAATTACACCATTAATCCGGTAATTGCTAATCCTGTAATGTTTCTATTTTTAAACATTTCACATGCAACTAGTATTAGTTAGTTGTAAAATAATATTTGTTAAAATTGTACGATCTCAAATGAACTCAAAACTGCTTAGAAACGTTTAAAACCCATGTTCCGAATTTTCTATCAGATTTGACTTTTAAATATGAGACGATTATTTGACCCGATAAACGACATCTCCAAGACTCGGAGTCTAAAGCATTTTGATGCAAAACGACGTTTCATACGACTTTCTAGTTTTACCCGAGACCTGAAACCCAATATAAAATGACCAAAATACCCCTACAAGTTCTATGCAGGTTTGACTATTTTATTTAAAAAAAAATGCAGGTTTTACTTTTAAGTTTTGACCTGTTTATACACCCCCTGCAATTTCTCCATTAAATGTATTTTTCGACTTTCTAACGGCTCAAAAATATATATATATATATACACACATGTCTTGTGGATTTTACAACAACGAAAAATAATTCTCATAATGAGCATCAAATAAACATATAGCATAATGAATGACAGAAGATGCTTCAAGGTATCCAACACGAAATTTAGAAAGTAAAACGGTGAATGACGTTCATAATTTAGACTTCAAAATGCAATGTAAGGAAATCTCCTTGGTGCCACGATTGTCCAAAAACATAACACATAACAAGAAAAGAATAGAACATTCATAGGTTGCGTTCCGGGAGCAAGAAGGTTAATGAAAAAGGATAACACAAGTTTATAGATGTAAAATCGTATTTCAATCTAGCGCCATAATCTAGACGATGATTTATAAAATGACGATGACGTTACCGAGATATAAGCGAATAATACACTTCGGAGTCGATACATATAAATGTCAATGAATTAAATCTTCGCATGCCGTGTAAAACGGTGATAAAAATCAACAAAATATTATGAAAAACCATGATATTATTCAACACGATTTTTAAGAAATGTTTCAAGATGTGTGACTCACACGATAGCGGTTAGTCTATTCCAAGGACACATTGAGCTACACAATGGTCTAGAGATTACGTTTCAAGACGTCCAAGCACAAACGGCCAGAAGACAATTTGGATATCTATATAGATATCTCAAAGGGTTAAACAATGAACATAGCACACGCAGATGAAGATATGTAAGGTCATAATATAAAATTTTGCAATAAAAGCAATTTAAATACTTCAAAATAAATACAAAAATATCTTGCAAATTCATTGTATTTATTTAAGTTAATCATTAATAAATGATAAACTTCTATCGAAAATTTAACGACATAAATATATATCGATAAAGGGATCCTAGATATAAATATATATCCATAAATGGATCATAGTATTTATTTATAAATACTTACCAATAAGGTATACGTAATAACGTATACTAAAGTTATAATCCCAGAAGTAGCTTGAACCTGAAGTCACGCGAAGTCATGTTCACCGACTCTTTGAAAAATAAAAACTGACAGTTATAGTTTAGGTTTTTAAAATAAAGACCTAGTTCTCTATAACTCATGGCTCTGATACCAATATTTAACACCCCCAAATTTACACGCAGCGGAATATATCTTTGGGTGCTAAACAATGGTATAAAAACACACAATTTATAAAGAACGACTCGAAAAGAGACGTTTCAAATTTATCGTTCCTAAAACATTCATCAGAGTAGCTTAGTCCCAAGTAATCGATACCAAAAGATAAGTTAAAACAACATATTAGTGTGTTTTAAAAAATGGAACGATAAATAAATCAAAGAGTTTGAACAACAAAAGCAGTGCACAACTTCATTCCTGTGACCTCCAAGCTTCCACTTCGTGATTACCTGAAATACATGTGAGTAAAACAATCAGCAAAAATGCCGAGTGAAATCTATAGGTTTATGTAATCAATTTGAACACAAGTAAAGATTATAAGTTTGTGGCATGCTTAACAAGCATCAAATAATAATTTGCATCAACAATAATAATTGTATATAGCATAAATTGCATCAAGCTCATGGAACCGAGCCTTTAGACACTCCCATATCAGTCTAATAAGACGAGAGATTTATTAATTGTCGGTTACCTCCGGATTATTGGTACATTGCCGTATACCTGACTTCTCAATACAATTTGTTCAAACAGTGTGGACGTCGGGCCTAAGCTTCTGTGACAAGTCCACACAAACTGAACCGGGGTGGCTTCTCCCATAGATCTATTAATTGTACTAGCAGTTAACCCATCATAGGTTAATTAACGGTCCATAATTGAGGCTTTAACAATGGCAATCACTTAATGTAATTTAAAGGCAACCACGGGTCCATTCAAAGAGGGACAAGCATACCATAAAAGACTTGTGTTCTAAGTTTATAAAACATGTATTCCCCCTCGCGAGTTTAAAATCATTTAATAACTAGTATATTGCGAGGCTATAGACTCACCTTAGCCAATAGTGGTAATGAGACGATTGCCGACGATAGATGATGCCTTTCAAACACGAGAACCGCAACCTATCAAATAAGGTGCGTTCATTAATAATAGACTCGAGAAATAAACCATACATAAGAGTATAAAACTCGACTCATAAAATCACGACACACTCGAGAGAAAACGATACAAGTGATACTATTATACTCTCATATTCATTCATTTTATTATTCTATGACTTTAATAAAATCTGTCGGAACATACCAAATGTCCAAGCTGTTTTCCCATACTTAGACACATCAAAATTTCATGATACTACCTGAGGAACTCACATACTATATGTAGAAAGTCCTCCCAATAGCCTATCAAAAGGTTTTACTTCTAAAGTTTCCTGCCCGACACATTTTTTATTTACAAAATCCGGACAATTTAGCGACCTTGACTTACGAAACCATTTTGACCATTCTAAACAACTCCATTTAGAAAACCGACACTTGTTTCTAAAAATAGACTCAAAACAATAAACTTTGAGTCTGAGAACAGCCCTTGAATCATTTTGAAACTCATTTTATAGTCCCCGAGATTCGATCCAAATATCGACAACAATTTTCGGATTGTGTCAACACTCGTCTCCCGGTACACGAAAATCAAACTAGTGTATCTTCTACCTCGTTTGGAGTTGGAAGGCCTCATTTATATCAAATCGAAGCTAACAAAATTCTCTACAACATAATCCCATAATATCAACCTATTTTCAGACTTAAGGCCCCCGAAAATAGCCTCAAACCTACTGCCCAAAATCACCTTTCAAAATCTCTTACAAAATCAAGTTTTTGATCAAAACCAATCATTTTTATCATCATTCTAACATCCTAGTATCATCATAAGCCAATCCTAACACTCCTAAATCACTTGTATGTACAAATCTAATAAATCAAACTCAAAAATTCAAACATGCAAACACACCACTATGTAATATAATAATATTAACACCTATTTACTCCTTGAAAATGAATCAAACAAGTATAGTTCATCAAGAAAATAAATTTTGAAAAAATGTTAATGCATGTTGAAGAAAATCATACCAATGTGATCACAAGATCCAAACTAAGATGGGTCTTGTTTTAGTTTTGGAAGATTCAATCAAGAAATCAAAAAAATTTGATGGATTTGAGTGTGGTGGTGTACGGCCAAAAGAAGAAAAGGAGGAAGAAAATGGTGGATTTTGTTTTATTGATTTTTAAATGGAAAGTTGCTAGTGGAAGTTATATATATAGTGTAGGGTTAGGGTAGTTTTTGCCAATTTGTGATAGTTTTGGTCCAAAATGTAAATATTAGTTAAAAAGCGGGAAATGACTAAAAGTCAATTTTATAAATATTTACGGGACTCGGGTTTCGTAAAAATACTTTTCAAAAGTTTAAACACACACAAAAATGATAAAATAACGACTCGATACGTAATTAAAACGATATCGTCGAAAGTATTAAATATCGAAACGGTCAATAATAAAATATAAAAATTTTGGCATCCGTCGGTATCGCGGTCACTAGTAGTCCTCGTTACTCGTCAAAATATTAAAATATAATATTCAATACCGGTTTCAACTTAAACCGTTAAGCATAATAGTATTTAACGTTATAAAATATTTCAAAATAATTGAAAATAGAATTAAATTATGACCTTATTTTTACGGGTTTTACAATCATCAAAGTGATTATCCTTAAAACTCACTTTTGTTAATATGACAAAAGATTTTTTTAATAAACTTTCTTTTTAAGAAAATGTTTTATTAAAATAGAAAATGAAAATTTGAAAATGGCATATTCCATATGCCATAAGAATATCCTTTGAAGGTTTAAAAAACCTTAGATATTCCTACCCCACTAAAAGACAAAAAGAGGAGCAGACTCTACTGGCCGGTACCTTAAATAGCTAGGCGGTTCTTTAGCGATATGGAACCGTCGGGCTAGTTAAGGAACCACGCCCAGCTAGCCGTTGCACTTTGTCTTCTATAAATAGTGGATCAAATCTCATTTTCCAATAACCCTCTTGGACGTTTTTCTCAGCCCCCTTTCTCTTTTCTATAGCATAATCATTAGTAAATGATCACTTAATATGTTAAGTATGTTTACATATGATTATCCTCTTGATCCCCTCCTTTACCTTGTCCAATGAGAAGATCACTCATTCACTAGTATTGTGATAAAGATGAATCTATGAAATAGTCATGTTCATCATGTTAGCCTTTTTGTTTTTGTTGTTCCATTTGTATTTATGAATACCTGGACTAGTTGTGTTCATCCAAGCTATTTGTGAATACTTGGATTTGTTGTGTACATCCATTGCATATGTGTTTGCTTGGATTTGTGTTGTGTAGATCCAAGCTACATGTGTGTACTTGGATATGTTTAGTTGAGTTGTAATAGATTGTGTAGTAGTTCTCACTGAACTATAAAGTGATGTGGTTGTGTCTTGTGAGTTCTCACTAAACTTGAAAGTGATTAGTAGTTTTGTCGTGTGAAGTTCTCACTTAGCTTCAAAGTGAAGAGTCGTGAAGATTTGTTCTAGCTTTGGATTAGAACTCGACATCTAGCCTTGTGTCGTAAAATGGTGAAGTAGGCAACGTCATGAAGATTGGTTCTACCTTGAGATTAGAACTCGACATCTAGCCTTGTGTCGTTAAATTGTGAAGTAGTCAACGTTGTGTAGATTGGTCCTAGCTAAAGATTAGGTCTCGACATTTAGCTTAGTGTCGAAAAATAATGTAAGCGACGATGTAAGGCTTTCTCCGCCAAGAAGGGAGCTTGTGGATATAGTGGAAATCTCGAGTAGGTGTACTCGAGGAGTGGAGTAGAAACGAGGATAGAGCCTCGTTTTCGAACCACTATAAATCTTGGTGTCTTGTTATTAGGTTGCTTCTTTCCTTACTCTTTACTTATTTCATTATCATTATACTTACCTATTACCATTGCTAATGCATTTGAATTGAATCTAATCATTATGCAACTTAGCTTCAAGTAAAAGATAGTTTTGATACAAACCTAATTGAAAGTAATTTTTAATTAGGTGACTAATCGAAGAGAAACTATTCAACCCCCCCCCCCCCCCTTCTAGTTTCTATAGTATGGTGTTTTAATTTTCCATGTACTTGTGTTTTAATAAAATGTATGAATTAAAAATATTTAATAAAAAAGTGGGAGTGATGTGTAGTGAGTTGTAGTGAGTTTTAGTGAGTCTCATTACCTTTAAAAGTAAGTTTTAGTGAGTTTGTTAAAAAGCTGATGTGGCGTTGACGTGGAGGTGAGTGGGATTACCCCCACTCCCTTTAGTCTTACTGGCGGTGAGAAACTCACCGACACGTCATACCATAATCTTTTTTTCTTATTTTTTTTAATTCGTAAATTAAAAATGTAAACTACAACGTTAGAAAAACGTAAACGTAAAACACTTTTTATTCAATAACTAAAAACATACATAATAATACTAAAACTTAAACCCTTAAACACTTTTTATTAGTAAATAACTAAAAACAGTCAAACTTAAAAACTTATACTCCCCGATTAAAAAACCGTGGCATTTCAACCTCGGTACATACTGGAGATTGTTTTAAAATTTTCCAACATTCATACAATGCAAAATCCGAATGATAAATAGTGTGATATTCGATTGCGGATTCTTGATAGATAGTTTCTTCAGAAGTCTCACTTGGATGCCTAAGTAAGATACTATCATAAATCAAAGAAAATTGACCAAATTTAAGACGAATCATAGTTTTCCATTTACGGATAATGGAGTAGTAACTTTTTCTTCGAACACCTATTTTGCTATGAAAATAATCAGCTACCTCCCACCAAAACGATTTCGTTGGTTCACTTGACCTATGTATGGACGTCTCCGAAACACGTACCCAAGCTTGACACAAAGCTACCATCTCATCGGGAGTTCATGGTTGGTTTGAAGCCATTTGTGTTATGGTATAAAAGAAGTTTGATGTAAAAATAAAAGTTTGAAAGTGTGAGAGAAATAGTTTAGATGGTTGGGTATTTATAAGGATATTTTTAAAATTAAAAGTAAAAAAAGTATATATATGACTTAGCGGTTGGAAGATTTCTGAATGTATAATGTATAGATTTGTAAACTCACTATGTTGAAGTCTTGACAATAGCAAGCCTAACTCACGCGTGAGTTTTTCAAGGGGGTAGCAACTCGCACGTGAGTTAATCACCCACTCATCAAACGCGCTGCCACTCCGTGTAGCCTTACAACCTTACTGACGATGAGAAACTCACCGCCACGTCATACCATATTTTATTTTTCTTCTTAACTATTTAAATTCGTAACTAAAAACGTAAACGTAAACACTTAATTATTCGAAAACTAAAACATTTATTCAATACATAAAACATAAAATATCTAATTCAAATACAATACGAAAGGAAATAAACTATTATATAGATAAAAAAACAAATACGTTATACGGTTAGTCAATTCCCGGATCCGAATCCGACAACTGCCCAGAATACTCTCATCGAAATTGCTCTTGGTAAGTTTCTTCAGCCTTAACATTCTCCTCTCACTCTCTTTGTGCCATATCTTGTTCCTCCAATGTTTCTCTCGATATCTGTTCATCTTGGTTTAGTTGACGAAACTGAATGTCATTAAGTAAACTATTTTAGTTGTTTGGATACGGTGGATCGGGAGAAGCATATCAGCGTCGGTGTTGTTGTGATGAAGAACCGACATGCGATTGAGATGAAATTTCTTCATTTTTTTTGGGAGTGAGGTTATTCAGCTATTCATTTTTATTTTGAATTTGAGCTTCCAATTTTGACGACTTTCTAAACAACGCTCTTTGCATGTTGAAATCATTGTCAATTGTTTTTTAAGAAACATGCCGATTAAAACACGTTTGTCTGAGGAAATATCACGACACTTCTCATACGCAATGCACAGTTTGATTTTAGCTTCGTGAACAGCATCAAAATCAAAAGATAATGTCGTAAGCGCAAACTGACGTCGTTGTTCTTCATTGATTTTTTTAATCATATCTTTAATCTCGTCAGCGGTGTGTTCAAGAGAGCATACTATTTTGATTTTAAAAATTGTGTGTTTTAAAAAATATTAAAAGTTAAAAAGTATTAGTTAGTAGATAGTAGGGATGAGCTCGGGACCAATCCCGTCCCGAACCCGTCCCGATTTAGTGCTCCCGATTTTTTCCCGATCTAAAAAGTTATGTACCGATCCCGTACCGAACGGGATTCGGGTATCGGTACCGGTACGGGTATCGGTACCGGTACCGGGAAATCGGGATTTTCCCGTTTTTTTCGGGAATTTCCCGATTTGGTACCGGTTCCGTACCGAATTAGTGGTCCCGAATTTTTTTTCACCATATTTCGTAGTCCCGGTCCCGGTCCCGAACGAGATTCGGGACCGGGAATCGGTACGGGTTCGGGTACGATTCAGGTTCGGATTCGGGATTCGGGTCAAAATGCTTATCCCTAGTAGATAGTAAATGAGATGATGTGATATATATAAAAAAAATAAAAAATGTTTCAAATAAAACAATAATATATAAAATCATCTAAGTAAAGAGTTCATCATAACGGGTTAAACTCACGCACGAGTTATATGCTCGAGATGACAACTCACACGTGAGTTTTTCACTCACCGTAAGAAGTCACCACACTTCAACATTTTACTTCATTAAAACACACGATTACCCACCCCACACTAATACACACAAACTCGTATTTTGGTGGTGGTAGTAGCGACCGAGCCAACCCACCACGCTTAAACAACATGAGTCATGAGGTGTGATAAAGAGGTAACGTGTGATGGTTCTACATAGGTCCACCATAAGTAGCCGCTATTGTTTGTTCCACACAATTTTAGAAAGAATAAATTAGCTATGTGTAGCTCACAATGGAAAGACATGTGTCTCACTGGTATACATTATTTTTTTTTTATTTATTTAACATAGATATACAGTATTTCATTAGCAAGTGTGACGTAATGACATTTTCAAACTACACGTTTTATCGATTAAGGCGAAATTTTAGTATTTTTAAAGCATGGCTTATAGCGGTATAACGTATACACATATTAATGTGTTTTATCATATTTTAAGATTATATTTATATTTAGTTAACAATAAGTGTTGGATATATTAATTAAAATTAAAAAACTCTCCTTACATATAATAATAATCATTTTTTGGAGTTTTATTTAAAAAATTATCGCAACTTATGCCGTAGCGCGTCTTGACCTATTGCGTAGCGTGAAAAACCGCGCCTCAAGATTTAGCGCCCCTTAAAGCGAGCCTTAGCGGGCTATTAGAACCATAGTGAAGATATCCATATTAAATCGTCACTTTTATTTACATTTACATATTTAAAGTGTGTTTGGTTAGATGTTTTAAGGATAAAGGATGAAAATAATAATGATTAATAGTGATTGGTTAGTAGATATATAACTAATCATTATTCATTATTTTTTTCTAAATTGAAGGTAATGAATTCGAGATAATATATTCAGATATGTGTATGTCTCTAACTACCACCACAACCATCATTGTCGTTACCACCACCCTCCCAACACCACCACCGCTCTCCGTCGCCACCATCACCACCACCACTGACACTGGCCGTTACCACCTGACTATGGATTCACGTGTGTTTTTGTTCACTAGCGACCACCACACTCTACCACCATCATTAACAGCTACCAATGGCACCACCGCTACCACCACCACCACCACACCGTCGATCATCACCACCGCCACAACCTCCACATCCCGTCGCTACCTGTACCATCTAGCACAACCGCTTATCGCAACCACTAACCCTCGATAACCACAAAAAACCATTGATTATCGCTGTTACCACCACCTCCACCTCCGACTGGCCACCTCTACCGACTACCACAAGTCTGCAATTGTCTGTTGCAATAGCCGCTGTCCTCACGCACCACCAGTCGCCACTAATTTTCATTATTGATTCCCTTACCAACATCTTCATCGTCGCGACCATGACTATCGCCCAAATCTTCAATCACCACCGCAACTTATATTAACCAAACACTAATAATGATGATGATAATAATAAGAAATACTCATTACATTCCTTTGTATTCATTTACCTTTACTCATACCCATTCCTCTTAGGTTTACCTAACTGTCACGGAGTCATCCTTTAGACCCCACGTGGCGTCTTTACACCGATAAGGACCAGCCATCCATCCCGCGTATAATAGAGGTTCACTGGTTTCGTCCTGCCTTGGACTCATCAGGGGAGCGGCCCCAACTCCCGACCAGTGTAGTGCCATATCGAGTCTCTACTCGTGGCACGTACTACACCCTTATCGTTGGGGTACTCCAACGAGACCAACAAGAATAAACCAGGAACCCTCGCATTCATGTGCGCCTTCCAAGCAGAACCCGACCTTCAGAATTTAGCTCGTGACATTATCCCACCACCAATTCATGCACGACCTCGTGCATGGTCATTCGCGCCAACGAACGACTACCCTCAAATGACTTTGGCTTTACTTCGGCTTCATGGCTTAAAGGGACATTCGACTTTCAACTCTTTTGGTCCCAGCGTGCAGCGACTACACATTAGTCCATTACTCTTTCTGGCGACTTAAGATCCAGCGTGCAGCGACTGACATCCACCTTTTGGATTAGTCCATTACTCTCTCTGGCTTCCATCGAATGCGATATTACGAACTCCACGCAACATCATATTGACTCTTCAATATCCCGGGAGCACACTCCCACCACCTTTGCGTAGCCAAACACTTTAAGAACTTATTGGGAGAACAATCTTGAACGATTCTGCTTCGGTCCGCCTCGGTCCGACTTGTCTCTGATACCACTTGTCACGGACTTGTCTAGACAAGGGTCTTCCGTGCGGCACTTAGTCTCTACTAAGTCAGCCTTGCTCCCAACACTCACCGATCTAGGCAACAAAGAAAGCTACTAAGAAAGAACACAAGAGAACTAGGGGAAAATGCTTGTATTACTAGAAAACTTTACAAGTAGAGAATACAAGTGAATATGAGATAGTTTCCCCAAATGAGGATGGCTCTATTTATACTACTACTCTAGGGTTACATTTGGGCTCTATTTACAACTCCAAGACAAGGCCCATAATCTACAATCTTCCATTAGGGTTTCTATAAGCTTCCATGTATCTTCCAAAGGCTTCCAAAAGCTTCTCCCACTTCCCATAGAATTCCACTAAGTCTTCTAGTCAAGTGTAGAACCATCCGGATCCCCGTTAACCTTGTGAAACTAGGCGGGACGTGACATCCTCCCCCACCTAAGCTCGCGACGTCCTCGTCGTGCCATCCTCGTGATACTTCTTGATCTCGTCCTTGAATTGCCACAATAAGTCTTCCGCTTCCCAACTTGCTTCACTATCGGGCAAGTCACGCCATTTGATCAAGTACACCTTGTAGCTCGGCACTCCTCGTCTCCTTATCGTACGATCCGACAAAATCTCCTCGACCTCTCGATCATACGAAGTAACAACTGTCGTTGGTGCTCGCTTCGACACTCCTCGGTTAGGATCTTCCCCGTCTCCATGATAGGGCTTGAGAAAACTTACGTGAAAGACCGGGTGAATCTTCAACTTGGGCGGTAGTTGAACTCGATAAGATACCTTTCCAACACGTCCAATCACCGGGAAAGGGCCTTCATACCTCCGTATCAATCCCTTATGAACCTTCCGCAATGACTTGAATTGTTGAGGCAAGAGCTTCACCATGACTTGATCTCCGACCTTGAACTCAACGTGTCTCCTCCTCTCGTCCGCCCATTTCTTCATTTTCTTAGCCGCCTTATCCAAAGATGCCTGGGCCATGTCCGCTTGTTCGTGCCACTCCTTCATAGTTTTGTAAGCGGCCGGGCTACTCCCCTCGTATGATGCGGCTAAGGCATTTGGTGTTAATGGTTGGTGCCCCGTGACCAACTCAAAAGGACTCTTCCCCGTGGCTTCACTTCGTTGCATGTTGTAAGAGAATTGAGCAACATCAAGAAGTTTAGCCCAATCATGTTGGTTGGCACTCACATAGTGCCTAAGATAGAGCTCCAATAGTGCATTTACCCTCTCCGTTTGCCCATCCGTTTGGGGATGAAAACTCGTAGAGAAGTTCAAATCCGTCCCCATGATCTTAAACAACTCCGTCCAAAAGCGCCCCGTGAATCTCGGATCTCGATCGCTAACAATCACATGTGGCACTCCCCAATACTTAACCACATTCTTGAAGAAGAGCTTGGCCGTATCATCCGCGGTAACATCGGATGGCGCGGCTATGAAAGTACCATACTTCGAGAATCTATCAACCACCACAATGATACTCCCACTCCCCTCCGACTTCGGCAAGCATGTGATAAAGTCCATAGAAACACTCTCCCATGGTCCTTTGGGCGTAGGTAAAGGCTCCAACAATCCTCCGGATTTCTTTTGCTCTATCTTGTCTTGTTGGCAAATTAGGCACGTCCGAACATATGTCTCAACATCGTCCTCCATCCTCGGCCAATAGTAGGTGCCCTCGACCAATGCCAACGTCCTCTTCATCCCCGGATGACCAGCCCACTTTGAATCATGACATTCTTTCAAGATTACTCGCCTAAGATCACCCCACTTAGGCACATAAAGCCGATCTCCTTTGGTGAACAACATGTCTCCCTTAAGCCAAAATCTCCGAGTCCTCCCGTCTTTCGCTAAGGAAACGATCTTCTTGGCCATAGGATCATGTTCCAATCCTTCCTTGATTCGGTCTTGGAGGAAGAATTGAGCTTGTGTAATTGACGCAAACTCCGCTTTGCGACTCAATGCATCGGCTACCACATTAGCCTTCCCCGGCTTGTACTCCAATTGGTAGTCGAACTCGGCTAGGAAGTCTTGCCAACAAGCTTGCTTGGGACTTAACTTCTTTTGGGTTTGAAAGTAACTCGTGGCAATGTTATCCGTCTTGATCACGAATCTCAAACCCAACAAGTAATGCCTCCAAATCCTCAAGCAATGGATAACCGCCGTCATCTCCTCCTCTTGCACCGTGTACTTCCTTTCCGTCTCATTTAGCTTTCTACTTTCGAACGCGATCGGGTGTCCATCTTGCATTAGAACTCCTCCAATAGCAAAGTCCGATGCATCCGTGTGTAACTCGAAGGGCATCGTCACATCCGGTAGTCTCAACACCGGCTCTTGCACAATCGCCTTCTTTAATTTCTCGAACGCCGCTTGACATGCTACACTCCAATCCCAAGCTTTGTTCTTCTTCAAAAGATCCGTTAATGGTGAGGCTACCGCCGAATAGCCCATGATGAATCTTCGATAATAGTTCACCAAGTCAAGGAATGACCGCAACTCCGTCACTTTGGTTGGTGGTTCCCAATCTTGGATAACTTTAATCTTTGCCCCGTCCATCATCAAGCCTCCATCCTTGATCTTGTGGCCCAAGAACTCGACTTCATCTTGAGCGAAAGAACATTTCTCCAACTTCACATAAAGTGTTAGGTCCATTGTAATAGTTATATGTAATAGGTAGACTAGGAGGTATGTAGTTCCTCCTGGTCCTAGTCGTAGTAGGAGCAAGTCCTGCTCCTGGTCCTAGTCAAAGTCAAATATTGTTATTTACTTAATATTCTGTTAGGATATGCATGAGTTATATTAGGAGAAGATATGCATATCAGTTTTACACGTTTTCTTGTAAGCTGTATTAGGGTTTCCTTGTAGTATAAAAGGAAGCTGAGGCAGAAGGGTTAGACATTGATTAACAAAACGTAGTTTTAGTCTTTATCAATATTAGAAATCCTTAGAGAGGATCAAGTCTTCATAGTTATTCTGTTTCTCTTGTTTATATTTATATTCTGCATTCATATTGTGTATAGAGTCTCCTTGTGATTTGACTTGTGATTACAGAAGTCATTCACCGGTCCTGACAGGCTGCAAGATCTATATCTGTTAGACTCAACAAGTGGTATCAGAGCCTGGGAGGGTCTCTATACAACAAGAATCAAGTTCTCTTATTTTTAACAATCTGTTTATCATGTCTGCCTCAACTTCTACTCAAACAGGAGAAGAAGGCACTCCTAAAATTGTGCAACCTCAGCAGATCCTGGCTACGGTTTCCAACACGAATGGAAAATTCCCTCTTCTGAAGAAAGGTGAATATGACAACTGGGCAATGAAGATGGAATGGTGGATCACCAACACTGATCAAGATCTTTGGAAGATCATTCTGAATGGAAACAGCAGAAAGCTTACTGGACGAGACAAGAACGGTAATATTACTCTACTTGACCCTAAAACTCATGAGGAAATTATCGCTATTCAGAAGGAGGTAAAAGCAAAAACAATTTTGCTTCAATCTCTTCCTGAAGATCACATGGGTGACTTCTACCATTTGGATGATGCCAGAGAGATCTGGAATGGCATAAAAGCAAGGTTTGGCGGAAATGAGGAGTCAAAGAAAATGCGAAGGTCCATGCTGAGAGATGAATTCACAGAGTTCAAAATCTCAGAAACTGAAGGCCTGAATCAAGGGTATGATAGGTTCCAGAAAATATTGAGCCAGTTGAATCAACTTCGGTCCAAGCCTGAAGATGGTGATGTTAATGCAAGGTTTCTTAAAGCCCTACCCTACTCTTGGAACCAGGTGGTAATCTCTCTTAAAGCCAAAGGTGGGCTTGATTATCTCAGTTTTGATGATTTGTTTCATCGGCTCAGAACATTCGAACCTCATGTGAGAGGATATCCGAGTGACTCTTTTCCCACTCCTGCAAATTCAGCCTTTGTGAGCTCTATGGCGTCTAGTCCCATGGCATATGCAAGTAGCCAGAGCAATAATGTGTCTCCCCAGCATACTATCCAGCATACTATTCAACATACTAGTCCCATGTCATATGCATCTAGTCCCATGTCTTCTGCTTCTGATCCCACTGCCAAGTCTGGTAGTATGGTAGAAGCTATTCTTCATTCTTTTGTTGCTGATGTTACTGCTGAACAACAACTTGCGTTTGATGACTTCAAACAGATCGATAAGCTGGATCTGGATGAGATAGATCTTAAATGGCAGATGGCCATGCTTACTCTGAGGGTTCACAAGTTTGAGAAGAAAGCAGGAAGGAAGTTTAATTACAACCCTCGGGAGCCAGCAAGATTCGATAGAAGCAAGGTACGGTGCTATAACTGTCAGCAACAGGGTCACTTTGCTAGAGAGTGCCCTAGCAAGAATGATCAGGAGAAGAGCAGGTACTCCGCTTTCAAAGTTCAGGAGGTTAAAGATGACAAGAAGGCATTGGTATCTGTTGACTCCATGGTCAACTGGAATGATCATCAGGCTTCTACTCTGGAATCAGCGGAATCAACAACTGATGTGTTGGCAATGATTGCTGGGAACCTCTCTGATGCAGAAGAAGCAGAAGAGTTTGCTCTTATGGGCATCTCACCTCAGGTACAACATTGTCCCCTTGGTTGTCATGATAAATACACAGAACTGTTGTCCCAATTTAATGAAGTAAATGAACAAAATGATAAGTATTACTTAGAGGTACAAGCCTATAAAGCTTCATTAAACACATTGGAACAACAAAAGAAGTGGTTACAAGATACACAACGTGCTTATGAGGATAAAATCAGGATACTAAGCATTGATTTAGAAAACACTACAAATATGCTTAAATATACAGAAACTGAAAGAGATGCTAGTATCAAAGAAAAAGAGAAGATGCAAGCTAAATTAGATGCTACAATGTTAAGATTTGACAAATGGCAAAAGGCACCTAAAAATCTTTCAAAATTAATTGATAGTAGCATGTCCGGCAGAACTAAAAGAGGCTTAGGATTTGAAAAATACATTGATTCTGGAGATGTATTTGATTTATCTTTCTCAAGCGTCTTTGATGCCGACAAAGAGGATGAGGGCAAACCTAGTTACAATAGGTTTAAACCAGCAGCAGAAATGCATGCTGTTCCTCCTCCTCTTACTGGAACTTTCATGCCTACCTCATGGAATAATGACTCGGATGGATCACAGATGCTTGAGTCCCCAACAAGTTCTACTAATTCTAACGACTTTGTCTCATGTACTTTCAGTGACAAAGCCGGCGACTCTGCATCTAATGGTTCAAGTGAAGAGTTAAGACCTACGAGTTCCAAGTCGGATGAACATGCTGCTACTGGTGCTAGGAAGTGTGAAGAAAAAGTCGCTGTCAAGACAAGTGTGTCTGGTCCTTGTTTATTGAGTCCTAGGAAGAATGTTTTTTCTAGAACTGTGTGTAATAAAGTAGGCAGTATGAAACAGTCTCATTCTAATAAAAGGTCTTTCAAAACATGTTTTGTTTGTAGCAGTCCCTTTCATTTAATTAAAGATTGTGATTATTATGACACACATGCATCTGTTAATCATGCTTTCCTTGCTCCTGGATCACCAGGAGCTGCTCCATATGCTACTAGAGGACTTAATCCTAGTGCTCCACTGTTTCATACTTCTAGAGTATCCTCTCCTTACATGTCTGATTATTGGAGAGAAAATGGATACCAGACATCTAGTAATTATTTTCCAACTTATAACCCAAACTATGCGCATCATTTTGACCACACGTATTTTGGTTTGGGAGATTTGGGAACTGCTGTTAAGCCCTCAGCAGGTTGTTCCTGGTCAAATAATAATACCCTTATGATGAATAGGCAACCAAGGAACAATAGTGGATCTCATCAATCTTCTTGGCATTCTACTTATGATCCACAAGGCAGGCTCAAACCTGAAAAGGTTTGGGTCCCCTTAAGACACTAACTTTTGCATTGTGATTATCTTGTTGTTGTAGGTTACACCATACCAGGATCCTAGTCTAGGCATTGTTGATAGTGGCTGCTCCAGGAGCATGACTGGCAATAAAGGCCTTCTCTCTAACTTTGTACCATTTTATGAGGGCAAGGTCTACTTTGGTGGAGGTGAAGGCAGAATCACTGGCAAGGGAACGATAAAGACTCCAAATCTCAATTTTGAGCAGGTCTACTATGTGGAAGCACTTCAACACTTCAACTTGATATCGGTCTCTCAGATCTGTGACAAGAAGCAGTTTGTACTCTTCACCGATACTGATGCACTTGTGCTCTCCAAAGATTTTAAGCTTCCGGATGACTCACAAGTTTTACTCAGAATCCCTAGAAGACACAATCTCTATAGCATCAAGTTGAATGAAGTCAACCCTACTGGTCAACTAGCATGTCTGGTTGCAAAAGCCTCGGAAGATGAAGCCACAAAATGGCACCGAAGGATGGGACATGTGAACTTCAAGACCATTCACAAGCTTGCCAATTTGAATCTGGTCTCTGGTTTACCTCCCAAGACGTTTAGAAATGACATAAATTGTGTTGCCTGCAGCAAAGGCAAACAACATAAAGCATCCTTCAAGGCCATTACTGCTTTAAGTCTCATTACTGCACCATTGCAGCTTCTACATATGGACTTATTTGGTCCTACTTCCATCAGAAGTATAGACCACAAGCAATTCTGTTTGGTGGTGACTGGTGGTTATAGCAGGTTTGCGTGGGTGTTCTTCATGGCTACCAAAAGTGAGACCTACTCAATTCTTCGAGATTTTCTTACCTTAATAGAGAATCAGTTGTCCAAGAAAGTTAAAGGTATTCGATGCGACAATGGAACCGAGTTTAAAAATAGAGACCTCATCACACTTTGCAATACTAAGGGCATCAAAAGAGATTATAGTGCTGCTCGGACTCCTCAACAGAATGGTGTGGCAGAAAGAAAGAACCGGACACTTATAGAAGCAGCAAGGACTATGCTTGCCGATTCCAAGCTTCCGACCATGTTCTGGACAGAAGCTGTTAATACGGCCAGTTATG
Source organism: Glebionis coronaria (assembly GCA_025667525.1). Classification (NCBI taxonomy): domain Eukaryota; kingdom Viridiplantae; phylum Streptophyta; class Magnoliopsida; order Asterales; family Asteraceae; genus Glebionis; species Glebionis coronaria. The sequence goes on from CM046881.1 coordinate 573,416,352, forward strand.
TCTTGAATAGGGTGTCTATTACCAATCCACACAAGAAAACACCTTATGAGCTGCTCACGGGCAAAGTTCCCAATATTGCTCATTTGAAGCCGTTTGGATGTCCAGTCACCATTCTGAATACTAGTGACTATTTGGGGAAGTTTGATGGCAAGGCTGATGAAGGATATATTGTGGGATATTCAGCTCATTCTCGGGCGTATCGTGTCTACAATCTTCAAGCCAAACGAATAGTTGAAACTATTAATCTCAGGTATTTTAAGGAGAAGACAAACATTCAAGGAACAGGTCCAGAATGGTATTTTGATCTTGATTATCTTAGTGATTCGTTAGGATATTTTCGTTTCAAAACTAACCATGATGCAGGACCTCAAGTGTTTGCAACTTCTGGTACTGGTGTTCCTTCTAGTCTTTCTGATTCAGATGATGAGGATGACATTTTTGTGGTTCCATCCTATTCCACCACTGTTTCTCCTACTCCTCCTAGTGATGCAACTCCATTGGAAGTACAGGATTCCCAAGCAGCTCTTGATACTCTTCTAAAGCAACAACAAGAAGCTACTAAAGCGGCGGCTCAAGGTAGTTTTGAGTTTCCCTTGGTTGAGCCTTCTGACAAAGCTGCTCCTAGTACTCCAGCTTCTGCTCCTGGTGCCAGTCTCTCACCTACTGGTACTACGGCTAGTGAGTCTGCTTCAAATACACGTTTCTCTAGTCCTTCTGATTTGGGGAATCCTGAAAAGAAGTCTTCTACCAAGCCGGATGATATTCATAAGCAACCAGTAGACGGGATTTTCCAAAATGCTTCATATGATGCTGATTTCGTTGGTGATCTCGGTAACATGGCACCAGAAGTGGAGGTTACCTCCAATCCAGTCTTGCAATCACATAAAGATCATCCCACCACTCAAATTATTGGAGATCCTGGTTCTACAGTAAAGACACGCAGAATGCAGCAGAAGGCCTCGTCTGATCATCATGCTCTTGTGGGCTATATTGAGGATCAAAAGCGTAATAATCATACGGACTTTCAACACTGCTTGTTTGCTTGTTTTCTTTCACAGGTGGAACCTAGGTCTGTTTCTCATGCTCTTGAGGATCAAAGTTGGGTGGAGGCTATGCAGGAGGAAATGCAGCAATTCTTGTTTCAGAATGTTTGGGTTCTGGTTGACCTACCGGATGGGAAGACAGCTATCAATACCAAATGGATTCTCAAAAACAAGAAGGATGCACGGGGAATTGTGGTCAGGAATAAAGCTAGGCTTGTCGCACAAGGACACACTCAAATTGAGGGCATTGATTATACTGAAGTCTTTGCGCCTGTTGCAAGGATTGAGGCCATTCGTCTGTTTTTGGCCTTTGCTTCGTATGTTGGCTTTACGGTGTTCCAGATGGATGTCAAGAGTGCATTTCTCTATGGAAAAATTGACGAAGAAGTGTATGTTACTCAACCTAAGGGGTTTGTTGATCCACTTCATCCAAGGAAAGTCTATAAAGTGGTCAAGGCTCTTTATGGGTTACATCAGGCTCCTAGAGCTTGGTATGAGCGTCTCTCCACTTTCTTGTTAAAGAATGGCTATAGAAGAGGTACTATTGACAAAACACTATTTCTTCGGCGGAATTCCAAGGATATTATCCTTGTTCAAGTTTATGTGGACGACATTATCTTTGGTTCTACTAGGAAGGAGTGGTGTGATGAGTTTGAACACTTGATGAAAGGCGAATTTCAGATGAGTGCCATGGGAGAACTGTCATTTTTCCTTGGTCTTCAGGTCAAGCAACAATCGGATGGGATTTTCATCAGTCAAGATAAGTATGTTCATGAGATTCTTCAAAAGTTTGACATGGATCCTCTTCGTCCAGCAGCAACTCCTTATGAAGTTACTAAAATCAAACTTAAGAATGAGCCAGATCCACCCGTAAATGTTCATATGTACAGGTCTATGATTGGCTCTCTCATGTACTTGACTGCATCACGTCCTGATATTATGTTTGCAGTAAGTGCTTGTTCTAGACACCAGGTGACTCCAACGGTTTCGAACTTAAATGCAGTTAAGAAGATTTTCAAGTATATCAAGGCTCAACCTAAATTGGGTCTATGGTATCCTAGAGAATCCCCATTTGTACTTGAAGCATACAGTGATAGTGATTATGCTGGTGCTAATAATGATAGGAAGTCAACTACTGGTGGTTGTCAATTTTTGGGTCGTCGGCTTATTTCATGGCAATGTAAGAAACAGACAATAGTAGCTACTTCTTCAACAGAAGCTGAATATGTGGCTGCTGCTAGTTGCTGTGGTCAAGTTTTATGGATCCAAAATCAGATGTTGGACTATGGGTTCAATTTTATGAACACCAAAATTTTTATTGACAATCAAAGCACTATTTGTATTGTGAAGAATCCTGTATTTCATCAGCGGACGAAGCATATTGAGATTCGGCATCACTTTATACGCGATGCCAATGAGAAGAAGCTGATACAGGTTCTTAAAGTTCATACGGATGACAATGTTGCTGATCTGTTGACTAAAGCTTTTGATGGTCCTCGGTTTAACCACTTGGTGGTTCATATTGGGATGGTCAATCCTTGAAGTCTAGGATTGAGGGGAGGCAAAGCCTAAGGGGAGGCTTTGTGTACAAATTAGGTTAGTCTAACGTATTCGTAGGATTTAACAACATACTTTCTTGGTTCTGGTGGTGTGTGGTGTTTCTGATGAAGGATTTTTGCTCTCTTCTGATGGATATGGCCTTACATGACTGGCTTCTGGTCCTTTTGGACAGCTTCTAGTTATGATTGGATGCCTTCTAGTGGTCTCAAATCCTTCCCAGTATAGTAGTGTTTGGATATGGGTGCTGGTACTGGTCTGGCTACTGTTCATTCCTTTTGTCCTTTATTAATCACGTTTTGCTCCTGGTCCGACTATTGTGCACTTTGACTTTTGGTCAACGCTTCCAATACTGATATTTACAAGTTTGAATTCACCAAATCAATTGGGGGTAAGTTATTATGTTAAAAAGGGCAAGTGGTTAGTATGCAATTATGGCATAATTTGAAAGGGCAACCCCCCATTAATAGGGGTCAATGAACAGTTACTATTTTCTTCTTATATGGTCAACATACACTCATTACAATTCAAACACACACACAAACCGCTTCTACTCCTCTCCTTCCAATCTAAATCCTTCTTCATCCATTCATCAAGATCCATGGCTGCTCTTGCTTATCAACCTGCTCATAATCGTGTTGCTTATCTGGGGGATGGTCCTAATAGTGAACATTTTGCTGATATCTTGGAGTTTATTGAAGCTTCTAACTTAAGGTATGCATTTACTGTTTGTCCTACCATATATGATACTGTGGTACGTCAATTTTGGGCGTCTGCTGAACTAGTAAATGCGGCTGGACGTCCACGAGCAATCCATGCTACCATAGATGGGCGTGCTTATGTGGTCACTGAAGAATCTATTCGCTCTTCTCTTCATTTTCAAGATGAGGGGGGTGTTGTATCACTTCCAAATTCGGAATTTTTAGAGGGTATGGCTGCCATAGGTTATGAACATGGGGGGAAGTTTAACTTCCAAAAGAATAGGTTTTCCCCTCAGTGGAAGCTTCTGGTTCACTATTTAATACAAAGTCAAACATTGTTATTTACTTAATATTCTGTTAGGATATGCATGAGTTATATTAGGAGAAGATATGCATATCAGTTTTACACGTTTTCTTGTAAGCTGTATTAGGGTTTCCTTGTAGTATAAAAGGAAGCTGAGGCAGAAGGGTTAGACATTGATTCACAAAACGTAGTTTTAGTCTTTATCAATATTAGAAATCCTTAGAGAGGATCAAGTCTTCATAGTTATTCTGTTTCTCTTGTTTATATTTATATTCTGCATTCATATTGTGTATAGAGTCTCTTTGTGATTTGACTTGTGATTACAGAAGTCATTCACCGGTCCTGACAGGCTGCAAGATCTATATCTGTTAGACTCAACATAAAGTTCATTGTCTCGAAAAACCTCGAACACCTGTTTCAAATGCAAGACATGCTCTTCCAAAGTATGACTATAAATGACAATATCATCCAAGTATACAGCCACAAATTTATCAAGGAATGGGTGAAACAACTTATTCATGAGGGTGCAAAACGTTGCGGGAGCATTTGACAATCCGAACGGCATGACCAAAAACTCGTAAGAGCCATACCTCGTGACACACGTCGTCTTGGCCTCGTCTCCCTCCGCTATCCGTACTTGGTAGTACCCCGATCTAAAATCCAACTTAGTGAAGTATCTTGCCTTCCCAAGTTGATCAAACAAATCCGCAATAAGAGGAATAGGGTACTTATTCTTGATCATTACCTTATTGAGTGCCCGGTAGTCTATGCACATCCGCAAGGACCCGTCCTTCTTCCTTTGAAATAGCACCGGTGCACCATATGGGGCTTTCGAGGGTCGAATGTAGCCCGCATCCATCAACTCCTTGAGTTGTCTCCTCAACTCTTCCAACTCGGGTGGTGGCATTCGGTAAGGGGCTTTGGCGGGGGGCTTGGAACCCGCTTCCAACTCGATGGTATGATCCACCTCTCGCCTTGGTGGTAGCTTCTTTGGTAACTCCTTAGGCATCACATCCTTGAACTCCTCAAGGACCCTCTCGATCACCTCCGGTACCTCCACTTTGCTTGATTCCTCCTCTGTCTCTATCCTTGTTACCACCAAGTAGCAAGGCTCGCTCTTGTTGAATCCTTTCTTGAATTGCATGGCCGAAAGGGTCTTTGCTCCACTCTTGGAATCCCGCTCCGTGCTCACCATACAAGTCTTTCCACCATCTAGGATACATAAAGAATTAGCAAACGGCATAGGAAAAGCTCGTACCTTATCGAGAAACTCTAATCCAAGAACCACTTTAAAGTCATCCATCGGGACCACCGATAAATCAATCGTCCCTTCCCAATCTCCAATCTTCGCTCGGACATCCTTAGCCACTCCATGAATTGGGTTGGCCTTCGAGTTTACCGCCTTGATAGTTCCGCTCCCCTTTGTAGCGTTAATCCCTAGCCTCCTAGCTTCATCAACCGCCACAAAGTTATGAGTCGCACCGGAATCGACTAAAGCACGCACCTTTACTCCATTGATAGTTGCCTCGACATATTGTAGGCCTCGCCCTACAACCTTTGGCACCTCCGTCTTCGCCTTGATTGCATTCAAGATCCTCATCAACCCTATGCTTCCGCCATTACTCGTACCTTCGTCTTCATGAGTCGACATTGCGTTGAGGCTTGCTTTCTTCGGGCAATCTCGAGCTCTATGAGGTCCATCGCAAATGAAGCATCCACCACTTTTGTAACTCGTCTTTACGTCTTTCTCCTTTCTGGTAGGGGGTTTCTTCGCATAATCGAACTTCGGTTTTTCTCCCCCACCTTTATCATGGCTCACCTTCCGATCTTTTGGCTTCGACGGTTCCCTCCTCGAACTAAATTCGATCAAGGCCTCGGCGTGGGCAATAGCCGTAGCCACGTCTTGGACTCCTCGTCGCTCTAACTCCGTCTTAGCCCACCCTTGCAAACCATCAAGAAAGTAAAAGAGAGAATCTTGCTCGGATAGTTCCGGAATCTCCAAGGTAAGTGTAGTGAACTCTTTCACATACTCCTTAATCGCTCCGGTTTGCTTAAGTTTACGAAGCCGACTCTTCGCCTCGTTCTTAGCATTCTCCGGATAGAATTGCCTCTTGAAATCCGCAACAAAATCAACCCAAGTATTAATAGTAACCGTACCTCGTTCGATATCTTCATGTCGACGTCTCCACCATAACGCCGTGGTGTCCTTCAAGTAGTGAGTAGCCGTCTCGATCTTCATAGCATCCTCCACTATCTTGGCACCCTTCAAGTATCGCTCCATCTCCCATAAGAAATCATCGACCGCTCTAGCCTCCCGCTTTCCTATGAAAGATGATGGTTTAGGAATGTCCATCCTTGGACCATGATTACTAGCGCTACCCACACTAGCCAAGGACATCTTGCACAACTCTACGTCAGCGTGCAAGCTTCCAATAGTATTATGGATTGCGGAGATCTCTTCCCCGAACCTTTTTTTCCATCTTCTCCATTCCATCCTTGAACATATCTCGTACGTCAAGGATTTCCTTCTTCATGTCGCCGCAAAGAGCATTTAGGACTACTTTGAAGTCTTCCCTCATACTCTCAAATTCGGATTCAAGATTTGCCAAGCCCTCAACTTGGGTCTTCATATCCGCCATGGATCTCTCGAAATCCGCCATTCTCTTATCCATACTTGCCATAACGTCCCTCGATGATCCTCTCTTCTTGGAGTCTTGGTTATCATTTCGACCACGGTTCCCATCAACACCACTTCCGCTAGCATCATTCTTCTCAATTTCAATCGCCATCGCCTCGAATCGAACCTGGCTCTGATACCACTTGTCACATAGTCATCCTTTAGACCCCGCGTGGCGTCCTTACACCGATAAGGACCAGCCATCCATCCCGCGTATAATGGAGGTTCACTGGTTTCGTCCTGCCTTGGACTCATCAGGGGAGCGACCCCAACTCCCGACCAGTGTAGTGCCATATCGAGTCTCTACTCGTGGCACGTACTACACCCTTATCGTTAGGGTACTCCAACGAGACCAACAAGAATAAACCAGGAACCCTCGCATTCATGTGCGCCTTCCAAGCAGAACCCGACCTTCAGAATTTAGCTCGTGACATAACGCTCCCTTAATTATTTACCGTTTAATTACTTTTAATTAATTATTTGTTATTAGTCACTTATTTTATATACAAAAAGATATAATAATAATTTCTATCTAGAACATATATTTTTGGTATTAGATTGTGTAAATATATTTATTTGTCAATTATGATTTGAGTAAATATTGAATTTTGGTATTAGATTGTGTAAGGCTATGTTTGGTAAAATTAGCTGTAAGCTGTAAGCTGTTAACTGAAAGCTGTTAACTGTAAGCTGTTAGCTGTAAGCTGTTTACTAAAAAGCTCTATTTTTAATAGAAGTGTTTGGTATATTAGCTGTTAACTGTAAAAATTATAATGTAAAATGACTTAAAAGGACATATTTAAATAAATTATAATATAGTTGGAGGGTATATCAGTAATCTACAGTTTTAACAGCTCTTGACAATTTAAAAAGCTGTATCAGACAGCTTTTTATTTAAGAGGTACTTGGTGAAAATAAAAAGCTAACAGCTCTTAAAAATTGTTGTACCAAACAGAGCTATTAGAACATATATTTTTGATGTTAAATAAAAAAATTAATATTAAAAATAAAGAAATAAAAGAAAAATAAATGAGAAATAAAGAAGGTAGGTGTGATGTGCAGTGGTAGGCGTATGTCGGTACAAGCAATTAATTTGAATTAAATTTGGTATACTCTCTCACAAATAATTGTGGATGCGTAGGACCCAAATGAAATGGCCTAGGGAAGAGTCACAATTTTGTTTCATCAACTCGTGAACCTTTTTTATTTGTGATATGTTTTTATCGGATCTTACTTTAAGAAATGATACAGTAACAAGTACTACATGATATGATTATGTGGGAGACTGCGTTTCACATTTTGGCCTTTTAGGCAGGCGAACAGTTTACATTAGGATGAGTTTTTTGACTTAGGGGTAGTTTGGTATCCGGGTTTTGTAAGAGTGGGGGAGCGGTGGCTGTAAGGTGGGTTGTTAGTTCTTTGGCGCTAGCTCCCTGTTAGTGCACCGTACCGTGGCTCGCGTTAACGGAGCTCGCGCCAACGGCAACAGCTCGCGTTAAGCACCCTCTTTTTTTTTTCTTTTTTTCTTTTTTTGGGTTTTTCTAGCCGTTGGTTGGGGTGTTTTTTGAAAAAAAATATTTTAACTTTTAAAAAACTAGCCGTTGGCTAGGGCTATTAAAATTTTTTATTTTTTTTTTGAAAAAACTAGCCGTTGCGTTTAAATTTTTTTTATTTTTTTTTTCAACAAGTATTCTACAAATCCCTATATATTATACCTCATTTCATCCATTTTTTCCAATCGAATCTATTACTTCCAATCCTAATTTCTTTACAAAAAATGGATCCTAATTGGACTAACAACATGCTTAACGATCCCTCCGATCAATTCCAAAACTACAATCCCGGTTTATCTTCGAATCCGGGTTCGTCTTCTCAACCCCAACACTTCTATTCTTCGTTTTTCCCACCACAACAAAATGAAGCTTACATGAAATACCAACAAGAACAATGGGCGAAGTTTCAACAATCACAAATGGGTTCACAACCACAGACTCAATTACAACCACAACCTACACCACAATCCGACCAACAATCCCATCACCTAATCGACGAAGACGAAGAGGAAGAACAAATCCCGACACCCACATCAAAAAAAGTTCGTCGTAAGGCTAAGACTAAGACTAGTAAGGCTAAGACTAGTAAGAAGGCGAAAGAGGTGGTTGAGGTGGAGGACGACGATGAAGATGATGCGGCTCGACATTTGTGGACCGATGACGAGGAGTTGCTTTTAGCTGAATGCTTCATAGAGATTTCGGAGGATGCTAGGGTTGGTGTGAGTCAAACAAAGGAAACTTTTTGGTGGCGAGTTGATCAAGCATACAATGAGGTGGCGAAATCAAAAAAAAAATCACAAAACGCACCAAAAACATGTTAACGGGAAAATGGAGTACGTTGAATCGGGCGGTTAAGAAGTGGAATAGTCTTTATGACAAGATGCAAATGATGAGTGGGGAGAATGATGAGGGTTTTATGGCACGGGTTGAGCTAGCGTATAAACGAGGCACGGGGGGTGTACCATATAAGCACAAATCGGCTTGAAATTTTTTGAAGGACAAGCACAAGTGGAAGAACCCCGATTCTACTCTTGAAAGGCGAAACCGTCTCCGTGTTACCGAAGAAGGTCCCGAGTTTTTTGGTCCCGACGCCATCCCGAGGCCGCCCGGGTCGTATCGTATTGCCAAAAGTCAAAGATCAACCAACTCGTCGGCTACTTCCGGTTCAAACCTGGAAGCTTATCAACAAATGTTGAAAGAACAATACGAGATCGAGAGACAAGCCAAGTTGGAAATCATGGAGCGTGATTCAAGCGCGAAAATAAAATATTTCAACACGCACATGGTCGCTCAAGAATTCGCAATCCTTCAAATCGACACAAGCAACATGAGTGCCTCGGACCGGGCAATCATTGAGAGTCGAAAGGATGCGATTCACGCATCGTATGCCCCTCCCGGGAACTAGTTTATTTATTTCCGTTATGTATTTTCTTTATTTTAAGTTTTTCGTAATGTTTTTTTTATTGTAATGTTTTTTTTATTAATAAAGTTTTTATTTAAGTTAACTTTTGTGAAAAAAATAATAAAAAATTAATTCCGTTGGCACCAGAAATTCTGGTGCCAACGGTTACCTCAGAAATGTGGTGCCAACAGAATTCTGGTGCCAAAGGCCCAGAATCCTACGTGGCGCCTTTGGCACCACTTTCTGGTGCCAACGGCTCCCAGCACTCTAAGGTTTGGGGGTAAACACATTGTTTGGTAACTATTTTCTTTTCCTGACACTTACCATCATGACCAACAGTGAAATCCCACCCCCCACCCTGGGGTTTTGTAGAATCATATTATTTTTGGTATATTTTTTTATTTACTAAAATTTACCAATCACATATTTTTTAATTTCTTATTTTACTAAAATTTTCAACCACATTTTATTACTTAGTTTCTGAAATAAAATTATTTTATTATATACTAATACTAAATAAATATAAAATCAAATAAACAAATATACTTTCCCTCTCTAAAACCTCTTAAATCTAAACCTTCTACTTTATAAACCCAAATCCAAAATAAAACCGACTTCAAACCAAACAGACCCTTAAATTTTGAAATTGAATCAAAACGGTATTAGAATCGTATCTGTAAAATCCGCATGTTTTTATCATGAACATTACATATATAATCGTACGTACATGATTAAAACTTTCCTTATATAACATGTTTACGTTTCACGAATGTTAATTACAAGTATTACGTACGTGTTATTACACGATAAGTATTTAAGCATATTAATACACGATAATTATTATCAACAATAATTATAATCACGAACGTGAAAACATGAACGTAAATAATCATGAACCTATTATTATGTATTTACGTAATTATTATTACGATTATGTACAAGTATGTATTATAACACGAACAATTAAGAATAAAGTCACGTAAACACGACCACGAGAACACGTAATTATTTAGAACACGGAAAACGTTGGGTTTCCCCTTCTGGGCCCCACCTACCCGCGGCAAGACAAAAAAATGTGCCAAGCCCACTTTTATTTATAACTAAATAGAAAAAAGGGAAAACATATTATTCATTTTACAGAAGATTTAGAAAATTACAAAACCCTAGCTCCCTTTTCTCCTTCCTTTTGGCCGCCGGTTTTATCACCACAAGGAGAGGGTGTTTGTTGATCTTGGTTGATTAAATTCAAGTGTGGTGTTCGTGTTATTGTCATTCAATTGGTTCACGCATTGGTAATCCTGTAACCTTTTCTTTTAATTATTTTATTAGATCAAGAACACCTGAAATCATGGGTTTATTAAAAACTAGTAATTAAACATGTAAATCTAATCACGGGGTAATAAACACGGTTTATTTTTGGGTTATTTGGTTCGACCGACGCAAGGAACCGAGAGCCAAAGCTCTCGGTGGTCTGCGAATCACCACCAGCCGAGACCCCATGGTCTCGGTGTGGTTTTGTGTGTCTCGTCCGCAAGGAACAAGGGACCCCGACACATGTCGGGGTGGCCTTGTGGTCTTTTGGGGGTCTCGGCATAAACAAACAAGCACCACCGGCCAAGCCGGTGGCTAGATCGACCAAGCAAGGGCAACCGACCGAGCCGGGTGCCACTGTTAAGGGGGTGTTTGTTTGGTCCGGTTCAAGGGTAAACACGGTCCGGTTCACGACTTAATTTTACAAGCCTAATTAATTTTTACAAGTTTAATTATTTACAAGATTAATTAAATTAATTTAACATGTTATAAAAATAATTTAATTAAGACATGACTTAGACTTATTATTATTATTAATAATACATAATTTTAACCTAAGTATTTTATTATGAAATTTAGACTATAATAATTAATTAATTATTAAAACATGGCATATAATTAATTAATTTTTATGACGTAGGTTATATTAATATAAATATTAATACATGTTTTAACCTAAGTATTATATACACTTTAATTTAATTAAATCATGCTATATTTAATTAGATCTTATAACATATAGTTTATTTAATTTATATGTATTAATTAATAAACTATACTATTAATCACATGACTTAGAATATTAATCAGTAAAACTTAAGCTTATCTTATTATCTTATTAATCTCGCTTATTTCTAAATATGGAAACTTTCTATTTTTAGAAACTTATCTATTTTAAACAGCTAACCTATTTATGGAAACATTCTATTTTTAGAAACTTATCTATTTTAAGCAGCTAATCTATTTTTGGAAACTTTCTATTTTTGGAAACTTTCTATTTTAGGAAACCTGCTATTTTTAGAAAGTTACTTATTATTACACAACAAGTATAATAATACAAGAAATACAAGTAATACTTAACCAGAATATCCAGAATACATGATAAACACACCATAACGTTAAAATCCCTAAAACAAGACATGAACATATAAAACAAGCTAGACATGATATAAAACCAGTTACGTACTCAGTAATCAGAACACTTATACATGTATATTATTTATGTAGCATTAGTGAGATCGAAGTAGGACTCTCTTCCGTTCGTCTTCTTCGTTCACTGGACATAAGGTACGGATTATTCGTCCTTTTAGTATGGACATTCTTTCCTTATTAGGATTTCCCCGTATGCAACCAACTGTTTTCCTAGTATATGTTTTATATGTTTTGATTTTCTTATGTTTAATTAAATGCCTAAGCCATATACATGCATGACCAGTTTCAACTAGTTATGGAGGTACCATAACCATAACACTAGAGGCACAGTGTTATGACTTCACCACGACAGAGTGATAGCTCGTGGCTTCCCTTTCAGCTTTTGGCCATATTATTATATTATCATGTGGGGCGTATGGGTGCATCATAGATTACATGTTTTTACAAATTATTCAGGTGAATGTGGTATGTGCCTTGCATCCTTCACAAGGAGCTAATCCCTCTTACCCAAACTTATAATAATTAGAGGCAACCCCTCTAATTGCATGACGAGGTCACCCCTCCAAGTATTCATGCACGTTGATATTTCATGAACTATATTGGCTAATGGTAAACATGTTAAACAATTTTTATAAGATAAACATAAGGCTTTTCAAACTATAAAACCAGTTTTACTAAGTTATACCAGGTTTTCCAGGACTTAATCAATTCCGCTGCTATATGTTGTATATGCTTATGTTATTCATTTTATGCTTGTATATCCGTGCACTGAGCGTTATGCTCAGCCGTTTTCCTTTCATGTTCCCAAAACAGCAGGTACTCTGGGACGCTCGTAGACTTTAAGCGTACGTGTATATGGATTGGAAGCTTTCTAGCCTTCATTACTTTATGCATTTATTCATACATTTTGCTACTCATTTCCATGGACATTGTTTAGTCCTTTTCCTTTACAGTACTTATGTTTATGTGTGATGAGCTTTTACTTTGGGGTAACGATGTTTGTTCCCGATATTTCCTCTATGGTCATGTAATGTTTAAGACATTTATCCTTGTATGCTTTGATGACACGCCATAATTACACGTGACATTCCATTTATCAAAATAGGGTGTTACAATTATGGTATCAGAGCCAAGGCTTCGACCTATAGGCTCTCAAAACACGACCTGTGATTAGTGGGTAGTCACTATGGTCTTCCTAGAACCGACAGTCGATTTTCATGCATTCATATATATGTCATTGTCGCAGGTTTATGACTAAGTAATGGTTGGTACAGGACTGACCCTATTTAGTCGCATGTGTTTTATCGAAACCTTTAACTTTAGGACCGACCCATTGGCGTCCCCTCGCCATGTCTTTTTTTATTGAACTGACCATAGGCATCATGCATTCATGTACTAGTTTTCCTGCATAAAAGTTTTCATAAAACTGCATCATGCATTCATGTACTAGTTTTCCTGCATAAAATTTTTCTCATGATTTATTGGTATAATTTTTTTTTCATGTATATATTTTATGTTTTGATCAGTTTAATCATGTATTTTTTTATGTTATACTGTCAGATGGTTCTCACACGCGAGCAGGAATAACTCAATGTAGCAGTCTAAGCTGCGATGCAAGCTATGCTTCCTCAGCTAAGGAATGAAATCAGGGCTGAGGTGCAGGCTGTCAACAATCAGTAACAGCACCCAGTACCTCCTCCTCCAGCAACATTGGTCACATGGCTGGAGAGATTCAATAAGCTACGCCCTCGATCTTTCGATAAAACAGATAGCCCCAGTAAAGCTAAAAGCTGGTTGGCTCACATTGAAAAGATCTTCGATGAAATGGGCTGTGACCCCGTCTTCAAGTCGAGGTTGGCCTGTTACAGGTTCGAAGGTGATGTGCTATCATGGTGGAAGGCACTGAAGCAGTCTGAGGGAGGTGATAATTGGGTGGCTGGTTTGACTTGGGCTCAGTTCAGGGATTTAGTGTTGGGACAGTTCTTTCCCAAGGCTGAGCAAGACAAGTTGAAGAGAGAGTACCATGGAATCAGACAGAGAGCTGGGGAGAACAACAACGAGTTCATGCAGCGCTTTCTTCGTTTGTCTGGTTTTCTTGGCGCAACAGCAGGTACTCCCGAAGAGCAAGCATACCACTTCCGGTGGGCTCTTCGTACATCGGTCGCCAACAACTTGGTATGTGCTACGTTCAACACGGTGGCACAAGTGGCCGATGCAACACGTAAGTTGGAGATGCTGCAAGAAAGAGAAGAGTTCGGGGAAGCAGAGAGACCCGAGAAGAGGTAAACACTCGTTATTCCGCGGTGACTAAACCGTATTCTTTCAGTATATGTCAATATTTATATCTCTTTTTAAACTGCATCTTCCAGGCAGAAGACTAGGGACCGGTCTCAGCCGGCTACTCAGCAACAGCCTACTTAGCCCAAGGGAAACGGTCAGACTCACGACCGTTCTGCTACGGATAGGCGTGGCGGTAATGATAATTACAGTAACAACGCTGGAAACTCCAACAGCAGCAGGTCCTTACACTTACTCATTTTCTTATGTTACATGAAATAGCTCATAATTATGACACATTAGCAATCTTCTACCAGGAATCATGGTAACGAGAGGGACCAGAACGAAAGAGGTTCACAGCCTAACCGTCTAGCTATCACTGGTATTACATCTTATGAATTTTTCGCATTGTCCTTTGTACCTATTACCATGTCTCATGTATATTGTTCTTAACAGGCTCCCAGCCAGCAAGGGCACCTGCTGGAGGGTATAGTCATCCTCTTTGTACTACCTGCAACCGTAGGCACCCAGGGCCATGTCGCCGCGACAGCGACGCATGATACAAGTGTGGCCTTACTGGTCATCGCATGAAGGACTGCCGTAAGGGCGAGATGGAGGGCACATCTGGACATGCTGATACTAGGCCGCCTCCTACTAGTGGACGCGTTTACACGACTTCTCGCGATCAGGCCAACAAGTCTACAGGTACCATCACTGGAATCTTGTATATGTATGGTCAAGCCACATGTGTTTTATTCGACACGGGTGCTACTCATTCGGTCATTGATACTACTTATGCTAAGAATATTAGGATATCCCCTATGCCACTAGAGAATGTACTGAACATTTCCACGCCTTTGAAAGACTCTGTACGCATAACACATGTGTACAAGAGCCTTCCCCTAGAGTTTGACGACAAGATTCGTCCTGTTGACGCACTTCCGTTGGACATGAATGATTTTTACATGATATTGGGCATGGACTGGCTATCCAAACATCATGCCACCATAGACTGGCATACATATCGAGTCATCTTCGGTGATGTTAATGCACCAGAGTACATTCACAACGGGTTCGTACCCGAAAGGTCTGTACAAATCATATCAACCCTGCAAGCACGTGAATTACTTTCACATGGTTGCGAGGGCTATCTAGCTATTTTTCATGACATTGATGTTGAATCTCCATCAATTCAGAATCAGCCGATAGTGTCAGAATTTTTATATGTATTTCCAGAAGAACTTCCGGGCATACCACATGCACGTGAAGTAGAGTTTAATATCGAGCTCGTCCCAAGAGCTGAGCCGATTTCCAAGGCTCCTTATCGCATGGCTCCCATAGAGTTGAAGGAGCTGAAGGATAAATTGCAAGAACTTCTAGAACGAGGCTTTATTGGACCGAGCGCATCTCCATGAGGCGCACCGGTCTTATTCGTGAAGAAGGACGACAGTATGCGTCTTTGCATAGATTATCGCGAGCTCAACAAGATCACCATCAGGAATAGGTATCCTATACCACGCATTGACGATCTGTTTGACCAACTCCAAGGGGCCAAACATTTCTCCAAAATTGATCTGAGGTCGGGCTATCATCAGCTACGGGTTAAAGAGCAGGACATCGCCAAGACTGCTTTCCGTACACGCTATGGCCACTACGAATTTGTAGTCATGCCATTTGGACTTACCAATGCTCAAGTAGTGTTCATGGATTTGATGAACAGAATCTTCCATGAATTTCTGGACAAGTTCGTCATTGTCTTCATTGAAGACATCCTGATATTCTCTAAGTCCAAGGAGGAACACAAAGACCATCTTCGTACAGTGTTATAGATTCTTCGCCAGAAGCAGCTATATGCTAAATGCTCCAAGTGTGAGTTCTGGTTAGACAAAGTGGCATTCTTAGGTCACATTGTATCAGTAGAAGGAATCACTATGGATCCAGCAAAGGTTGAGGCTATTACCAAGTGGCCAAGACCAACATCATCAACTGAAGTTCGTAGTTTCCTAGGCTTAGCTGGTTACTACCGTAGGGTCGTGGAGAACTTTTCCCGTTTAGCACTACCATTGACCAAACTGATGCGGAAAGGGGAGAAATTCGTATGGACTGAAGAAAGAGAGAAGAGCTTTGAAGACCTAAAGAAGAAGTTAGTATCTGCACCGATTCTTACTCTCCCATCTGGTACAGGTGGATTTCAAATCTACAGTGATGCATCGGGGAAGGGACTTGGCTGTGTTCTCATGCAACATGGGAAAGTGATCACGTACGCTTCACGGAAGCTTAAGCCTTATGAGGAAAATTACCCTACGCATGACTTGGAACTTGCAGCAGTCATGTTTGCATTGAAAATATGGAGGCACTACTTGTATGGAGAATCATGTGATATTTTCACGGACTACAAGAGCTTGAAGTACATCTTCACTCAACGTGAATTGAACATGAGACAGAGGAGATGGTTAGAGCTGTTGAAGGATTATGACATTAATCTGCAGTATCATCCCGGCAAGGCGAATGTAGTGGCAGATGCACTTAGTAGAAAGTCCGGAATGATAAGCGGCATTAAAATTGATGAAGAAATTATAAGAGACTTGGAGCGACTAGACATTGAGATCATGGTACATAGACAACACGGTTAATGGGCTAATCTTAGAGTGGAACCTGAGTTAATCTCTAGGATCAAGGAAGCTCAGAAGGATGATGGTGAAATCTGGGCAATAATTCAGAATTTGGAGAAGCAAACATAATTTCGAGTAGACGCAGACGGTATCTTATGGCAGGGCACGAGACTTTGTGTTCCTGATGATCAAGAAATCCGGGAAGCATTGTTAGCTAAGGCTCATAGTTCCCCATTCTCTATTCATCCTGGTTCGACCAAGATATACCATGACATCAAGCAATACTTTTGGTGGAGTGGTATGAAACAGGATGTTGCGACTTATGTCTCCAAGTGTCTTACCTGCCAGCAGGTTAAGATCGAGCATCAGCGATCTGGCGGTCTTCTACAACCGTTAGATATTTCAGAGTGGAAGTGGGACAAGATCACCACGGATTTTGTTACCGGTCTTCCGCAGACAAAGAGGAGGCATGTGCAATGTGGGTTATCGTTGATCGACTTACTAAGTCAACTCATTTCTTACCAATCCGCAAGGAAGATTCGGTCAGTAAACTCGCCGATACTTACAAGAAGAAGATCGAGAGACTTCAAGGTGCTCCGTCCAGCATCGTCTCAGACAGAGATCCTCGTTTCACTTCGCGATTTTGGAGGAGTCTGCAGAAAGCTTGGGGTACAAAACTTATGCTTAGCACGGCTTTTCATACACAAACAGACGGGCAATCAGAGCGAACGATTCAGGCATTAGAAGACATGTTGAGGTCATGTGCGTTGTAATGGACGAGAGATTGGGACGATTACATTTGTCTGGTAGAGATTGCATAAAACAACAGTTGGCACGCAAGTATTAAGTGTGCTCCATTCGAGATGTTGTATGGCAGAAAGTGTCGCACCCCAATCTGCTGGGATCAGGTTGGTGAGCGAACACAGTGAAGGACCAGAAATGATAGAGTTGACCAACGAGAAGGTCGCAGCAGCTAAGCAGAAATTACAAGAAGCACGGTCACGTTAGAATGCTGATAAGCATCGTAGGGACTTACATTTTAACGTAAGAGATCACGTCTTCCTTAAGGTATCACCGGCACGTGGTGTTAGACGTTTTGGAATCAAAGGGAAGCTCAGTCCTCGATTTATCGGACCGTTTGATGTCATTGAGCGAGTCGGTGAAGTATCTTATCGTTTAGCGTTACCTCCGCAGCTTTCTTATGTTCACGATTTTTTCCATGTGTCCTTACTCAGAGGGTACAAGTATAATCCCCTTCACATGGTTCAGTATCCACTGGAACAGATTCGTGAAGATCTCACCTTCATAGAGGAACCCGAACGAGTTCTTGACAGATAAGAACGAGTCATGAGGAGGAAGACGATTCCATTCGTCAAAATCATTTGGAGGGATCATACCGAGCGGGAAGCCACTTGGGAAACAGAGGAGTCTATCCGGGCTTCTTACCCTCATTTCATATTTTGAATTCGGGTATGTTCCTCTTTTCCAGTTTACGTTATCTATAATTCGGGGACGAATTATTCTTTATAGGGGGGAAGAGTTGTAAAACCCGCATGCTTTTACCATGAACAGTACAAATATAATCGTACGTACATGATTAAAACTTTCCTTATATAACATGTTTACGTTTTACGAATGTTAATTACAAGTATTACGTACGTGTTATTACACGATAAGTATTTAAGCATATTAATACATGATAATTATAATCACGAACATGAAAACATGAACGTAAATAATCACGAACCTATTATTATGTATTTACGTAATTATTATTACGATTATGTACAAGTATATATTATAACATGAACAATTAAGAATAAAGTCACGTAAACACGACCACGAGAACACGTAATTATTTAGAACACGGAAAACGTTGGGTTTCCCCTTGTGGGCCCCACCTACCCGTGGCAAGACAAAGAAAATGTGCCAAGCCCACTTTTATTTTTAACTAAATAGAAAAAAGGGAAAACATATTATTCATTATACAAAATATTTAGAAAATTACTAAACCCTATCTCTCTTTTCTCCTTCCCTTTTGGCCGCCGGTTTTAACACCACAAGGAGAGGGTGTTTGTTGATCTTGGTTGATTAAATTCAAGTGTGGTGTTCGTGTTATTGTCATTCAATTGGTTCACGCATTGGTAATCCTATAAACTTTTCTTTTAATTATTTTATTAGATCAAGAACACATGAAATCATGGGTTTATTAAAAATTAGTAATTAAACATATAAATCTAATCACGGGGTAATAAACATGGTTTGTTTTTGGGTTGTTTGGTTCGGCCGACGCAAGGAACCGAGAGCCAAAGCCCTCGGTGGTCTACGAATCACCACCAGCCGAGACCCCATGGTCTCGGTGTGGTTTTGTGTGTCTCGGCCGCAAGGAACAAGGGACCCCGACGCATGTCGGGGTAGCCTTGTGGTCTTTTGGGGGTCTGGGCATAAACAAACAAGCACCACCGGCCAAGCCGGTGGCTAGATCGACCAAGCAAGGGCAACCGGCCGAGCCGGGTGCCACTGTTAAGGGGTTGTTTGTTTGGTCCAGTTCAAGGGTAAACACGGTCAGGATAACGACTTAATTTTACAAGCCTAATTAATTTTTACAAGTTTAATTATGTACAAGATTAATTAAATTAGTTTAACATGTTATATAATTAATTTAATTAAGACATGACTTAGGTTTATTATTATTATTAATAATACATGATTTTAACCTAAGTATTTTATTATGAAATTTAGAGTATAGTAATTAATTAATTATTAAAACATGGCATATAATTAATTAATTTTCATGACTTAGGTTATATTAATATAATTATTAAGACATGTTTTAACCTAAGTATTATATACACTTTAATTTAATTAAATCATGCTATATTTAATTAAATCTTATAACATATAGTTTATTTAATTTACATGTATTAATAAAAAAACTATACTATTAATCACATGACTTAGAATATTAATCAGTAAAACTTAAGCTTATCTTATTAGCTTATTAATCCAGCTTATTTCTAAATATGGAAACTTTCTCTTTTTAGAAACTTATCTATTTTAAGCAGCTAACCTATTTATGGAAACTTTCTATTTTTAGAAACTTATCTATTTTAAGCAGCTAATCTATTTTTGGAAACTTTCTATTTTTGGAAACTTTCTGTTTTAGGAAACCTGCTATTTTTAGAAAGTTACTTATTATTACACAACAAGTATAAGAATACAAGATATACAAGTAATACTTAACCAGAATATCCATAATACATGATAAACACAACATAACGTTAAAATCAGAAAAACAAGACATGAACATATAAAACAAGCTAAGACATGATATAAAACCAGTTACGTACTCAGTAATCAGAATACTTATACATGTATATTATTTATGTAGTATTAGTGAGATCGAAGTAGGACTCTCTTCCGTTCGTCTTCTTCGTTCACTGGACATAAGGTACGGATTCTCCGTCCTTTCAGTATGGACATTCTTTTCTTATTAGGATTTCCCCGTATGCAGCCAACTGTTTTTCTAATATATGTTTTATATGTTTTGATTTGATTATGTTTAATTAAATGCCTAATCCATATACATGCATGACCAGTTTCACCTAGTTATGGAGGTACCATAACCATAACACTAGAGGCACCAGTGTTATGACTTCACCACGACGGAGTGATAGCTCGTGGCGTCCCTTTCAGCTTTTGGCCATATTATTATATTATCATGTGGGGCGTATGGGTGCATCCTAGATTGCAGGTTTTTACAGATTATTCAGGTGAATGTGGTGTGTGCCTTGCATCCTTCACAAGGAGTTGATCCCTCCTACCCAAACTTATAATAGTTAGAGGCAACCCCTCTAATTGCATGACGAGGTCACCCCTCCAAGTATTCATTTACGTTGTAATTTCATGACCTATATTGGCTAATGGTAAACATGTTAAATAGTTTTTATAAGATAAACATAAGGCTTTTCAAACTATAAAACCAGTTTTACTAAGTTATACCAGGTTTTCCAAGACTTAATCAATTCCGCTGCTATATGTTGTATATGCTTATGTTATTCATTCTATGCTTGTATATCCGTGCACTGAGCGTTATGCTCAGCCGTTTTCCTTTCATGTTCCCAAAACGGCAGGTACTCTGGGACGCTCGTAGACTTTAAGCGTACGTGCATATGGATTGGAAACTTTCTTGCCTTCATTACTTTATGCATTTATTCATACATTTTGCTACTCATTTCCATGGACATTGTTTAGTCCTTTTCCATTACAGTACTTATGTTTGTGTGTGATGAGCTTTTACTTTGGGGTACCGATGTTTGTTTCCGGTATTCCCTTTATGGTCATGTAATGTTTAAGACATTTATCCTTGTATGCTTTGATGACATGCCATAATTACGCGTGACATTCCATTTATCAAAATGGGGTGTTACAGTATCAATATTTGGTACCTAAATTATGTTTGGTATGATATTAGGACTACGAAATAAGTCGAAAAAAATTTCGGTACTATTAACTTGGTACGGGACCAGTACCAAATCGAGAAATTCTCGGAAAAAACAAGAAAAACCTGATTTTCCGGTACTGATATCCGAATCCCATTCGGTTCGGTACCGGTACCACTAACTTATGCTCGGAAAAATTCCATACCACTAATCCGATACGAGATCAGTATCAGACCGGTACCATGCTCATCCGTAGTTTACATTATTAAAAGAGTTAATTTCTCGTTTCAGTGGTTTATTGGTTTAGCGAAATTGGCTTTTAAATTATTTTTATGGCATTTTCGTATCATTCAAGTTTAATCTCTTAACCATTAAGTTTTTATCGATTTTGATTCATTGACACTGGTTCCATATCGGGCTTGTTCCTTAATAGAACTAGTGCTAAAGAACCAAATCCGGCTCAAAACTACAAGGAGAGAATCTGTTAGATAATATTCCAAAAGACCAATTTCGTTAAACCCCACAAATCACATAAAGAATTTTTATAATGAAAACATAACTCACTCAAACGTATTTAACTTAAAATTGAATCAAAAATAACTAGCGTCTAGTTTTATTATTAAAATTTAGAGCATCCTCAATGACATCAAATCTTAAAGATTTGATACATTTAATGTATTAGTTGCATAATATTTAGTATCTAAATTTAGAGATGAGTACGATACTAGTATCGTACTGAATTAAGTGTACCGATTTTTTTCTGAGCATAAAAAGGGTGCCGGTACCGTACAAACGAGATTCGAATACCGGAACCAGTACTCAGTACCGAGAAATTAGTACATATGCGGTTCTTCCTATTTTTATTTAAACCATAAAAAAGTTCCAGATTACTGCTAGCAATTTTACGTGGCAAAAAAAAGAAGACAAAACGTGTATTTTTGAGTGATTTAAAATCATACCGCGTTAGAATACAGAACCAACATTTAAATATACATACCAAGATAGTCGTAACTTACAAACGTTACTAAACCTATAAAATACCACAAAAATCATATGAAATCATTCAAAATAACCAAACTAAATCATGTTAATAAATACAGATTTAACTTTTTGGAGGCTATGTGCTTAGCCCTAGTTAAAAGAGTTCAAAAATGACTTGAGGATTGCAGAGTAATTCACATAAAACTTTTAAATATTCTAAAAATTCGTCCGAGTCTTGGTATGGTGTGAATTAGTAGTGCTTATTACGACATAGATCTCACCCAGGTTTGGGACACCAAAAATAATTGTAACGTTAGTTTAACTTTAATTTTTTTTTTCAAATGCCATCTATGTTTAAATATTTTGCCTCACCACTTTGATGTTTTTATTTCTTGTGATATTATTCTTGAGTCAAGTATATGCTAACTCATTTTGACTGTTGTTCAGTTTTATTGTTTTTACACATAATACACATGGTGTGAGAGTGTTTAGGTTGATAAATTATGAAAATGTTGGGGAGGTCTTAGAAGCAATGGACATGGTGTATGGATGTACAAGAAGCTAGGATACAATGGCTTGAGTCTAACTTCAAAGACTCAATGAATAAAGAAAAATGCTTCGCGGGTGACAAGCCGTCCTATCCTTCGGTTTGGTTTTATCTTCTGTATTTGTTGGTTGGTTTTGTGTACTTTTACAGGTCCACCAAAGATGTTAAGGAGTCGAGAACGCCTTGGCTCTTAAATATGTACCGATAAAAGTAATACTACGGCGTAGCTATTTGCCTCCACCTATGTTGTAGTCAATTTTCAGATTTTAAATTTGATTTAGAATAACTTGTCTATGCCATAGACACACCAAGTGTCTATGCCGTAATGACTTGCCTACGGCGTAGCTCATTCGAGGTCTACACCGTAGGCTTACGTATTTAAGAAAATTTTCATAAATTTTTCTTTTGAATTACACAAAACCTTATATATTTTACATGATCTTGTATATTTTAAAAGGCTTGTTGTATACGCTAAATGCAACTGCGATTTCTATAAAAGTGAGTTAGGTAATATGGGTTTTGGTGTGAATAATTTGTGCTACAGTGCTTTTTATCTAAAATTCTGATTTTGGTATAAGTATTTTTGTTGTTATATAAAGTTAGGATTTCAATTAAGCTGCAAGGATGTTATTGAAGTCTGACTGGTTGGATGCTATATTTGATGATGATATATTGCCAGGATGATTGTGATAAGTTGAGTTGTGGATGTTACTCAAGGAAGCAGATTTGGAGCATGGCTTTGAGCATGCTATCTTCATCATACCGTGCAAATCCGGAGGAATTTTTATTTTTCAATTATAATCCTTCGTGATTTTACTTTATATGCTTAGTTGGACTCTAGTGGGGGAAGAGATTAGAAATAAACACCCACTTGATTGCACTTGTCTTTATTTTTCTAGATTTTCTGAAAAATGTTACGTTTTTGATATTTTGACATGTTTTTCATTACTTAACTAGTTAAGATTATACTGTATTTAACCCTTATAATTCCACATGCGAGGATAATCCTTTCCGTTTTCCCATTATACATAAATTCCATAAAATGAGTGTGTCAATGGCTGTAATTGTTGTAACTGATATATCTTTTCGATAACTAAAAATTGAGCATTACATTCATGTAATCGTTGTGACTAGATAAAAGGAATATTTTAGGATTAAACCAAATAGCCTACATGTGTGTATGTGTATATTTACTTTTCACATTGATTAGTTAATCTCCTTGTTAAATCCTATCGCACTTACTTTTAGTGTATGCCCCTAATAAAACCTGTTTGGACATTCCTTGTGTTTAAACCTAATATGTTTCTGTTTGTTACACCTTACACCTAGAATACTTTGTATTTTCTGTTAATGCAACCGATGCTTAAAACATTAGTGTAAAAGCATTTATCATTAAACATAACCGTAAGACGAATTGTTTAACGAACACTGTTATTTAGGTAATAATCATTTAAGTCTCACACAAACATATCTTAAGCATGTTTAGTGATCATTAAAAGTGATTTACCTTAAAACTCACAGCTAATTAAATGTGACAAAACATTTTTAAATATACTTTCTTTTTAAGAAAAATGTTTTATGAAAATAGAAATGGAAAGTTTGAATTTAAGATATTCAAAACTGAAATTAGATATTCCTTATGAGGTATAAACCTCACAAGATGGACTTTTTCTACTACATGACAAAAAGAAGCGTAGTCTAGAACGCGTGACGCTTTTAGGTGTCCGCGTTTCCTTATATATAAGGAACCGCATGAATAATAATGAACCGCTGACAGACAAGCCGTTGGCTATTTGTCCCTATAAATAGTGGATCATTTTTCCATTTTACTTGAACCTTTTTGGACTCCTTTACTGCTACCAAATCTCTTTTCTATCTTTCAATCATTAGTAAATGATCACTCAATTTGTTAAGTATGTTTACTTATGATTATCTGCTTGATCCCCTTCTTCATATGTCCAAATAGAAGATCACTCACACACTTGTGAATTATTAAAAGATGAAGCCTTAATGAAGATCATCCTTTTATAGATCTATTCATGTTCATCATATTTATTCATTTGAGTCTTACGTAGATCCAATGTATATGTGTATACTTGGACGAGTCATGTGTGTTAGTTCTCACTTATCTCTAAAGTGATGTGAGTATGAGTGTTGTTAGGGATGAGCTCGGGACCGATCCCGTCCCGAACCCGTCCCGATTTAGTGCTCCCGATTTTTTCCCGATCTAAAAAGTTTTGTACCGATCCCGTACCGAACGGGATTCGGGTATCGGTACCGGTACGGGTATCGGTACCGGTACCGGGAAATCGGGATTTTTCCCGCTTTTTTCGGGAATTTCCCGATCCCGTCCCGAATTAGTGGTCCCGAATTTTTTTCACCTTATTTCGTAGTCCCGATCCCGTACCGAACGGGATTCGGGTACCGGGAATCTGTACGGTTTCGGGTACGGTTCGGGTTCGGAATCGGGATTCGGGTCAAAATGCTCATCCCTAAGTTTTGTGTATGTTAGTCCTCACTTAGCTCTAAAGTGATGTAAGTTTTAGTGTGTTGTGTGTAAGTTCTCACTTAGCTCTAAAGTGATGTAAATGTGAGTATGAGTGTGTTAGTTCTCACTTAACTTGAAAGTGTTGTGAGTGTGGGAGATGTGTGTAGATTGGTTCTAGCCACGATTAGAAGTTGACATTTAACATTGTGTCAGTAAATGGAAATGGGCGGCGAGTGTAGATTGGTTTTAGCTAAGATTAGAACTCGACATCTAGCCTTGTTTCGGTAAAGAAAATGGACGACTAGAGTAGATTGGTTCTAGGTAGGATTAGAACTCGACATATAGCTTATTGTTGGTAATTGTTGTAAGAGACGATGTAAGGTTTTCTACGCCAAAATGGAGCTTGTGGATATAGTGAAAATCTCGAGTAAGGTGTACTCGAGGAGTGAAGTAGGAACACAGAGAGAGCTTCATTGCCAAACCACTATAAATCGTTGGTGTCTTTCTTTAGGTTGTTTCTATCCTCACTCTTTACTTATCATTGTCATTATCTTTTTTCATTCATTATCATAATCTCTTGATATAGCAAATGATTTGAAACGAAGTTAACTGGACTAACTATTATGAAACACACATCTAATGACCAACATAATTTTAATTAGGGAAACTATTCATCCCCCTTCTAGTTTCTACATTTTCTAGTTTCTATATTTTTTTGACGATAACTGATCTCAAGTGGAGGGATTGATGAGACTCCAATTATACATGGTATCATCGTTCTTTTTGGGCTTTAAATACTAATAAATTTTGTAAAATACCATAAAATATGCTTGTGTTTGCTATTTGTGTGTATTAGGTATGGATATCGTGAATAAACAAAAGATCACAAGAAACAAGAAAAAATGAATACGAGAAACGAACCGTAAAATGAACCGGACCCAAGTAGTGAATTTCCAAAGAAAAGTCCTTGAAGAATTGAATATGTGAAAGAAAGATCCTTCAACTATGAAGAAATAACACTTTATACCCTTGTAAAACTCATAATTACAAGTTTGGTCCCTAAAGTATGTCAATTATCCAAGAAAAACCCTTGAAGTTCAAAAGAAGTTCACATTGGTCCTTATTCTATGATAAACTTAACAAAAGGACCATTTGTGTAATTAAACAAATGTGAAACAAGCCCTAAATTCCATTTTCTAAACTTTTTGTGGCCAAAGTGAGAAAAAGTAAACTTCATTAACTAAGGGATTCGGATTTGAAGGCTGATAAGACTTGCAATACACTTTTTTCCAAAGAACAAGGGCCAAAATTGGGATCAAAGGGGACCACTGTTCACCCCCATCCCTAGTTTCACTTTTCACCTTAACTATAGGGTTATTTTAAATTATCCTAACCCAACTCTAATTCACCTACACACGATTCAAACCCTACACTCACATCTCACATACTTTCACCCATGGACCCCACCCTTCAACCTCGTCCACCTATCACATTACTACTTCCTCTCCAAGGAATGCCACATGTCCCCATCAACGGTTTATGTTTAATACTTGGTCCTTAAGGCAATATAAACGATCAAGATCACATTTGGACAACTCGTACACCTCAAACGCATCAAAGGCACTCAAGGGCATTTCTGGGAATTTAGAGCAAGGGTTTATGTATTTCTTTCATTCTAGAATAGTCCATTAGCACTATAAAAGGACACTCCCCAACCTGTGGTGAGGCCTTTTGTTCCAAACTTTAGCTTTGTGTTTTGTAATTCCTTTCAAGGGAAATAAAAGTTTGGTATTTTGCATTGGCAATTATAATTCCTTTTTATTTCATTAAAGTTGGTATAACAGAAGCTGAATCTTGTGTTCCATCATCTTGTTTACTTGTTTTCAAATTTTGGTTGCAATACGTTTTGATTTGTTTTAGTTTTTAAGTTTCAAAAAGGTTTTCAAAAGGCTACTGTTTTTGCTATTTTACTTTTAATAACCCTATACCAAAATCTATAAGCTCTTACAAGCTTGTTCACAGAAAGGTTGTTAAGGGTTTTTAACCTTTGGTTGGATTGTTTGCTGCTTTGTGTTGAAGATACAAGGCTCTTGGTTCAACTGTTGAACCATCAACAAGAGCCCTTATGTTCACTCTTGGTTCAAGAACCTTGGTCTTGTTTTAGTTGTTGAACAAGGTCCAAGGAGCATTGCTGACTCTCCCTTGGAAGTTAAGAGAGAGAGGTTCAATCATTCTTCCCTTTCTCCTTTTGATTTTTTCTCAAAAATCTGCTAAGTGTTGATGCCATGTGATTTTGAGTATTGATGTTTGTGGTTCTTAGTTTTTAGCTTGTATCTTTCATTTGTCACCTAGGTAAGATATTAGGAGCATAATATCCATTGGTTGTGTTTAAAAATCACAAGTTCATTTGAAAAAGTACTAAAACAAGTTTGTTTGGGAATTTGGGATCAAAAGGCCTAGTGGCCTTTTTCCCTTGGTTCTTGGGGTTGGAACCTGTTTAACAAGTATTTTTAAACAAGTATTGATCATTGGTTAAGTTTCATAAAGGCTGGATAAGTATTTTACAATTTTGGAAAAATCAAGTTCTAAGTGCTAAAATTTGGTCAATCATATAAGAAGCTCTCAAATCTTCATTTGTTGGATTGAGGGTCTGAGTTTTGGTTTGCAAGTAGTCCTTGCTGGTATGTATTTGTGTAATACTCGTTTGCTTAATTTGGTAGCTTATTGAGTGACTTATAGCTTATTGAAAGTCACTAAAGTGGTCATTTTCATCAACAAAGTGACCACTTGGATTTCAGGCTGCATTTGATTATCTAGTGCTTGCCCTGCTATTGATTATTTGCTGGCTTGTGGTGCTATTTGCATTGTTGGATTGCTTATTTTCAAGGTGATAGGCCAACTGGCTTATTGGCCTATTTTGTGCCAAAACCACGTCAAGTTAACCAACTAGTTAGTTTGATTCAAAGGCCTCAACCTTGAGTCCTTCACCAAAAAGGCTTAAAACAAGCTAATAAACATTCTTAGATCATTTGGAAACAATTTCACCAAGTTTGACTTTTGGTCAAATAAGCTCAATTTGGCTTATTATTTTATTTAGCTTATTGGCGTGTGCAACAACTTGGATTTTGTAGTAGGTGTCATTTTTCGCAGCTTAATATTGATTCTGGAAGATTTCAGCTTATTTGGTTAAGGTTTTGCTAGAAAACCAACTTATTTGTCTTTTTCAGCCAGCTTATTGGCTTCTACAGCTTATTTCACTAGACTTTTTGGGATTTTTCTTGTTAATTATTCTTAGTTAAGCTATTTGTGATATTTTGCAAAAAGAATCAGCTTTTGAAACACTCTAGAAATCAAACCCGACTATTTTATCGTTATGTGAAAAAGTTCTTTTCAAAGTTCTGGCTTATTCCTTGGGCTTTTTCAGAATTTCTTTTTGCAGATAAACTTAATGGGCTTATTGGCCATTAAGGATTAGCTTATTGATTTTTAAGTTGTGATAAGCTCACTTTTAGCTTTTGGGCCTTTAGACTTTTGTGCTAAAAATCAAATTTTAAGTTAGACTGGGCTTTTCAGAGCTTTTTGTTGACTTTTTGGTTTTGGGCTGAAAAGCCCATTAAGTTTGGACTGTTTTGGTATTTGACCCATTTGGGGGCCCAATAGAGGTATTTTGGAAACTTCAACTTCATTTATGTTTTAGTTACATAAAAATACACTAGTTTGCAAGTTTTTAGAAATTTTTATAAATTTTGGATTTTTAACATTATTTTAATATTTTATTCTAATTAAAAATAGTTTTTAATTGGTTTTAATAGTTTTCAAATTATGGACAAATAATTTTTAGCTTTATTAAATTATTTTTGAGGTTTACAAGTTTAAAAATCTTAGTTTGGGCTTTTTGTTAATTTATTTTTTTAGGGCTTTAATTAGCATTTAAATATTAAATATTAATTAATTGAAGAAGTTTCAAGAAGTAATGATCATTTGTAAACCTTAGTTATATTTTTAGGGATTTTTTGTGATTTTTTTGAGAATTCTTAGGATAGGTTTTAATTTTTGCCTCGTTTTGCGTGAAAACGCGTTTTTGGTCTTATTGTACTTTTATCATAATCCGTCATCTTCTTTCCCTTTTTCTCTCATATTAATCAAGAACAACGAATTTATCACACACAATTAACCTCCTTGGGAAACGAAATTTTACTTTGGGTCATTAGTGGTTGATTTTCCTAAATCGATCATTTATTAATTACCTCTTATACGTTCTTTTTCCTAAAAGACGTATTTATACCATAATTATTTTGGCGCCGCTTCCGGAGAGGTGTGTTGTGATTAAATTTGGAAATATTTGTTTTTAATATAACCAAAAATATTATTTGTGTGTTTATAACTCTAATCATACATATTATTGCTTTTTGTTTTCTTTGGGATTATTATTACTATATTGTATACGTATCACAATAAATTCAAAGTATCTCCAAATACGCGAGAAATCACACCTTATTAGCAAGCGTTTCGGTTGTTAGTGAGTGAATCGAATTCAAACAACAAAAAGGGAAAATAGATAAATACTTTTAAGAAGCTTAAAGTCGATAAGTGCAAACTATAAGGTGGGTATAAGGCGGTTGTATTTCACGACCTAAAGGAAAAAGGCTCTTAAGTGCTTTGCGCCGCCTCATTTCCTCCGCTTGCTTGTGCGTGCTTAGAAAGTGAGGGCTAATTAAGGGTTTGCCAACCAAAGTATTATCTACGTATCATATATATTTGCTTGATTTTGAATTATTGAACCCTCTTAAACGTTTTGGTGTTCCACCAACGTTTTAAAGTCATCGAAAGCTTTCGTTTCACATGATCGTTTTTCATTCCTTGATGCTTCTCTAATCATAAGGTTTGATTCGAGGAGAGATTTTGTAGATTGTTGTCTACGAATACACAAAAAAAAACCACAAAAAAATTAAAAACAATCAAAAACACAAAAAATTTGAAAATTCACAAAAACCCCAAAAAGAATTTTCTTTGCTCACCCCACGTTTATGCTAACTCGTTCTCAAGCAAAACGTGCACGAAAACGTCAAAACCAAAAGGAAGGAAAACAAGATCCTCCTATTGAAGAAGAACCTACAATTGTCGAACCCGTTGTAGAACCAATAGTCACCATGGTTAATCGTACTATGATGGAGTTAATTCAAGCACCCACCGAGGGTTTTGGAGAAGCGATTGTGATTCCCGCTATCCTTGCGGAGAATTTTGAGATAAAGACGAGTTAACAAGTTTCGAGGATATGAAAAATACAACCCTTATTATCACATACGAAATTTTAACCGTCTCATCGCCAAAAGCAAGCTTAAGGATGTTCCACACGACGCCATTAAGATGATGTTCTTTCCACACTCTTTAGATGGACCCGCCAAAATTTGGCTCGAGAAAGAACCACCAAATTCGATATTGACGTGGAACGATGTCGTATATGTGAACCAATTTTTCCCACCATCAAAGACTACACATTTGAAAAACGAGATTTCAAGATTTACACAAAGACCTAATGAGAGTTTTTCAATGGCATGGGAACGATATAAGGAAATGTGGCATGAATGTCCACACCATGATTTTTCGGAATTGCATCAAATTGATACGTTTTATAATGGCCTTGATGCTCATGAGAGGGATTATCTCAATGCCGCCGCGGGTGGTAATTTTTTGTGCAAAACGACTAATGAGGCTTTAATGATCATCGAGAATAGATCTAATGTTTATAACCCTCGTAACACACCAAGTGTTGCCACTATGGGTTCGTCATCATCGTCTCGTGACATGAATGTTTTGCAAGATGAAGCAAATGAGGAGAATATATTTTTTGATATATTTTCTTCTCTTATGAGTCATTGGAAAGCACAAGATGCTTTAGGCTCCGCTTCGGTTAAAGCGGTTGAGAAAAGTTGTATATCTTGTGGTGGAGCTTATGACTTTTCCGAGTGCATTACCGCCGGTGGTAACACTTCGAGTGCTTATGTAGCAACGGGAACTTATAACCAAAACGGCCAAGGTTCCCGCCCAAATCAAGCTCCACAAAATCAAAATGCTAACAACTATCAAACAACAACCAAAGTGGTAATTATCAAGGAAACCAACGTAAATACAACAAGGGTAATTATGGGAACAATGGGCAAGTGCAAAACCAAAATTAAAACCGTGATTTTCAAAACACTAATAAAGGTTTGCAAAATACAAAGATCTTCCAAATGGATTTTTGAATTACACAAAGGCAAATGATGATAGGTTTGACAACATATAAAGAGAGATAATTTGCCTAAGATCCGAGTTGAAAAATTAGTTAAAAAACGAACTTGCTAATGAACTTAAGACTCATGCTAATAAAATGGAAAGTAATGTGCAAAGGCTACAACAACATCAACAAAAGATGGAACAAGGCCAACATGAGATCAAGCAAGAGATTCTTAAGGCGGATAAAAGGCAATCAAAAATTGATGATAAAATGGCTAGTATGTTTGAGGCTATAATGTGTAAACCCTCTTCTTCGGGTGGTCTTCCAAGTGATACCATTGCAAATCCGAAGGGAGAAATGAAGGTCATTACTACACGAAGTGGTAAGACTTTCAAAGAGCCAATCTCTCGTTCAAGTACCTCCAAGGAGAAGGAAATCAAGAAAGAACCCGAGGTGATGGTTGAAAAGGAGCATATCACAAGCCCACGAAGTACCGCTCAAACCACACCTATGGTCGAACCTATACCAATCATGGAACCCGAGATTCCAAGGCCTTTGCCTATGCCCCAACCCACACCCTTACCTTACCCATCGAGACGAAACAAAGAGAAATTACATGATCGTAACAATCAACAAATCGAGCTTTTCATTAAAGTGTTTAGTAAGGTTTATTTCTACATAAGTTTAGGCGACGCGTTGTTATATATGCCTCGTTTTGATTCCACTCTTAAGGGTATGATGAATGATAAGGAGAAGCTTTTAAAGCTATCTAATTGTTCTTCAGTTTTCTTAACCGAATACCAGAAAAAGTTGATGATCCCGACAAGTTTTTCATTCCATTTGATATTCAAAAGATGGAAGGATGCCTCGCCTTGGCCGATCTTGGTGCGAGCATTAATTTGATGCCTTATTCCATGTGGAAATCTTTATCACTTCCGGATCTTACTCCTTCGAAATGTCCATCGAGATGGCCAATCATTCTACAATTCTCGCATGTGGAGTGGT
Organism: Glebionis coronaria; assembly: GCA_025667525.1. Taxonomy (NCBI): domain Eukaryota; kingdom Viridiplantae; phylum Streptophyta; class Magnoliopsida; order Asterales; family Asteraceae; genus Glebionis; species Glebionis coronaria. The sequence goes on from CM046881.1 coordinate 573,448,621, forward strand.
CGAAGATGTTTTTGTAAAATTGGGGAAGTTCTACTATCCCGTTGATTTTATCGCAGTAGACATTCCCATGGACCCTCAAGTTTCTCTAGTTTTAGGTAGTCCATTTTTAGATACCTCAAAATCGACCATTGATGTGCATGCTAGAAAAATCACTTTGCGATTCAACGAGGAGGAAATTGTTATAAACGCTACTCAAAACTCTACACCTTCTCATGTTTATGCAATCGCTACCATCAACCATATTGACTTAGTCGTTGTAGTTTGAGATGAGTTTACATAAGAAGTGTTAGGTTTTTCCGATAGTTTGGCTAGTGGCAATCCCGCTATTATGGATCCAATTCTTGCTAATTCTATACCAAATCTCACTCCATTCCAAGGAGGCGATTTTATTTTCAATGAAATCGACAATGAAGATGAGGTGACTATTAATGAGGATATTCTCAATCGAATTCTACCATCTTTTCCGCCGATGGAAATTATGAATGTTGAACCAAAATATTCAATCGAGGATCCACCAATCCTTGAATTGAAAGATCTTCCACCTCACCTGAATACGCATTCTTGGAAGGTGATGACAAGTTTCCGGTTATTATTGCGAAAGATCTTTCCAATGATGAAAAAATCGCACTTTTGACAATCCTAAAAGCTCACAAAGGGGTAATTGCGTGGAAAATTTCCGAAATTAAGGGTATCGACCCAAAATTTTGTACTCACAAGATTTTAATGGAGGAGGACTACAAACCCGCAATCCAATGTCAAAGAAGGGTAAACACCAAAATTCACGATGTCATAGGAAATGAAGTCTTAAAACTTCTTGTCCCTGGAATGATTTACCCCATATCCGATAGCCCATGGGTGAGCCCTATCCATTGTATCCCTAAGAAGGGAGTAATGACCGTTGTGCCCAATAAAAACAACGAGTTAATTCCCACTCGTGTTCTGATAGGTTGGAGGGTGTGTATTGACTACCGAAAGTTAAATGACGCCACTCGTAAAGACCACTTTCCCTTGCCCTCATGGATCAAATGTTGGAGCGACTTGCTTTTTAGATGGTTTTTCACTCCCTATCGATCCTCGTGATCAATAGAAAACTACGTTTACGTGTCCATATGGAATGTTTGCCTATCGTAGAATGCCATTCGGACTTTGTAATGCACCGGGAATCTTTCAAAGGTGCATGATGGCTATTTTTCATGATATGATTGAGATGTCGATGGGAGTCTTCATGGATGAATTTTTCGGTGTTTCGTGATTCGTTCACGTCATGTTTAAACAACTTGGAAAAAATGTTAAAACGTTGTGAAGACACCAACCTTGTGCTTAATTGGGAAAAAATGTCATTTTATGTGTAAACAAGGAATCGTCTTAGGGAACAAGGTCTCGAAAGCGGGGATTGAGGTAGATAAAGCTAAGATAGACGTCATCGCCAAATTACCTCATCCCAAAACCGTTAAGGGAGTTAGGAGTTTCCTAGGCCACGCGAGCTTTTATCGTCGATTCATCAAAGACTTTTCAAAAATATCTCGACCTATGATGCACCTTCTTGAGAAAGATGCTCCTTTCATCTTCAATGAGGATTGTGTTCGAGCTTTTGAAACTCTTAAGAGGAAACTTACCGAAGCACCCATTCTTGTTGCTCCTAATTGGAAATTAACCATTTGAAATCATGTGCGATGCAAGTGAGTATGCAATTGGGGCCGTTTTAGGGCAACGTCGTGAAAAACACTTCCGACCTATCCACTATGTTAGTAAGACGATGACCGTGGCTCAAATGAAATACACTACAATGGAAAAATAACTACTTGCCGTGGTGTATGCTTTTGATAAATTTTGACCTTATCTCGTCTTAACAAAAGCATCGTGTATATGGATCATTCGGCTATCAAGTATCTCTTCTCTAAGCTTGATGCAAAGCCGAGATTGCTCCGTTAGATTCTCCTCCTACAAGAATTTGATTTCACCATACTTGACAAAAAAGGAGCCAAGAATATAGCGTCCGATCATCTCTCTCGTTTAGAAAATCCTCACAAAAATGAGTTCGAGAACAAGGAAATTACCGAAACATTTCCTCTCGAGACTCTTGGTGTAGTAAATTCTAAGGACGACACCCATGGTTTGCCGACATTTCAAATTACCATGCGGGCAATTTCATAATCAAGGGTATGACGACACAACAAAAGCGAAAATTCTTTCGTGACGTCAAGTTCTATTCTTGGGACGACCCTTTATCTCTTTCGGGTTTGTGCGGATTAACTCGTTTGACGTTGTGTATTTGGCACCAAAGCTTCTTATATCCCTAGAGCTTGTCACGAGGGACCCACGGGTGGTCACCACGATGCTAAATTTACGGCTAAGAAAGTGTTCGATATCGTCTTCTTTTAGCCTATGATCTATCGTGATGCACACACACTAGTTAAGTCGTGTGATTCTTGCCAACGTCAAGGAAAATCCTCTCGAAAGGATGAAATGCCGCAAAACATAATTCAAGTGTGTGAGATTTTCGACGTTTGGGGCATTGACTTTATGGGGTTGTTCCCATCGTCTCATGGAAACAAGTATATCCTCGTCGCCGTCGACTACCTATCTAAGTGGGTAGAAGCTAAGGCTTTGCCTATGAATGATGCTCGTGTGGTAGTCAAGTTTTTGAAGCAACTATTCTCTCGGTTTAGAACCCCTCGTGCTATTATAAGCGATCGTGGAACCCATTTTTGTAATGACCAATTTGAAAAGGTTCTAAAGAAATATGGGGTTACACATCGTCTTTCTACGGCTTATCACCCGCAAACGAGTGGGCATGTCGAGGTTTCAAACTGAGCTTTGAAGAGGATTTTGGAGAGGTCTATTGGAGATAACCGTGCATTGTGGTCCGACAAACTCGTTGATGCTTTATGGGCCTTTCGCACCGCTTATAAGACCCCAATCGGGTGTACTCCTTATAAGTTGGTATATGGGAAGAATTGCCATTTGCCAATTGAATTAGAACACAAGGCATATTGGGCTCTAAAGCATGCAAACTTTGACTTAAAGACCGCAGGAGATCACCAGAAAATACAACTTAATGAATTGGGTGAATTAAGAGATAATGCTTATGAAAATTCATTGATTTTTAAGGAAAAGACTAAAAAGTTTCATGATTCAAAGATTAAAAACCGGATTTTTAACATTGGTGATCAAGTGTTACTTTTTAACTCTCGTTTGAAGGTATTTTTTGGAAAGTTGAAATTCCGTTGGTCGGGTCCATTCACCGTAACACAAATTTTTCCTTATGGGACCATCGAGCTAGCTCAAAATGATGGACCTAACTTTAAGGTGAATGGACATAGGCTTAAGCACTACTTTGGTGGGGAAGTCCCTTCTTTGGACGACCTCGAACAAGTCACCTTCCCCAATGATAATTAGCATTGAGGGGATTGAGTCGAGCTCATGACTCGGTAATAAAAAACAAGGTGCTTCGTGGGGGATGTCCCATGCTTATCCATGTACATATTATCGCTTTCTATTATAGTTAATGTGAGGGGATTTGTGCCCTTTCAACTCGTTGTCTCGTGGTTGTTTGTGAATGTGTTATCTAGATAATCATCATCATCGCCACGATTAAAGACTCTCGTGTTCGTTTACGTGAGCCTCGATCGTTTGCTTGAAGAAGTTTACGCGAATCCACGACATATCCTTTATTTTTCTAACATTAATCTATTAGCATAATTCATAAATGGCTTTAGATTGATTGTTGATCACCCTTTCCATGCTAGATCCTGAGCATTCGACTCTTCTCTCTAGTATGGGGGTGCTCCACCTTTAGACTCGAAACATTGAGGACGGTGTTTACTTTTAGTATGGGGGGAGGGGGGGGGGGGGGGGGGGGGGGTGAATAGATACTTGCCTTGCTTACGCCCTCATGCTTTCCATTTTCATCTTTTTGTTTTGTTGCAAATAAGGCTAAAAATGGCCAACTTTTAAAATTTTTCTTAGTTTTCATAAGTGTTTTTAAGACACGAATGTATATTTTCCATTGGGTAGAATAAGAGTTAATTTTTGACTTGATGGGCATTTGGAGCCCCTTACATTCCTTAACCCGCTTGAATCAAGTTTTGCTACACTTTTATATAGGGAACTTTAAAACGCGAAAGTCTTAAATCGAAAGGGATTAAGAACAAGAACTTTTCGCAAGTTCCTATAATTGATCTTAGAAAGTCACTTATCAAGGGAACTTTAATATGCATTCTCTAAAGCTTGAAAGAGTCTAAGAAATTGCAAGCTCCTATAGGTGACTTGAAAACCCAAAACTTCGATTCAATATAGTCATAATGAAGCTAATCCAAATTTAGCCTAATTTTGACTTGCATGGCTAAGTATTCATGAGTCTCTTCAATTAGAGGTCTTTATATAGTGAAGAACGAGAAGTGATAGAGTTAGACAAGTGATCATGCTAAACGTAGAACATGAATGTGTTCTTTCAAAAACTCATGTGTTTTAATTGTGGCTTTTTCTCCCATAAGATCAATGCATTAGGACAAATAAATTTCAATAAATAAAGGACATACGATTTATAAGGTATTTAGCTTCTAGAACAAGATCGTTTGAAAGTTAATTATGACTGCATAAAGTACATTTTCAAAACATAACTTATCAAAACGGGATGCGAAGATTGGCGAATCTAAAAAGGCCCTTACAAGGCATGAGGATTACCTTTTTTTTAAAGTTCACGAATCTAAATCCAAAATGAAGGATAAAGACACACAAAGAAAAGCAAAGTACTCCAATAAGGTTGAAGAAAAGTCTATGAGTCCAAAAAGACCCTTACAAGGCATGAGGATAAATTTATGAATCTAAGTCCGAAAAAGAGGCGGATCGTTGCATAATCTAAGTCCCAAAATGAGGAAGAAAGACAAGTGAATGAAGTCGTGGTCAAAGATGAAGCATCTTAAATCAAGATAAAGATGAATAGGCCATAAATGAAGAGAAGACCATAACTAAGATCGTCTCTCAAGATGAAGTGCGGAACACATGCCAAATATCGGTCCGGGAAAGGTCCCACGTCGTGATCAAAGCTATGTCGAGATATGGACTTTTTATGATTATAGGGAGCGTTTTGAAATATCGTGTCTTCTAGCTACTTATTAAATAAGCCGTGTCAACTTTATTTTCGGCTTAATAAATATCGAAATAAGTTAATATGAATCCTTGTGATCCATGACAAAAATAGTTTAAAAAATTCTATATACATTTTCATTTCGTAATAAATAGGATTGCGGGAAGAAAAAGTATTACACAATTTGAATGCATGAGTAGTGTTAGCATTACAATGATCTCGTTTTTACACTTAGCATTGAATGTATGATAATCAACGATGACGAACTTTACTCTATAAAACATTTACTTGTTTTTATTATTTGACCCTAAAAGTCACATTCTTGTGATGAAAATCATACACCATGTCTTTAACACATGGTAGTAGTAGTGTAGTAAGTATACATTTGCATAAAGGTTAATAAAAGTGAATTTTGGAGATTCTTAGATACTTTATTCTAGCATTGCGTGAGGGCACATCAATGGTTTAGTATTAGAGAGTGATGAGACTGCAATTATACATGGTCTCATCGTTCTTTTTGGGTTTTAAATACTAACAAATCTCATAAAATATGCTTGTGTTTGCTATTTGTGTGTTTTAGGTATGGATATCGTGAAAAGACAAAAGATCACAAGAAACAAGCAAAAACGAACACGAGAAATGAAGTCGCACAATGAACCTGGTCCAAGTTATGAATTTCCAAAGAAAAGTCATTGAAGAATTGAAGATGTGCAAGAAAGATCCTTCAACTATGAAGAAGTGACACTTTATATCCTTGTAAAACTCATAATTACAAGTTTGGTCCCTAAAGTACGTCAATTATCAAAGAAAAATCCTTAAAGTTCAAGAGAAGTTCACATTTGGTCCTTATTCTATGATAAACTTAACAAAAGGACCATTTGTGTAATTAGACAAAAGTGAAACAAGCCCTAAAATCCTTTTTCTAAACTTTTTGTGGCCAAAGTGAGAAAAAGTAAACTTCATTTACAAAGGGATTCGGATTTGAAGGCTGATAAGACTTGCTATACACTTTTTTCCAAAGAACAAGGGCCAAAGTTGTGCAAATGAAACATTCAAAAAGAATTTGCGCCAAACACTTTAACAACCCAAGAAAAACGGATCAAAGGGGACCACTGTTCACCCCATCCCTAGTTTCACTTTTCACCTTAACTATAGGGGGATTTTAAATTACCCTAACCCAACTCTAATTCACCCACACACGCTTCAAACCCCACACTCACATCTCACATACCTTCACCCATGGACCCCACCCTTCAACCTCGTCCACCTATCACATTAGTTCTTCCTCTCCAAGGAATGCCACATGTCCCCATCAACGGTTTATGTTTAATACTTGGTCCTTAAGGCAATATAAATGATCAAGATCACATTTGGACAGCTCGTACACCTCAAACGCATCAAAGTCACTCAAGGGAATTTCTGGGAATCTAGATCTAGGGTTTATGTATTTCTTTCATTCTAGAATAGTCCATTAGCACTATAAAATGACCCCCAACCTGTGGTGAGGCCTTTTGTTCCAATTTTTAGCTTTGTGTGCTTTCAAGTGAAATAAAAGTTTGGTATTTTGCATTGGCAATTATAATTCCTTTTTATTTCATTGAAGTTGGTATAATAGAAGCTGAATCTTGTGTTCCATCATCTTGTTTACATGTTTTCAAAGTTTGGTTGCAATACGTTTTGAATTGTTTAAGTTTTGAAGTTTCAAAAGGTTTTCAAAAGGCTACTGTTTTTGCTATTTTACTTGTACTAACCTCATACCAAAAGTTATAAGCTCTTACAAGCTTGTTCACAGCAAGGTTGTTAAGGGTTTTTAACATTTGGTTGGATTGTTTGCTGCTTTGTGTTGAAGATACAATGCTCTTGTATCAGCTGTTGAACCATCAACAAGAGCCCTTGTGTTGACCCTTGGTTCAAGAACCTTGGTCTTGTTCTAGTTGTTGAACAAGGTCAAGGGAGCATTGCTGACTCTCCCTTGGAAGTTAAGGGAGAGAGGTTCAATCCTTCTTCCCTTTCTCTTTTTGAATTTTTGTCAAAAATATGCTAAGTGTTGATGCTATGTGATTTTGAGTATTGATGTTTGTGGTGCGTAGTTTTTAGCTTGTATCTTTCATTTGTCACCTAGGTAAGATATTAGAAGCATAAAATCTATTGGTTATGTTTAAAAATCACATGTTCATTTGAAGAAGTACTAAAACAAGTCTGTTTGGGAATTTGGGATCAAAATACCTTGTGCCCTTGGTTCTTGGGGTTGGAATCTGTTTAACAAGTATTTTTAAACAAGTATTGATGATTGGTTAAGTTTCATAAAGGCTGGATAAGTATTTTGCAATTTTGGAAAAATCAAGTTCTAAGTGCTAAAATTTGGTCAATCATATTAGAAGCTCTCAAATCTTTAGAATTTTGGCTTGCAAGTAGTCCTTGTTGGTGTGTATCTATGTAATACTTGTTTGCTTAATTTGGTAGCTTATTGAGTGACTTATAGCTTACTGAAATTCACTGAAGTGGTCATTTGTATAAGCAAAGTGACCACTTGGATTTTAGGTTGCATTTGATTATCTAGTGCTTGCCCTGCTATTTTCTTGATTGCTATTGATTATTTGCTCGCTTATGGTGCTATTTGCATTGTTGGATTGCTTATTTTCAAGTTGATAAGCAAACTGGCTTATTGGCCTATTTTGTGCCAAAACCAAGTCAAGTTAACCAACTGGTTAGTTTGATTCAAAGGCCTCAACATTGAGTCCTTCACCAAAAAGGCTTAAAACAAGCTAATAAACATCCCTGGATCATTTGGAACCAATTTCACCAAGTTTGACTTTTGGTCAAATAAGCTCAATTTGGCTTATTATTCTTTTTAGCTTATTGGCGCGTGTAACAACTTGGATTTTGTAGTAGGTGTCATTTTTTAGGTTAATATTGATTCTGGAAGGTTTCAGCTTATTTGGTTAAGGTTTTGCTAGAAAACCAGCTTATTTGGCTTTTTCAGCCAGCTTATTGGCTTCTTTAGCTTATTTCACTAGACTTTTTGGGATTTTTCTTGTTAAATAGTCTTAGTTAAGATATTTGTGAGATTTTGCAAAAAGGATCAGCTTTTGAAACACCTTAGAACACAAACCAGACTATTTTGTCATTTTGTGAAAAAGTTCTTTTCAAAGTTCTGGCTTATTCCGTGGGCTTTTTCAGTATTTCTTTTTGTAGATAAGTTTAATAACTCATAAGAAGGTTGTGTATTTAAGCAGAGCTTATGGCATTAGCTTATAGCTTAATGGGCTTATTGGCCCTTCAAGGATTAGCTTATTGACTTTTAAGCTATGATAAGCTTATTTTCAGCTATTGGGCCTTTAGACTTTTGTGCTAAAAATCAAATTTTGAGTCAGACTTGGCTTTTTTAGAGCTTTTTGTTGACTTTTTGGTTTTGGGCTGAAAAGCCCATTAAGTTTGGACTGTTTTGGTATTTGACCCATTTGGGGGCCCAATAGGGGTATTTTGGAAACCTCAACTACATTTCTGTTTTAGTTACATAAAAATACATTAGTTTGCAAGTTTTAGAAATTTTTATAAATTTTGGATTTTTAACATTATTTTAATATTTTATTTTAATTAAAAATTGTTTTTAATAGGTTTAAAATTTTGGACAAATAGTTTTTAGCTTTTTTAAAATATTTTTGAGGTTTACAAGTTGAAAAATCTTTGTTTGGGCTTTTTGTTAATTTATTTGATTTTTAGGGCTTTAATTAGCATTTAACAATTATATATTAATTAATTTAAGAAGTTTCAAGAAGTTTTGATCATTTGTAAACCTTAGTTATATTTTTAGGAATGTTTTGTGATTTTTTGGGAATTTTTAGGATAGGTTTTAATTTTTGTCTCGTTTTGCGTGAAAACGCGTTTTTCGTCTTAGTGTACTTTTATCATAATCCGTCATCTTCTTTCCCTTTTTCTCTCATATTAATCATGAACAACGAATTTATCACACACAATTAACCTCCTTGGGAAACGAACTTATACTTTGGGTCATTAGTGGTTGATTTTCCTAAATCGATCATTTAATACTTACCGCTTATACGTTCTTTTTCCTAAAAGATGTATTTATACCATAATCAGGGATGCTCGTGTATATATTGTTGGGATATGTGTAAGTCATAGTTAATATTTTTTACGTCTGAAAGTACTGGGCTTAAGGGATCAGACATTTAGACATCGATACCCTTATTTATTAAGATATATAAAATTATATGGCTGTAATTTGGCACTAACGAATACTTAACGGTGGTTAGTTAATAAGTTAAAAGGTTTAACAATGATTAACTAAAAGTTTTAAGTACTTTAAGTAAATTAAGTAAATTTGCACATATACAAAGTCAAAAAGTCAAACCAAGAGGGTAAAACCCTCTTGGAATCATGAGGTTGGGTAGGTAGGCAAAGGGAAACAATTTTAAAAATTTAAAAGATTTGATTGTTCTATATCTTTACAATGTTTAAACTTAACTTTAGCATATAAATACAAAGTTTTTTTACTTCATTCTTTGTATAAAATAAATTTTATGTCTCTCTTTGGAGCTCTCTTGTGTCCTCCACCATAGAAAGAAAAAAGGGGTATTTTTACTTCTTGTTGTTCAAGTATTTTTGTGTCAAGACCTAATAATCAAGGATTACTGATTGAGGTGTTGTATGAAAATCCTTAGATAAGATCATACATATGATCTTGGATTTTAGGAGGTGAATTCGTGTAAGGAAGGTGTTTGTAGATCTGGTGTTCTTGAGTTATTCCACAATTGTTGCTAAAAATGGATGCTCTCTCGTTATTTTATGCTAATTACTAAGCACATATGTGATCATTTATTTTATGCAGAATTTACTCATGATGTATAATATATTAGATATATTAGTTGTTAAATTCTAACAATAGCATCATGAGCAAAATCATATGCTATGTAATTACATAAAAATGACAAAAAAATGATTTATAAACAATTTTTTCTTGATTTTTTATTATGAATTAATTAGAGATCTAATATTTTTATATTTGGATATGATTAGATCCATAATAACTTGGTAAAAAATGTGTTTTCATGTTTTTTTAGTCGATAGAAAAACGTTAATTGCAACTACGTGTATAATTTACGTGTTTTCAGGCATGTTATGCTTATTTAAATTGTTTAAATTATTAAATCATGTATGCTAAATGTTATAATCCATGTTTTTATGCTTAACATGCATAGGAATGCTACTGAATCTAGAAATCACTAATTAGATTAGTTTATGAATGCTTTAGGTTGATTTTATAAATTGTTTTAGGGCTATATTTGAGACACCTGAACATAAATTAATTCTTATAAATTAATTGTATCGATTCAAACTTCAACTCTAGGTAAGACACTAAAAACATGTTTATGGACAACTTTTTAGATTTAGGAAAAAGCCGGGAAAGACTCCTCATGCCATTTTTGGGCTACAAAACAAGAACAACTAAAATATTAAAATTTGTTTAGAAGATTTTCTATTTTTTATGTGATATATTGTTGTTTATGTGATAAATAACATGTCTAATATAGAGTGTATCATGGTATATTTTGTTAGTAGATATTCTTGTTTATTTTGGTTTATCTACAACCTAAATTGTTTAGTTTAAATATATAAAAAAGATTTTTTAAAAATAAAATTGACTAACTAAGTTAAGTAAATATTCTAGTCTTAACTAGATATTTACCTAACTTAGAAATCCATAAAAAATCGTTTTTGTTTGGTGTTTAAAAATAGTTTAGTTAGACAACACTAGAAAGAAAAAAGCGGATCATTAGGCTTTCCTATAAACGAAGGTGCTTAACTAGTTTTGTGCTGACAACCTGCTCCGTTTCTTTTTGTGTGTCTTCCAAGACGAACTTAGAATTAAATGTGACTGTATCAAGGTTCCATGTAATTTTTCCATTGGTCCTCAAAAGAGATGGGAGGAAAACCCGATGGAACAAACTTATGACACTTTATAAAACACATAATGTTTTTAAAACAATGCGTAACCTTGGTTTTGATCACTGGTGGATTTAAATACCAAGGCCTATGTTTTATTTAAGTAAAGTTAAAAATTGAAAACTCGTTGTTTTAGAAACTTGGCGCCAATGAGGATGCTTCCAAAGTGGAGGAAGATCCTAAGGAGGGGAGTGAAACTAAATACCATGACTACCCAAGTCCAGACGTTGCAAATGCTAGTGGTGAAAAAGGGAGTGACAAAGGAAGTGCTAACACTGATGATGTTGTTAGAATTGTTACAAAGATGGGTCAAGTTGCTTCTATGTCTACGACAGTTGCTCCTACCACAACTATTCCCCCTAAAAGTGTAAGTGTTCCCCATGTTATTGTTTCAATTCCTCATGTTTCTCTAGTAGTTACCCCTGCTAGGATAGTTACAAGAAGACAAGGAAGGGTTGTTATTGGGAGATCAACACCAAGAGAGACTTCTTTACCTAGCATTGATCCAAAAGATAAGTGTAAAAGTATAATTGTGGAGGAGCTAAAGCTGTCATGAAGGAAAGCTCAAGTTCAATATGATTTAGATGTTGATAGGAGGTTGGAAGAACAAGAAATACATAATGAACAAGAGTTGAATATTAGTTGGAATTTAGATGAGGAAGAAGCTGATGTTCAACCACAGCTTGCAGAAGAAATGATGGAAGGGATGATCAGTAAGTTAGATTGGGGTATTCGTATTATTGTTCAGTTTTTGGAAGCATACAAAGAATAATTGGTATATCTTCCAATTGAAGATAGGTATGAACTTGTGTAGATAACTCTGAAACATCAGAAAGATAAGAATTGGGGTTTAAAGCATCAAGCAAGACAAAAAAAGGCTTAAACTCCAGAGTAGGAAAGAAAACTTATTACAGAGCAATGCTCAGTAATAAAAAAAGGTTACAAATAAAAGAAATTCAAAGGTTTGACCTTTGAGAAACTTAAAGAGTTGACTATTCCTGTTATCAATTTTGTAGAAAGCTTTATTGATCCTAATACTAAGATAGAAAGAAATTGGATTGAGGACATAGACAAATTCATGGAGAAGTGTAGAGCTAATGGGAAGGGAAATTCATAAAGTAATCTAATTACTACTTCATCTAAACTAGAAGTGATTACAGTTGCTCCAAGTTATGTTGAAGAGAGAGTAGCTAAGAGAATGAAAAAGATGGAAAAACTAGGTAAGTTTGTTAATGATAATTTAGGCTCATCAGAAGAGAAGCTAAACAAATTGTTAGGACCTTTAGAATAGTTATTTGTAATAGGTATACTAGGAGGTATGTAGTTCCTCCTGATCCTAGTAGTAGTAGGAGCAATACGTGCTCCTGGTCTTTAGAAAGTCAAACTTTATTATTTTGAGTATTCTGTTAGGATATGCATGAGATATGTTAGGAAAGGATATGCATATCAGTTTTACACGTTTTGGTTTATTTATGTATTAGGGTTTCCTTGTAGTATAAAAGGAACCTTAGGCAGAAGGGTTAGACACACCTTCATCAAACGTTATTCTAGTTTATATTAACATTAGAAATCCTTAGTAAAGGATCAAGTCATTATAGTTATTCTGTTCTTCTTGTTCATAGTATTTGTATTCCACACTTATACTGTGTGATTCATCTAGAGTCTCTCTGTGAATAGACTTGTGATTACAGAAGTCGTTCACCATCCCTAACAGGCTGCAAGATCCACATCCAGTGGACCCTACAAGTGGTATCAGAGCCTGGGAGAGTCTCTGTATAAGAAGAATCAATTTTTCTTATTAATAACATCTTTGTTTAATCATGTCTGCCTCGAGTTCTACTCAAACAGGAGAAGACAACATCCCTAAAACACAACAACCTCAGCAGATCATTGCTACGGTTTCCAACACAAATTGAAAGTTTCCTCTTTTGAAAAAAATGAGTATGATAGATGGGCAATGAAGATGGAATGCTGGATCACCAACACTGATCAAGATATTTGGAAGATTATTCAGAATGGAAACAGCATGAGGTTTACTGGAAGAGACAAGAATGGTAATATTATTCTTCTTGACCCTAAAACTCATGAAGAAATCACATCTGTTCAGAAGGAGATCAAATCAAAAACTATTTTGTTTCAGTCTCTCCCTGATGATCACATGGGTGAATTTTATCACCTGGATGATGCTAGAGAGATCTGGAACGAAATAAAAGCAAGGTTTGGAGGGAATGAGGAGTCAAAGAAAATGCGCAGATCCATGCTGAGAGATGAATTCACAGAATTCAAGATCTCAGAAACTGAAGGTATTCATCAAGGGTATGACAGGTTCCAAAAGATATTGAGCCAGTTGAATCAACTCAGGTCTAAACCTGACAATGGAGATATCAATGCAAGGTTTCTTAGAGCCTTACCTTACTCATGGAATCAGGTGGTAATCTCTCTTAAATCAAAAGGTGGCCTTGACTATCTTAATTTTGATGATCTGTTTTATAAGCTCAAAACCTTTGAGCCTCATGTGAGAGGATACCCAAGTGATTGTTTTCCTACTCCTGCTAACTCTGCCTTTGTGAGATCCATGGGATCTAGTCCTATGTCTTATGCTAGTAGCCCAAGCTATACTGTGTCTTCTCAGCATACTTCTACTCAGCATACTTCTACTCCTGAACCAAAAGCCAAGTTTGGTAGCATGATAGAAGCTGTTCTTCACTCTTTTGTTGCTGATGTTGATCCATAACAGCATCTTGCTTTTGATGACTTCAAACAGGTTGATAAACTTGACCTGGATAAAATGGATCTCAAGTGGCAGATGGCCATGCTCACTCTGCAGGTTCACAAGTTTGAGAAGAAAGCCGGTCGAAAGTTTAACTACAACCCAAGAGAGCCAACAAGGTTTGATAGAAGCAAGGTTAGATGCTATAACTGCCGGCGGCAAGGTCACTTTGCTAGGGAATGCCCTAACAAGAATGACCAGGAGAAGAACAGGTATTCAGCCTTCAAGATTCAGGAGGTGAAGGATGAAAAGAAAGCTTTGGTGTCTGTTGACTCTATGGTTAATTGGAGTGATCATCAGAATGCTACCTTAGAAACAGCTGAACCTTCTATCGACGTGTTTGCAATGATTGCTGGGAATCTGTCTAATGCCGAGGAAGCAAAAGAATTTGCTCTTATGGGCGTCTCACCTCAGGTACAACATTGTCCTCTTGGTTGTCATGATATATATTCAGAACTGTTGTCTCAATACAATGAATTAAATGAACAAAATGATAAGTATTTTTTAGAGGTTCAAGCATATAAGAATTCTTTAAAAACATTAGAACAACAAAAGAGGTGGCTTCAAGAAACACAACGTGAATATGAAGATAAAACTAGAATTTTGAACATTGATTTAGAAAACACAACCAATATGCTTAAATACACTGAAAAGGTAAAAGATGACAGTATCAAGGATAAGCAAGACATGAAGGAAAAATTGGATGCTACACTTTTAAGATTTGAAAAATGGCAAAATGCACCTAAGAATCTTTCAAAGTTAATTGATAGTATCATGTCTGGTAGGACTAAGAGAGGGTTAGGATTTGATAAATATATTGATTCAGAAGATGTGTTTGATTTATCTTTTTCAAGTGTCTTTGATCCTGACAAAGAGGAGGAAGGAAAACCTAGCTACAATAGGTTTCAACCAGCTGCAGCAATGCATGCTGTCCCTCCAACTCTTACAGGAACTTTTATGCCCATATCTAGGCATAATGACTTGGATGGATCACAGATGCATGGGTCCCCAAAAAGCTCTACTAATACTAATGACTTTGTCTCTTGTACTTTCAGTGACAAAGCCAGTGACTCTACATCATGTGGTTCAAGTGAAGAGTCAAGACCTACCAGCTCCAAGACAAATGACCCTGCTGCTACTAGTGCTAGGAAGAGTGAAGAGAGAGTTACTTCTACTTCAACTGTGTCTAGTTCTAGTTTATTCAGTCCTAGGAATGCTATTTCTCCTAGAGTTGTGTCTAATAAATTTAGCAGTATGAAACAATGTCATTTGAATAAAAGTTCGTTTAAAACATGTTTTGTTTGAGGAAGTAAATTTTATTTGATTAAAGATTGTGATTTTTATGACCAACATCCTTCTGTTTATCAAGCATATCCTGCTCCTGGTCCACCAGGAGTTACTCTATATTCTTCTAGAAGACTAAACCCATGTGTCCAATCTTTTTCTTCTTCTAGAAGGACCTCTCCTTTCGCTTCTGATCATTGGAGAAACAATAGATTTACCCCTAATAGACCAACCAGCAACTATTTTCAGAATTTTAATCAGAATTATGCATTTAATTCAGACCAAATGTATTTTGGGTTGGGAAATTTGGGTACTACTGTTAAGCCCTCAGCAGGTTGTTCTTGGTCAAACAATAACACCCATATGATGAATAGGCAACCTAAGAACAACAGTGAATCTCATCAATCTTCTTGGCTATCTTCTAAAGATCCACAAGGTAGGCTCAAATGCATGGAATTAGTTGTGTCTAAGGACTTTATTCCAAAATTTCTTAGATCCAAGTATCAAATTATTAGTTATGAGGCATATTATGATATAGGGATGAGTTGGTGGAAACTACAAGGGACGATGGAACTACTAAAGCATATCAATATCTTTACAAGATGTTTCAATCTCTAGGTAGAGAATATTTGAATAAGTTATGGAGGGTTTTGAAGGAAAAGTTTGCCGCTAATCCCCCTACACTTCTGTCTGATGTACGGGATTTTGAGCTTTGGGTGAATATGAAGAGGATGTATGAGACTGAACCTGATGATGTGGCCTTTATCTATCTAGAGAATGCTCAAATGCTACATTGGAGGTTGTTTACTTCATAAGGAGTGTATGAGTTAGTAATGTCTAGGGTTATTGTATATTTATTACAGTAATAAACATGTTTTATCCTCTTACACAAGAGACCTTGAAGAAGATGTTGAGCATTACTTTGTAGGATGATGATAAGAATCATATTCCTTATCAATTTCTTAGGTTTCTACACAGTCAGATTCTCAAGTGAAAGTGTTTTATAAGCATCCTCATGGTCAACAGGTTTTATTATATAAACTTATGTTCAAGGATGATCACATATATAAGGGAGGATTGTTGGGAATAAAATGTTAAGTCTTTCCCCCTGCTAGTTGGTTAGAGTTCCCCTTGCTGGTCAAAGTTCCACCTGCTAGTGTTAAAGAAGACATCAAGATCTTTTCCCACTGTATGTGAAGATGCCCTTACTAAAGAGATAACTACGGAAGAGATTTGTTCGCGTTTCAGTTTGTATTTATAGTATATCTTCCAATAATAATTGGTAATTATATTGTACAAGGCTCCTTGTGTTTATAAAAGGAGGCCTTAAGTTATCAACTTTTAAACACTTCTTTACGTTCTACTTTAAGGTTGTAAACCCTAACACTAATCAAGAGTGTTCGTATATTCATAATATATTAAAGCTCGCAATCGCTGAATTCATATTGTTCTTGTACTGAGTATTATATTTCACATACTACTTAGTTTATTCTTATAACTAAGGTTTCTCTAGTATTAGTTGGATTCATCCTTGCTAATACACCCTTATAAGCTAAGGTTTAAGATCTGAGTTTGGGATCAACAAGTGTTTGTTAGTTTTTTTATGACTGATTGTAAAATAGTCAACCTTTATGTGGTTATCTAATATTGGTAATATTCCAGCCTTGTGCAGTTTTTGATATTTCATTTTTATTTTCTATTGTTGTTTCGGTTCATTTGGTACAATGTGGGCATTGTACATCTCAATTGGTGAGAGGAAGATATAAATGAATGATTTTTATGGTATTTTATAGATTATGTGCAAATTATGCTCCAAAATTTTCTGTACGATTGCACATATCTTTTTTTACATTATGATGAAGGTCGAGTGCATCTTATACACATTCACTCGTGTATGTTGAACATATTTGGACTTAGGAAACTATTTGTTTTGTGTTTAACGCCAATTAAATGTGTATTCAATGTCTTATCCTTTATTCACCCTATTAGCATATGAGTGTCACCCTTTGCCTTTTTGAACGGTTGCCTCTATAGTCTAGCAGTGGAGCATAGTTACTTTGTCAATCTTATGATAAAATACTCGCCATGAGTAAGTAGTTTTGTGATCACCAAAAATGAAACACATAGATTAGTGAGAGTATGAGTGTGATTCGTTTTTTCCTTGTGGTGCTCGATTTAAAATTTCCTAAAATATGTGGTTTTCAAATTCATATTTTTCAAGATAACATGGGAGATTTCTTTTTGAGAATTATTTTAACAGGACTACTTGATGGAAAGTAGAATTCAAGTGGAGGAATATTTGATAACATCACATATTTAATACTTTTTAGTATCAAATTCTCATATTTATTGCCCTGTTTGATATTATAATTACATGGGAATCATTAATATTTCATATTTTAAGTAAATTTGACATTGGAATAAAAACGATGCAATAATGGTGAAAAATACAAATATATGTAGAAAAGTCCTTTATAAGAAGAACCTATGGTGTAGAATAATTCTATACCTACGCCATAAGGTATTAAATGATAAACAATTGAGTTCGAAGAACCTACGACAAAGATGGATTTTGGGTATACGTCATAGTCGACATATATGGCTAAAGATGGAAATATTTGTATGACACACGGTTTTAGAAGAGCTTTGGTCTATGATATAATCGAAAAATATAGTTAAATATGATAAAGACGTGTTGGTTGAGCTGGGTAAGAACTAATATCAAATTACCTGCAACGCATAAGGGTTTTTTTCCTACGCCGTAGTCGACATATCATTTATTAAAGGAAAGCCCTTCAAGTAGTTATGAAAGATTGAATATTTACTACGCAAGTTGGTCGGGATCATACGCCGTAGACATTAAATATTTTAAGAGAATATATGACGTCGATGAAGCTTACGATGTAGAGGTATTTTATATCTATGCTTATATAATACGAGGATTAATGCTCGCGCTTCGCAGCGGGGGGTTTAGGGCGATGTTTTTACAGTGAGAGGTATTTGGCAACTTGATTTGTAAAAACTTGGCCACTAAAAAAAATGTCTTATCTTCGTACCTCCATACCGCTGTTCGTTATATTCTTCAATCACCCTACGTAATTCCAAATCCAACTAATCTGTAAATTTAAAGTGACCTTACTTTAGAAAATATTGGAACAACAGTTGTTGAGGCAAAATAGCAGTAGGAACAAAGTAACCTGTGTATGCATACTCATTCAATCCAATAAAGTTAAAAATATAACTTTTCAAACCCATGCCCTTGTCTGCGCATAACATAACAAAAATATCTATTGTATTCTGACATATTTATAAGATTCAAAATATGGAAGTGCGGCGAATCGAACCCCGTGCCTCTCGCATGCAAAGCGAGCGCTCTACCATATGAGCTACACCCCGAAATTTGTAATGATGAAAAAGTGGACCAAACCCATGCTCACTTAAGTATAGGATCAGGAAAAGTAATATTAAAGTTTACAAAACCTAGATTTTTTACGTGACATCCATTGGTAGGAAGACTTATCTTTTGCTTGAGGTGTAACGACTTGTTTTCATCATCATCCATTACCTTCTTCGAAGAGTTAAACTCTTTCTGCATCTACATCAGGGGTCCTTTATTCGTTGTCTTACTAAGATACTTTTATTGGTTACCAAAATAAATAAGGCTCTTAAAGACCTTGAACACACAAAATTAAGCCCACAACATTATGTTGCAAGTATACACAACTACTTAATAAGATCTGTTCATGAGATCTTCAAAAACTCAAATACAAAAGGATAAAGTATACACGAATAAAAGGCAACACACCTTTTGTAGATCAGATACCTCGAAGATAAGAAGCTTCATTTGATCAACATCAACTAAAAAGTTGCTCATGTTTTCAAAATACTGAATTACAGTTTGCGTTGGTCTGTCTGTGTCCATGATTGGAATTTCAAACACCTAAACAGTTTACTCGAATCATCAGTCTAAAAAAGAAATTTTTTTAAAGTTCTTCAATTACATATTTTGCATACTATAGTAAAAAAAGGAACAACAGTTATGAATTGTTCAGGGAAAACCACCAGCTGTGAAACCTTTAAAATGCCCCAAATACAGGTTTACGCTTGGATATCTCTATACCATCTTCAAAACCGCAACTTTTCCATCCATCATCCATGTTTCCAGTCCTATCGAAATCTAAAACAGGGCATATAAATATATTAGTTAAAAATAAAACATTGCAAATGTGTCTTACAGGTCAAACAGGTGGTGGTAAGAGGACAACTATTATTAGGTTGCTTGGGCAAATAATAAAAGCTGAACAGTTGCGATGCGCATAACTCTTACGCCAACTACTACGGTATTTATTTTAGTGGGCTTACTCACTGGCACGACCAACGGGTTTAGTAGTTCCTAATAAGCTGAAAAGATGACCCATCCTTTCATTCATACTGAATAGAAAAGGGACGGAAAAAAGAAACGCACCCTTTTATAGCAGCAAAGATCGCCAAACCATCTTCAATGACTAATAATTGCTCGTTTTCGACACATAACAATCGCCATTTTTGGGTGGAAGGCTCAAATACATGCATGACGAAAACATATAAAAAACATATACTCTTACATTAACCAATCAAGGAACTATTCTTTTACGTATAGGGTATTACAAACCCAAGATAAGATAATTTCAAGAAAATGATATTAACATCTTCGTTTTTGATTACCAGTGACAAAACATAACCACTAAACCCTACCCCACATATATAAAAGATGATGAACTATCAAAGATTTGCACCAAGGACAATCAGACTCGATCACCAATCAAAATAAAGACAAAGATAGTTGACAACTTTAGATATGATGAATTTTTTTAGCTGATGTCTAACAACCACATATTAGAAGTAATAACCTTAAATTTTTCTTAACAAAAATGAACATCACATTGTTACCTGAGGATACTTTCAAACTTGATTCTGGATAACCCATCTGCATAATGCACATTCCACAATCCCCAACACCTAACACCTAAAACCACAAATGATGGCGTCATATTCAATTGTTGGGTAACACGGACAAAAAACGTCCAGTCATCATAGCTATAATTATCTGCAGGAAAAATGAAGAACGAAAAAATGAAATGAAGTGCGTGTGATCTACAAAAATACTATTGAAATAGTCGATTACCTAAAATGAAGACTGGACGCTGTATAAACTTTTATATGCAAAAACCTGTTTGAGATTCACATTAAGAATTACATCTTTTTCTAAAAAGCATACCTTTTTCTAGAAAATATGAAGTGGCCTATATCAGTTAACCTCCTCTGTAGAACATGGATAAAAAACAGTTGACCAGTACAAAAGTGAGTCATAAATTGTCTATCAAAATTCTAAAAACAATCAAACATAACATGCTCACTACAACAGAAAATTGTTGCAACAAACAACATTTCTAGCATATAACTATTTCTTTTTCACACTGAAACTCTTATAGAATAATATTATTTAGCGTTATTGCTCACATATTACTTTAGATGCTTCAACGTTATATCATATAAATTTGGCAATTTGAACAGATCGAACCAGCTATACTCTTCTTATCAAAGAAAAAAAAACAATTTATAGCAAAAATCTTTAAGTCAAAGATCTTAGTAAGCAATTCCAACTTTAAGAAACTTAATACATAAAAATGTCGTTAAAAGAAAAACCCACTAGACAAAAACTGCAAAAATATAAATGGCAATATAAACGCAATGTCAGTTTTTCTTCCTACATCCCTAAGAGTATCAGAAGTTTTTTCTACTGTGATGTTGACACGTCATGGCACCAAATCTAATAAGTCGACACGCCAAAACAACCATTATCTAACGACACATTTCAGTTGAAAACAAATATGAAAAGTTAGTATGATGTTATTTTGAGGCTCAGATAAGCGAGTAATCGAATATAAGTATATGGCCAACATAGCTGCAGAACATAGGAAGGTTGTCGTGCCAAGAGCCACATAATTAGTATTATAACTGAAGCCGCCTAGAGACATTCAAAAATTATCATCATAGCGTTCGACAATCTTATTTTTTATATTTTGTGACCAAGACACAGGTTTAAATAAGGCACATAAGAAACGTTTGTGTGAGACATCGAAACGTTTGTGTGAGACAGTGAAAGTGATGGTAGAGTACATCAGTAGTTATAAAAATACTATACTCATGGTTAATAAGATCACAACGATACACACGACATGGCTGCAACCTCGAGAGGTTGCCTCGCCAAGATATGTGCAATCCTGTGCCGTTTAAGATTATCACAGCCTGAAAATTGCACATTCCAACAACAAAAATATCACTTGAGACCAACACATACAGTTAATATTACCAACGTCACACACCCGTCAGTATCGCCACACGCCTTGTACAGTGGGGGCGAAACAATAACACGTACAACTGCTGCAAACACAATGAAGTGATGCCCTGGCAGCTTACGTCTTAACTTGAACAACAACAATAAGCAAACCCGACATGGCTGCAAACACAAATGAGTGATGCCTTGCCAAGATTCAGGTCAGTTAGATCACGTCAGTTAGATCACATAATACCTGCATACAATTAAACTTAGTTTTTGGGGATAGTTAGCTTTGTAATACCCACTTATAATAAACGAAATTTACATTTTATCTAACACATTGCACATATCATCGTGTCACTACCAGATAACTCGTATTAACACCAATTAAAAACAAAATAATAGTAAATAAATGAAACCCATTTGTTAAAAAAGGTACTTTCGATCACTTTTGACCCTTTACACCTAGAAAAACATTTTTATATTTGGATTAGTTCTAATCACCTGATATAAAAAAGATTTAAACTAAAGCTGATTTCTGAACAGAGCCAACATCAAAAGAAAACAAAACTCAACTCATTCAAATAATTAAATATATATGTACTAACCCATTAAAGAACCAAACCCGTAATAATCATCATGGCTTCTTTTGATTATAAGCATCACATAATTGAAATAAACAAAACTGATGGTATCTGAATAGTAATCAAAAACAAAACTTTCTAATATCAATTACCCATAATTAAAAATATATAATATTCACAAATTAAAACATAATAAAAAACAATTATCTTATGATCCTCGTCTAAGAACAGAGGTAACAAAACCCCCAAATTAATTTACCACGATGATGCATCAGGATGTTGATAATAAAACCACCAAATTAGTTTTCTTCAATGATGCATGCAGATGTTAATTTGGGAATCGGCTATTAAGCCAGATGAGTAAACATGGTGTGTGTTAATGGGATACGTATATATCTGGATGCCAGGAAACCCTATGTAAAAAGTGCAAATCATTCAAGAAGGCAAACAAAGCATGACCAACAGTAACCAATAACAACAAAATAACCAAATAAAGTAGCAAATGTAGGGAATAGAAAATTACCAACAACTTACAATGTATGTAAATCTATGCAACTATTATTAGGGTTTCAAACAGTGGCTGCTAAAAGTGAGATAGAAGCAAGTATGAAAATTATTGGTGATGCATATAGCAACTAACACTCTGCTATTGTATAATACACATGGCATCTTCTAAATTGGGCAGATCAAGAAATATATGGCCAAGATGCAATTCACACATCTAATGGTTAGAGAAAATCCAAGTATCATAGATCTAGAGTGAGAAAATGAGGCAAATATCTATGGCTACAAAAGGGGCAATTGAAGACTTTGGGATAACAGATCTAACGGTTACAAAGAGGGTTTATGAACAAACCCATACCTTTGACTCTATTTTCCACTCAATCGAGGGCCAAGATCTTAATTTGCTGAAAGGATGGCTGGGAGAGATTTTAAGCCGATGGTGGAGATGGGTTGAAGAGAATGGAGGAGCCAAAATGAACGGAGTAAGGTGCGTTTGTTACTGTTCTACTCACAACACTTTATTAATGGTTATTCATGTATTTTTTATTCCCCTTAATGTATAAAGGGGGTAATATATTGAAGCAATTAATGACGGGCCTATTTAAGACAAGCCCATTTTTATATTGCTAATATAAATATCACGCACGAGGTTTCATAAAAAATTGAATATTGGTTATTTTGTGCGTCATCAACAAACAAAAAGAAAGAAAAACATTCTTACTTTTTGGTGTAGGGGCGAATCTTTCGAGGATCGCCATGACATTCGTCTAAAAGATCGAATGCATACTATCACATGTTATTATGCTTCAGCTTTTTAAATTCAGTTTAATTCAATGATTATTTTGGTTCTATTTAATATGCATTAGGTTGTATTTATATATTATGCTTTATCATTGTTATCACCATTTAAATATTGATAATGTTAACGTTTTATTGTAGTTATTAATTTGTTTAGTGTGCTTATACTAGTAGTGTTATTTTTTGTATAATGACGTGTGGTTGAGTGAGTTCTAAACACTAGCCCTTTGGAACTAGATATTTATTCTGATTGTCGTTGATTATATTAGACTGACGGTTGTTGTTCTAGAGTGCACAATTAATTATGAAATGAACATTCTATTAGTTGTCATCGAGACCCTCAATAATAAGTATATGGTTAGGAGTGCGAGTCATGGTTGTTGCCCATTGATGTGTAAGAAAATTTTTAAATTTCTTTTATTATAGTTTTCCAATTATTAAACCAAACGTACGTGTCAAGTATAAACCTCGTATATACTATAGCTTTTTAGGGTAAGACCAGATCATTCATAGGGGCTTTATTTTTTTTTTCCTTAACTAGTTTTCAAACGTTTTTAAGTAAATAACTTTGATTAGATCATCAAATATAAACTATTAAGATGGAATCAATAATGAGAAAATATCAAATATGACTACTTGGTTAGTTTCTATAACTTAGTAGCAATGATGATGATGATATTAAAGATAAGTAGTTATGTTAATTGATGAGTAGTCATTTTATACATT
The DNA here is from genome assembly GCA_025667525.1 of Glebionis coronaria. Classification (NCBI taxonomy): domain Eukaryota; kingdom Viridiplantae; phylum Streptophyta; class Magnoliopsida; order Asterales; family Asteraceae; genus Glebionis; species Glebionis coronaria. The sequence continues at coordinate 573,472,659 of CM046881.1, forward strand.
TTTGGGGTCATAAAATGCCTAAAAATGTCTCAATTCCTTTTTTGTTATCGTTTTAGAAAACTAGAAGCACTGGAGCAATTGGGAAGATTTAGAAAATTTTTCAAGCATTTTTAAGATCATAATGAAGTAAGGAAGATGCCAAGTCAAGCTTGCACGGATGTCTCAAGTCACAATAAAAGTTGTTTGTTAACTTGAGCTATAGACAGCGTCACACTTTGTAACAGGAGATCTAGCATAACTTGACCTACCCTATGAATTCTGACGAGGTGTTATTTTATACACTCTTTAACGGTTATTTCACCCTGTTATTTGTCATAAAATGCTATAAAATGTCTCAATCTATTTCTTTTTGTTACTTTAGAAATTTGGAAGCACTTGGAGCATTTGGGTGGTTTTGGAGGTGTTTTCTTGCATTCATAAGGCTTTTGAATGAAGTATGAAAGAGACCAAGTTTAAAATGTACGAATTTTCAAAGTCACAAGGAGTGTTATCAGGTCGCATCTACGACATCACAACTAACTCCCGACACCATCACAACGATAGACCAGACGACGTCACGCTTCACTTCTAACGACGTCGCAACCAACTGAATTTAAAAGGCCATAGAAGATTCGACAGGCTTGACAGTGTCACGGTTATAACCTGACGCTGTCGCGACCCAAACTCAATATATAGACCTCTTTGTAAACAAAATTTTAGGGTTAGGTTGGAGCAGCCATAACCAACCAATTTTAGGGTTTCTTAACCCTAAGAAAATCTATTGTTTCACCCATATCAATTGAAGAACAAGGTTTTATTTATTTTCATTAATCAGGTCTATCTGTTTGATGATTATATCTTCTATCTTCTCGTCTCTTGCTGCTATGCTAGATCTTGTGTTGTTTGTCTATGATTGCATGAAAGCTATAATGTGATCTTCTTGTGTTTGTTATTTCTTGGCTTGATTGTGTGCACGTTAGGCTCTAGAAAACTAGATTAGATCTTCATATCTTAATTGTTGATATGTCTAAGCAAATGTGGGTGATAGATGATGCCTCGCTTCACAGATCCATGTTCTTGGTCGTAAACTCCCTTGACCGGATCGTCAATTGCATGGTATTCTTATTGCTTTGATGTGGTAGAATCATTTAAGTGTTTGTTAATGCATTTTTTAATGAATAGATCTAGGGTTTATCTGTGTTTGTAGGTACACGAGTTATCACGTAGACGATTGTAAGCATTTATGTCAAATGGGTATAAACTAGTAAACGTCGTCATATCAATATGCTAGGGTTTATTTGTCTCACATATGACTTGCAATTAATACAAATGAAAACATTTATATATTTAATACACAAGATGTAACGGGTAGCAAACATATTAAGAGAACATAGTAACTAATGCATGATTAGATAAACACATTTTATTTACTTGTTGAAAGTTTATAACATTAGGTTAGGTTAATTAGAGTGTTAGTCAAAACCTCATCATTTACCCTGGTATTTTACTTACTTTCATAAAATACAAAAATACAAAAATAATCTTCTTCCACCTCTAGACCCTATTGTACGTTTGACACTAGCCTCCTAAACTATTCTCCAAGATAGATATAACAACCCCGAGTCTTTACCTATAATATATCTACACGACCAGGTAAACTGTTTGAGGGGTTGTAAAACTCATTGAGGGCATAGATTCGCTTTTCCAGAAAGAAAACCCTGCATACACCTCATCAATTTCATACACACTTTCACATGTATACGTGTCGAGCATCAAATGAGTATCAAGTTTGGTTGCAATAGCACTTAAAGCATCTTCACTAAACGCCATCAAAAGAACAGCATGTAATTTAATCCAAATAAAAATATTACTAACATCTTCTTTTAATAGATTCATATATGAATCCTTCTTTTTTATTAAAATAATCCAATTATTTTGAATAATCCATCATTTTCAATCATGGCCATCAATTGAGCTAAATTGGAAGAAAAATAACTCGATAAAGGAGTTATATAGATTTAACAAACCCAAAGTGTTAACAAACGATTTACTAACTCAAAAGGGACATCAACATGAGCCCCATTGCCCGCTGGGGTATGAAAACTTAGAACTTTGCTAACTTTATTAAATAAATTAGCTAACGACTTACCATTAGAACCCGAAACACTCGCATTTGCAACAACAAGTACCTCATCAACATTCGTACTCGAAGTCTCCTATTTATGAACTTCTAAGGTTGGTGTTAGTGGTTCGGATGGGAAGAATAGTTCTACGTGTGTAAATGAGGACAAGAGTGTGAATTATATGCTTATTAACACACCATGAGGGGGTACACCCACAAGGACGACTTGTAAATCAAGTGACCAACACAAACCTTAAATAGTTCTCGTAAGCCAAAAGATCAAATAATAGGACAAAATCGCATGGAGATCGTAGCAGCAAAAGTATAAACAAGAAACCGTAATAAGCTAATTAAATCATCATAACCCAACCAAAATCAATACAATGATCAACTATGCAGTAGGGATTAACAGAATGTTAATAGATAAAGCACGATGACGATTACGATCGAAAAGATAGGCAACGATTAAGGTTCTTTTTTTTTGTCGCCAAAAGAATCGCGATAGGGTATCGGGAAGGTTTTTTGAATCACGTGATTTATTAATCATGGTACTTCATCCGTATATACCAAATAATGTTTACCAACATAAAGATGGAACTAATTCAAAAAAGAAAAAGAAAAACACGAAGATGAAAGTATAATGATTTTAGAATATGTTTTCGACAACATCTGAAAATCATATATCAAAAAATATATCTATATTCACTTCTGTAAAGCTAGGCACAACGCATGGGGGTCGCGACCTAGTTTTTTCGGCCGGCGACCTAATGCGACCTATTTGCCACAACCCGGCAACCTAGTGCGACCTAGTTGAAAATTTTTTTTTTTTTTAAAACACAATAAATTTAATAAAAAACATTACATTTATTTAAAAAAAAACATTACACAATTATTCGAAATTAAAAAACATTACAATAATTCTAGTAATTTAAATTATAACATTCCTTGATTCTGTCCTTCATTTCTTGTTGTGCTTGCTGTTTGGCTATCGGCAAGTTGGGGTCGATTTCCGAGTTATAGAACATCAAGTCTTTATCTCGTTTCTTTGCTTCAGCAAGCTCGATAGCCCGACGTTGTAACTCGAGCTTTTCTCTTTTGATTTCCGCGTTTTTTTCCTGCAAATCCAACTCCCGTTGCTTCAAGTCAAAGTAGGAATCTTGTTGTTGCTTCTTCTTTCCCCACCCAATGTCTTTCATCTTCTCCCATTTGGAGCTTACAGCTTCAACAAATGAAGACTTCCCAGTTGACGAAGAGGTTGATGACTTCTTTTTAGCACGATCACGACCCATTGGTCGATTTTCTTGTTTATCTTCTTCAAAATCATCGTGCACATCCATGTAACTAGCGTGTCCAGAACCAGATGTGGTTTCAGAAGTCTTGGCTTTTTTGCTAGACGGTTTCTTTGTAAACCGTGGCATTTCAACCTCTATCCAACTCGGGTGATCTTTGAGCACCTTCCACGCCTCCTGGTATTGAAACTCTTTATTGTAAGTCACTTTGTATTCAGCACAAGCTTTTTGGAAATCAGTGAGATCATTTGCACCACTATCATGAGTACGCTCAATGTTATTCATAATACCACAAAATGCACCAACACTAGGACGCAACCTGTTTTTCCATTTGCTCACAACCGCGTCATACCCTCTAGCAGAACCCGTCTCCGTTTCATAGTACTTCACTACTTTTAGCCAAAAGCCCTTTGATATTTGACTGTTTCCTTGGATGCAATTCTCAGAAACATAACACCAACCTCTGCATAACGCACACTCCTCCTCACTTGTCCATTCTTTTGGTGCCTCAGTTGTATCAACCTGTTTGCTTTTCGTAGCACGTCTTGAGGGCTTCTTAGGTTTGATTGGGGACATTTCTTCCACATCGTCTTCAAGGTTGTATGCACCATGAAAAGACCCGTGTCCCGAACCTTGACCCATAGATTGATCTTGGCTAGGCCCGTCACCCACATAGTTGTCTTGGTTGTATATCATATTTTCAAATTGTGCATCAACCTCAAAACGATTAATCGGATAATACTGTTGGTTTGGATAGGAAGTAGTGGAAGAATCCATAGTAGGGCGATACACACCCGAAGGCGATTCGTAGTTAGGTTGTTGGTTATCACGTTGTGGGGGATAAAAAGGACGGTTTGAATAGTTAGGTTGTTGGTGTGATTGATATTCAAAACCGGTGGGTCTAAACCGGAATTGTGGAGACACACCGGATAATCGGAAATTCGAGTCCGGTGTCACATGTGGAACAGATTCTTGACGAACTCGGGATTTTGGGGTTTTGTTTTGGGGAGTTCTCTTGCTAGACATTTTTAATGTGTGTTGAGATTTGTGTGTGAAATGTAAAAAATATTGAAAGAATATATTGATTATATAGGTTTTAAAAAAAAATTGAATTTTTTTTTTTAAATGTAACGGTAACATAGCAACGGTCCAATTTTTCAAACGTTTCATTTTTTCCCCAATTTTTTCAATAGGTCGTGACCAGGGTCGGTTTGGGCTTGATTTGCACCGGCGACCGAATCGCCGCAACGCGACGACCCGGTCGCGACCGAGAGTCGACCGACTCTTTTCAGGTGCGTTGTGCCCGACCTAAGTCCTCAATTTTGCATCATCTCAGTACATTTATATACAAAAAAATTCATGAGTGTCAAGTTTTTTCACGAAATAGTAACAATGCTGGTAGATGTGCAAGGACGTACTTTGTTATGCCATCCCTTGGATCTATTTGTTCTTATTAAAGTCCAATAGTGCATACCCAGATTTGTGTCTGGATATTCAATAATTGAATATGGACTAACGTTAGTATACACACCTCCCTATCACAAAAATATAAATGTACATAAATGATCCCAACTACACCCATACTGATACACACATGGGACATGTAAGGAAATCGCTATAAATAGGATGCACTCTTCATCACATTTTCTCACACCATCACAAATTAGTTCTTTTAACAATGGCAGGAATGATGATGAAGGTTTTATGTGTTTTGGTGGCTTGCATGGTCTTGTCAGCCCCATACACTGAGGCTATCTCCTGTGGTCAGGTGACTAGTGCTATGGTGCCATGCATTAACTGGTTAAGGGGTCCTGCTAGTGCTTCGGTTCCAGGGGGTTGTTGCAGCGGCGTTAAAAGTCTTAACAATGCTGCAAAATCGACTCCTGACAGACAAGCTGCTTGTGGTTGCCTTAAGAGTGCTTCCGGGACTATCCCCGGAATTAAAGCTGCTAACGCCGCTGCCCTTCCCGGCAAGTGTGGTGTTAACATTCCTTACAAGATCAGCCCTAACACTGACTGCTCACAGTATGCAAAATTTATGCACTTTCACATATAATCTAAAATGCTTATAAATTTAACTAAACTCAATGTTATGTGGTTGGTTTTTTTGCAGGATCAAGTGATCAGGTTTGCATCTTATATGCATGACAAGACACATCATTTCGAGTGTCAGAGGTTCTAGCTATAGACTATGAATAAAAATGAAATGGAAAACCATGTTTTCCTTTAATTTGTGTACGTTAAGGGACATACACATGCATGTCTCATGTTGCTTTGCAGTGCTTTTCGTTTAATGTAATGTTCTTTTCTCATTATGCTATAAATGTTGGTAATTCCTTCTTCGTCTCTACAGTAATATTTATCTTTCATCGAATAAGCTAGTAATGAATGTTCTTTCACATATTGCATGTCTGATGTCTCATTTTTTCGTTTCATGGGTGTTTGAAAGGAAAAATAGTGTTAGTAACACCCAGAACCTGTCACCAAAATCTAAACGAAGTGTCACCAAAGTTAAAAACGTGTCGCTATAAAATAATACTTTAACAAAGGTTTTAAAAATGTCACGAAACTTTTACACTTAAAAAGTGTAGGTAAAGTCATAGGTAAAATGTCAAATCATATGAAATAAAAAAGTGCGATGATACACTTGTTTTGCCTTTTAACATATATTTTGTACATAAAAAGATTATGAAAATCTAAAAAATTTAAGTTTTTACTCAAACATTTTTGAAAGAGTAAAAAATGTATAGATCTAGTGATATTTTTTTGTCTTTAAAATTTTTCACGGTTTTTGTAATTTTTTGTTTTTGTTTTTGAGCAATTATTTTTTCATTTTATTGTATAAAATTTTATAATTTACACGGTAAGAGAAGACAAACGGACAACAAGCTGTGTGGCTAACTCTTTTTGTATAGCAAAACCAAGTCTATTAAATACCACATTTGTGGATTTGGGTGTCGAAACATTTACTGTTCATAACACGTTATATTCTAGTAAGTAGCTCAACCGCCTCACGTGCAAGGAAACCAAATGTATCAAACGTGAAAGGAATAAACACGTGTTGATTTTCAACACATGCTTTCTCATGCTTAGTCACTTTGTACGAGGCGGATTTTATAGCAGCCTGACCCACTGTAAAATCCCGACTGCTTAATCCCACGAGAGGAGGAACCCCTGTCAAATCAACGCATGCATGTTTACCTCTCCGACCCATCCAAAAACCAAAATGTCAGCGGGTCTTAGTGTGCATCACCCATCTGACGGGTCGGTCAAGAAATTCACATGTGCCTCTTTCTTGGCGGAAATCCCGGCACGCCTACATATGTCAAGAGAATGTCCCTAACAAAATTGTGTCGGTACTTGAAGCCCGAAAGTTCCTTACAGTGAACCGCGTGTTCCCAAAAAATCCAAACATGCCTTGCAACAAACACGACCATCTCATCAACCGGAATAAGGGAATCATAAGGTGATACTTAAGGATAGTGTCATATTCGACCGGCGACATACGTTGACCGAGAACATCTATAGGGAGAGCTAGTAAAAATTTATGAGCATGTGGAGCGCGTAGACACTCGAAAACTGCTTTCTTCTAACCGTCATGTCAAAATAGGCTTCTATATCTTTGACCACTGATGACTTATAGTCCCTAATCGGGCTATAATTCCGACCCACACGTACTGCCCGTATCCAATCCATTACAAATGAATTATGATAGAGAACACTAAAGCCCACAAGGCCCAATAAAGCCGCTGTCGCACGCGGCTTCACGAAAGCCGCACGTTGACCACACGCGGTAGAATCAAACATAATCATAGTTTAATTATGCATATGATTTTCCTAGGACAAAAGGATACACAGTCTCCTTATTTAAGTACGATATTTATCATTTTACTTAGGTCACAAGAATGAGGAAGCCCAATTAAGGTTTCATCGGGTATAAAAGGAACCACTAAGGTTCCACAAAGGTACGATTTACTAAATACTCACAACCCTCATCGATTATGTTAATCAAACCAATTACTCACTCTCACGCTAGAGTCTAATAGTGGGATACATTCCCACGGTAAGCCTAACGGTGGTTGTTATTTAATGTGTTGTGTCTTCATAAAAGTTGTAAAACCCGTATTTAAAATACAAGAACTTTAAATATACACAGTCTCAGTTTTATTTATAATCGTGAAGTAATTTAATTATTCAGAAAATAATTAATACTTGTAAACAATTAATAATAAGTTCTTCAGTGTTACGTAAGTACTTTATTCAGGAAATAAATACTACGTTTCAGAAATTAAAACACGAAAACTAATACAAGCATACACGAAAAATATTAGTGTCGAGAAAAAAATGAAAACCACACTTTTTTAAAAGGGGCCGACGGTTTTAATAGAAAACAAGAAGGAATAATGGGCTTTGAGCCCGACCCATTTTAAAAACAAACACAGGAAACAAAAGGGTTATTCCCATTTCATTTTTAACCAAAAAAATAGGGTTTCTATTTCTTGGGGTGGCCGCCGGCTGTGAAAACAAAACAAGGAAGAGGGTTTCGATTTCTACTATTGTTTCGGCTTATATATTCATAGCCTCTCATATCACGTGTATAGGTAATCGTTCTTCCTTAAAACCCTTGTCAATCACGAATTTATGTGATTTGTTTATAGAACTTATATTTGGAAAAAGGGTAAACAAGAATTATATCTTAATTAAATCGGGGGTTTTGGTGATTGTCATGAAAGCGAGAGTTTATAACTCTCGGTGAAGGTTTTGGGTGCACAGCCGAGACCTATAAGGTCTTAGTGGTTTCTCTTTTGTGATCAGCCCCAAAACAAACCCAAACTGGGGGTATGGGCACTTAAGGAGGTGTTTGGTTTAACAAAACAGTGGGTAGACAAACCTATCGGGGGGTATTTGTTTGACAGCAGTGGCAACCGAGAGTCCTAATGACTCGCGGTGGGTCTTAGGAACTAAGCAGTGGGAAACAATAACTAAGCAGCGGGAAACAATGAGAAACAATGGGAACTTATAACCAAACAGTAGGATCAATAATGAAGACATTAGCAACTGGCACTAGGCCAGTGGCCACTGTTGGGTGACGTCAGCAAGGGGGATACGACGTGGGTCGTGGTAGGCCGGTTTTGTTTAACCCGAGTCATGTGTCTCTCGGGGAGAGCTTGATTCGAGTTTCGGGATCGTGAGTAAAAATAAATACAAGAATTATTTAAGTTAGTTAAATAATTTTATAAATGAATTTTACAATTTAATTAATTACATTGTTTGGTTTTATTGATTTAATTAGTAAAATTAAATCGATATTTGTTTATTCGTTTTACTACTTAAAAACATGTGATTTATTAATGAAAACTTTCAAGAAAACTGATTTGGAAACCTTTCTAAATTAGCAAACTTTCTATTTATAGCAGGTTACTATTTATAGTTATATTATTATATTGGAGTACATATTATACAATAATCAGGAATAAATAGAATACGTTAATCAGTAATATTATAAAACAGTCAGATATTACAAGATTATATACAAACAGTAATACAAGAATAAAATAAATCAAACGAAGAACAATTAAGACCAGTAAAAATAATCAGATATCAGACAACTCATTCGCGTCCGTTATTTATGTAGCTTTTATGAATTTAGAGTAGGAGATTCATCAGTTTTCCTTGCAGTCAGTTACTGGACACAAGGTACGGATTTTCCGTCCTTCGGTAAGGTTTTCCTTTCCTATGCATGATTAGGATTTCCCGTCTGCAGCCAAATGTTTTCCCCAGTGTATGTTATAAAATTTCAGTAATTATTTTAATTACTAAGTTAAATTTGTCTGAGCTTTATATACATGCACGGCCAGTTGTATACCAGTTACGGAGGTACCGTAACCATGACACTTGAGGCACCGATGTCATGACTCCTCTGTGGGAGAGTGATTTCTCGCAGCGTCCCATTATCTCATCTTGACCATTTATCAGTATTATCAGCGGGGCGTATGGGTGCATCCTAGGTTATCAGTTACAGCTTATCAAGTGAATGTGGTGTGTGCTCTACACCCTTCACATTGGAGTTGATCCCTCCACCCAGCACATCAGTTAGAGGTCACCCCGCTACAGCATGACGAGGTCACCCTTCTATGTATTCATGTAGACGATGTTAAAGTACATGACCTATATAAGCTCTTGGCATTTAAAATATAATAATTGCATGTTTTCAGATTTAATAGATAATAATTCAGCTTTACTATTATAAATCAGAATTTCAGAACATACACAGTTTTCTGCTGCACTTTACATATCAGACTTATAGCTTCAGTATTTATTATCTGTTTCGTTTCAGTATATTCTTATCATGCTTTATATCCGTTCACTGGGCGTTATGCTCAGCCGTAGTTTTCCTTTCATGTTCCAAACAGGTACACATGGACGCTCTTAGGATTTCTGAGAGAGTACGTGCATCGGATGGGAGCTATCGAGACTCCTTTACTTTATGCACTTCATACATTACTTTGCTTGTTTGAACATTGGTAGTCCTTCCTTTCAGTACTTAATCATTTATGTTTGAGCTTATGTTTGGACTACCAATGTTTGATTTCGGTATTTCCGTTATGGCCAATTAATGTTTTAGGACATTTGCCTCGCATGCTTTGATGACACGTCATAAACACAGGTAACAGTCCAGTTATCCAAGTGGGGTGTTACAATTATGTTATCAGAGAGCAAGGTTCGACCTGTAGGCTCTAAAACTTGACCTGTGACTAGTGGAAAGTCACCAGAAACTTTCTATACTTTGGCGTTGTTATCTTTCATGTTTCTCATGCATGTCATCAGTCAGTTTTCTTAATTTTGACTAAGTAAAAGGTTGGTATAGGACTGGCCATATTTAGTCACATGTGATTTTCTACGAATTTTTGTTTTGGTGAACCGACCCATAGGCGTTCACCCTTGCCCGTTCAGATTTTGTATTGGTGAACCGACCCATAGGAGTTCATCCTTACTCATGTCAGATTCATGTTTTTCAATCGGAATTTATTTTGTGAACCGACCCATAGGCGTTCACCGGTATTCATGTCAAATTTTCGTTGGCTATGCCTTCATGAACTATCTCATGCATATTTCAGATTTCTTATTCCATGTTCCTAACAAGTTAATCATATTATCCTCTTTAAACTTTCAGATGCCACCCAGACGCAAAAATGAAAACGAGGCTACAGCTGCTGCTATTGCTACAGCTGTTCAAGCAGCGGTGCAAGCCATGCTACCCGAAATTTGGGATGAGATTCGAGTTGAGTACCAAAATTGACCTCAGCACAATAACAAACCTCCTCCTCCACCACCTGCCACTTTAGCTATCTGGTTAGAAAGGTTTCATAAACAGAAACCCTGATCCTTTGAACAGACAGTAAATCCAACGGACGAAGAGAACTGGATTTCTCATATAGAGAAAATCTTTGAGGCCATGGATTGCGGGGATGCTTTCAAGGTCAGGCTAGTTGTTTACAAATTGAAGGGTGACGTACTACATTGGTGGAAGGCTTATAAGCTGACGAATGGGGGAGATGGTTGGGTGCTTACTTTGACTTGGACACAGTTCAAGGCAATATTCTATGTCTAGTTTTTCCCTCATGCTGAGCAGGCAAAACTGAAGAGGGACTTTCACTCCATCCGTCAAAAGGTTGGAGAGAATAGTATGGAGTTCATGCAGCGATATCTCAGGTCGGCTGGATTCTTGGGAGCGGCTGTTGGTACTGCAGAGGAGCAGGCGAAACACTTTCGCTAGGATCTTCACTCTGGGACTACAAATAGACTAATTAGTGCCACGTTCACTAACGTGTCGCATGTAGCTAATGCAGCTCGTGATGTAGATATGCTTTTCGAAAAGGATGAGCTCGAGAATGTAGAGCGACCTAAGAAGAGGTATATTACATTCAGCAGACTTAAACAATTTAAGTCTTGTATTTACTTGACAATATATATCATATAATATCCAACTATAATCTTGTAGACACAGAGGAGGACACCGATCCTAATCGGCTACTCCACATCAGAGCTATAGAAATTACGGTCAGTATTATGACCGTAACCGATCAGATAAGAGGGCGGTGGTGACAACTACCGTGGCAGCTCAAACTCATCTGGCAACCATATGCGATTCTTTAAGTTTCATAATACCAAATCATTATGTAAAACGAATTCTAACTTTCAGTATGTTAACAGAGATGCTGGACAGGGGCGTGACCAAATTATAGAGGTCAACAGTTTGCCCGACCAACAAGTTCTGGTATTCTAATTTTCAACTAAACAGCCTTATTACAGTTATGTCACCATGATCGTGACACTCATACATTTCTTGAATCAAGTTCGCAGCAAACCAGAGCAACTTCTACTAGGTATACTAATCCCACTTGTATCACATGTGGGAAGAAACAACCTGGACCGTGTCACCTTGGTTCTAGTGGTTGTTTCAAGTGTGGACAGCCGGGGCACATGATGAGAGATTGTAAGAAGGGAGTTGATGTCGGTACCTCAGGCTATACTCCTCTGATTCTACCAACACCACCACCACTACCGCCAACCACTGGTCGCGTTCATACTACTACCCGAGAGCAAGCAAACAAGACCATATGTACCATCACTGGCATTTTGTTTTTAAACGGGCAGGCTGCCTACGTTCTTTTCCATACAGGTGCTGCACATTCAGTTATATCTACTTCATTTGCTGCTAGAATAAGCATGACCCCTACACCACTTGATAGTGTGCTAAGTCTATCTACACCCATGTGAGACTCTGTATGCATTACTCAGGTGTATAGGGATCTTCCTCTAGAGTTTGACGATTAAATCCGTCCAGTTAGTGCTCTTCCTCTAGACATGTGCGAGTTTGATATAATTCTGGGTATGGATTGGTTGTTAGCTCATCGTGCCACTATATATTGTCATGCTTACCGAGTCATTTTCGGTGATGTTCAGACACCAGAGTTTGTTCACCGTGGTTTTCTGCCAGGAAAACATGTTCAGATTATCTCAGCTTTACATGCCGGCGCTCTATTATACCATGGCTGTGAGGGTTTTCTAGCTACCGTTCATGACACTGCTTCTAAGACACCTTCACTCCATGATCAGCCAATTGTGTCATATTTTCCGGATGTCTTGCCAAAAGATCTTCCAGGCATACCTCCCATACGAGAGGTAGAGTTTAGTATCGATCTTATTCCAGGTGCAGAACCAGTATCCAAAGCTCCTTACCGTATGGCTCCCTTTGAGCTTAAGGAACTAAAGGACCAGCTTCAGGAACTTTTAGAAAGAGGTTTCATCCGTCCAAGCGTGTCACCATGGGGCGCGCCAGTTTTGTTTGTGAAGAAGAAAGATGGTAGTATGCGGCTGTGTATTGACTACCGCGAGCTGAATAAGCTCACCATTCTTAACCGTTATCCACTTTCTCGTATCGATTATTTATTCGATCAGCTTTAGGGTGTCAAGCACTTCTCAAAAATCGACTTACGACCAGGTTACCACCAGCTGCATGTAAAAGAGCAGGATATATCCAAGACTGCTTTTCGCACGAGGTATGGTCATTACGAGTTCGTTGTTATGCCATTCAGTCTCACGAATGCGCCAGCAGTATTCATGAACTTGATGAATCGAGTCTTCCATGAGTTCTTAGACAAGTTTATGATTGTATTCATCGACGATATCCTTATTTTCTCTAAGTCTAAAGAAGCGCACGAGAATCATCTTCGTACAGTTTTTGCAGATTCTCCGACGAGAGAAGCTTTATGCTAAATTTTCTAAGTGTGAGTTCTGGCTGAATAAGGTGTCGTTTCTAGGCCATATTGTTTCTGCAAAGGGGATCACCATGAACCCTGCAAAGGTGGAGGCTATCACTAAATGGACGAGACCGACATCTGTCACAGAAGTAAGCAGTTTTCTTAGGTTAGCAAGATATTACTGCAGGTTTGTAGAGAACTTCTCACGTTTGGCATTACCGTTGACCAAACCTATGCGCAAGGGGGAGAAGTTTATAGGGACTAAAGAGAGAGAAAAGAGTTTTGAGGAACTGAAACAACGTTTAATTCTAGCACCGAACCATACTCTCCCATATGGCAAAGGTGGATATCAAATATACAGTGACGCTTCAGGGAAGGGTTTGGGCTGTGTACTTATGCAGCATGTGAAAGTCATTGCCTATGCTTCACGACAGCTGAAATCGTATGAGAAGAATTATCCCACGCATGACCTGGAGCTTGCGGCAGTCGTCTTCGCTCTCAAAATCTTGAGACATTATCTGTATGATGAGTCGTGTGGTATATTCACCAATCACAAAAGTCTCAAGTATATATTTACACAGCGGGAGATGAACATTAGACATAGGCGATGGTTGGAAATGCTGAAAGACTATGACACTAACATTCAGTATCACCCAGGTAAAGAGAATGTAGTGGCAGATGCCCTTAGTAGAAAGTCAGGTATGATTAATAGCATCAAGGTTAAGGAAGAGATCATAAGAGACTTAGAGCGGTATGATATCGAGCTATTAGTACACGAACAAACTGGTTCCTAGGCTAGTATGAGAGTAGAACCAGATTTACTCTCTAGGATTAAAGCTGCACAGAAGGAGGATGGTGAAATCTGGGCGACTGTCCAGAATTTTGACCAACAGACTGAATTTCATATCAATGATGATGGTATTGTATGGCAAGATACCAAACTCTGCATTCCAGAAGACCCTACTCCCAGGGAAGCCTTATTGACTGAGGCTCATAGCTCTCCGTTTTCTATCCATCCAGGTTCCACTAAGATGTACCACGATCATAAGCAGCATTTCTGGTGGAGCGACATGAAACAGGATGTCGCCACTTTTGTTTCCAAATGTCTAACCTGCCAGCAGGTTAATATAGATCATCAGCGTACTAGTGGCCTATTTCAGCCATTAGATATTCCAATGTGGAAATGGGACAAGGTCTCTATGGATTTTGTCACCGGGTTACCGTAGACTCAGAGGAAACATGATGCAATTTAGGTCATTGTTGACCGCTTGACCAAGTCAGCACACTTCATCCCTATCCGTAAAGATTCCTCAGTCAGTAAATTAGCAGATCTATTCATGAAGGAGATCGTACGATTACACGCTACACCTTTGGATATTATATCAGACAGGGATCCACGTTTCACTTCACATTTCTGGGGAGGTTTGCATAAAGCTTGGGGAACCAAGCTCAAGTTCAGCACATCCTTTCATCCACAGACAGACGATCAGTCAAAGTGTACATTCCAGACCTTGGAGGACATGCTACGCGCATGTGCGTTAGAATGGACATGTAATTAGGATGACTATATCTGCTTGGTCGAGTTTGTCTACAACAACAGTTGGCATGCTAGTATCAAGTATGCTCCCTTTGAGATGTTATACGACATGAAATGTCGTGCTCCGATCTGTTGGGATCAGGTTGGAGAACCTTTAATTGAGGGACCAGAATTAATAGAGCTGACCAATGAAAAGGTCGCCATGGCCTGGGCAAAGCTGCAAGAAGCGCGTACTCGTCAGAAGAGTTACGTTGACAAGCATCACACAGATCTAGCATTTCAGACTGGGGATCAGGTATTCCTCATAGTATCTCCAACACGTGGGGTCACACGTTTTGGCCTCAAGGGAAAGCTCAGCCCTTGCTACATTGGACCCTTCGAAATCCTCGAACGTGTCGGTGAAGTATCATAATTTTTGGCATTACCGCCTCAGCTTTCACACGTTCATAACGTGTTCTATGTATCACTACTCAGAGGGTACAACTATCACGAGCTTCACAAAGTTAATATATCCACTCAATCAGATTCGGGAGGACCTGTCTTATATTGAAGAACCCGAAGCAGTCTTAGATCGACATGATCGAGTTATGAGAAGGAAGACTATTCCTTTCGTCAAGATCCGGTGGAGGAACCATTCCGAGCGGGAGGCCTTGGGACACAGAGGAGTCTATACGGACTTCTTATCCTCACTTCCAGTTATGATTCGGGTATGTTCTTTCAACTTTCATGACCTTTCAGTTACATGCCTTCCAGCTTATATGTCTCTAAGCTTTCATGCCCTTTAAGCTATTATAAGTACACCAGCTTAATTTACCTTTAATTCGAGGAAGACTTTTCCTTTTAGAGAGGGAGAATTGTAAAACCGCAACATTATCGCATCCTTAATTCGAGGACGAATTATTTTTTAGAGGGAAAGAATTGTAAAACCCGTATTTAAAATACAAGAACTTTAAATATACACCGTCTAAGTTTTATTTATAATCGTGAAGTAATTTAATTATTCAGAAAATAATTAATACTTGTAAATAATTAATAATAAGTTCTTCAGTGTTACGTAAGTACTTTATTTAGGAAATAAATACTACGTTTCAGAAATTAAAATACGAAAACTAATACAAGCATACACGAAAAATATTAGTGTCGAGAAAACAAATGAAAACAACACTTTTTTAAAAGGGGCCGGCGGTTTTAAAAAAAGAAGGAATAATGGGCTTTGAGCCCGACCTGTTTTAAAAACAAACAGATGAAACAAAAGGGTTATTCCCATTTCATTTTTAACAAAAAAAAATAGGGTTTCTATTTCTTGGGGTGGCCGCCGGCTGTGAAACCAAAAACAAAGAAGAGGGGTTCGATTTCTACTATTTTTTCGGCTTATATATTCATAGCCTCTCATATCACTTGTATAGGTAATCGTTCTTCCTTAAAACCCTTGTCAATCACGAATTTATGTGATTTGTTTTATAGAACTTATGTTTGGAAAAAGTTTAACAAGAATTATATCTTAATTAAATCTGGGGTTTTGGTGATGGTCATGAAACCGAGAGTTTATAACTCTCGGTGAAGGTTTTGGGTGCACAATCGAGACCTATAAGGTCTTGGTGGTTTCTCTTTTGTGATCAGCCCCGAAACAAACCCAAACAGAGGGTATGGGCACTTAAGAAGGTGTTTGGTTTTACAAAACAATGGGTAGACAATCCTATCGGGGGGTATTTGTTTAACAGCAGTGGCAACCGAGAGTCCTAATGACTCTCGGTGGGTCTTAGGAACTAAGCAGTGGGAAACAACAACTAAGCAGTGGGAAACAATGACAAACAGTGGGAACTTATAACAAAACAGTGGGATCAATAATGAAGACAGTAGCAACTGGCACTAGGACAGTGGCTACTGTTGGGTGACGTCAGCAAGGGGGACCACGACGTGGGTCGCGGTAGGCCAGTTTTGTATAACCCGAGACATGGGTGTCTCGGGGCGATCTTGATTCGAGTTTCGGGATCGCGAGTAAAAATAAATACAAGAATCATTTAAGTTAGCTAAATTATTTTTATAAATGCGTTTTAGAATTTAATTAATTACATTGTTTGATTTTATTAATTTAATTAGTAAAATTAAATCGATATTTGTTTATCCTTTTTACTACTTAAAAACATGTGGTTTATTAATGAAATTTTTCAAGAAAACTAATTTGGAAACCTTTCTAAATTAGGAAACTTTCTATTTATAGCAGGTTACTATTTATAGTAATGTTATTAAATTGAAGTACATATTATATAGTAATCAGGAATACAGAGAATACGTTAATCAGTAATAATATAGAACAGTCAGATATTACCAGATTATATTCAAACAGTAATACAAGAATAAAATAAATTAAACGAAGAACAGTTAAGACCAGTAAAAATAATCAGATATCAGACAACTCATGCGCGTCCGTTATTCATGTAGCTTTTGTGAAGTTAGAGAATGAGATTCATCAGTTTTCCTTGCAGTTAGTTACTAGACACAAGGTACGGATTTTCCGTCCTTCAGTAAGGACTTCCTTCCCTATGCATGATCCAATCTGCAGCCAAATGTTTTCCCCAGTATATGTTATAAATATTCAGTAGTTATTTTAATAACTAAGTTAAATTTTCCTGGGCTTTATATACATGCATGACCAGTTATATAACCGTAATCATGACACTTGAGGCACCGGTGTCATGACTCCTCTACGGGAGAGTGATTTCTCACAGCGTCCCATTATTTCAGATTGGCCATTTATCAGTATTATCAACGAGGCGTATGAGTGCATCATAGGTATCTGTTACAGCTTATCAGGTGAATGTGGTGTGTGCTCTACCCCTTCACATTGGAGTTGATCCCTCCACCCAGCACATCAGTTAGAGGTCACCCCTCTATGTATTCATGCAGACATTGTTACAGTACATGACCTATATAAGCTCTTGGCATTTAAAATACAGTAATTGAATGTTTTCGGATTTAACAGATAATAATCCAGCTTTACTATTATAAATCAGACTTTTCAGAACATACACACTTTTCCACTGCACTTTACATATCCGACTTATAGCTTCAGTATTTATTATCTGTTTCATTCAAGTATATTCTTATCATGCTTTATATCCGTTCACTGGGCGTTATGCTCAGCCGTAGTTTTCCTTTCATGTTCCAAACGACAGGTACACAGGGATGCCCTTAGGATTTCTGAGAGAGTACGTGCATCGGATGGGAGCTATCCAGACTCCTTTACTTTGTGCACTTCATACATTACTTTGCTTGTTTGGACATTGTTTAGTCCTTCCTTTCAGTACTTAATCATTTATGTTTGAGCTTATGTTTTGACTACCGATGTTTGATTCCGGTATTTCCGTGGCCAGTTAATGTTTTAAGACATTTGCCTTGCATGCTTTGATGACACGCCATAAATACACGTAACGGTCCACTTATCCAAGTGGAGTTTTACAAAAGTTCACTTGGTGCAAAAGTCGGAGTACTCAACACCCGAATTAAGCCTAATTCGAGTTGACCATGCTTTATCCAACTCTTGTATCAACAACATCTCACTAAAAAGGCACTCATCAATGTTTTTTTTTCTTTAGTTGGAGCGGTGCCCTTATAGTATGATTTAGCTATAAATGCTGATCTTTGTATTGATTATGCTTTAGCTATAAATTCTAATCCGTAGTTAAGCTACGATTATAAAAAGGTCAAGCGTGGATCAATTAACAGTATACTTCGTAGTACGTAACTACGTACATAAATTTTGGGCTTTACATCAATGCCGTCTCAAAGATAAAGCATTGTACAATGATTACACAAGGAGTAAAACTGCTAATTTTACATGTTGCTTGTCCTTATTTAAAAATATAGCTTTAAAGGTTTTAAAAGATTCAGAAGGTGGAGTTTAAAGCATAAAAGTTAAAGGAACCAATTGTAAGAGCATCAGGTATCACAAAGAGGTGTTTACCTCTTCACTGTGCCACATCAGCGCCACGTCATACCAACTAATCTCTCTTATCTTCTCCAAAAACACCCCTTTTATCACAACTAGTCTCTCTCCTCTTCACTTGGGTCCCACCATTCACCATTTTATTTACTTTTTCAATTTTCACACAAAATAAAAATTCATTTCATAAAATAAAAAATTACAAAATACTTCAAATAAAAATACAACTACTTAAAAAAAATACAATACGGTCAATTATTCATGGTTGATCTTGTGCCCAAACATGCTCAATGAGGTTCCGTTGAAGCCTTGAATGTACGTCTCTATCTCGGAGTTCTCTTTGTCTCCTGCGACGTATTTCACATCGCTCGACCCATGACCTTAACAAATGGTTACCAGGAGGGATGTACATTTCAACTGCTTCGGAAATCGCATACCCTTGATTCTGTTGTGTGTGGTTTTTAAAGAAGTTTGGGTGGTATTTATAAGAATAAAAAGTTTAAAAATTTTTTTTTTTTTTTTTTTTTTTTAATGAAATTAGTCGTTTTCAAACGGTAATAAAAAAAATGGGCCCCACCTTCTTTTCCAACGAACAATGTCACAAAGTGACATTTGAATACCGGCGAGAGGGGGGGTCGGTGTAGCGGCGAAGGGCGGCGAGCGGCGGCGAGCCTGCCACCTAGGCACGGCGAGCCCCCTCGCTGCCACACCGTTCCCTCTAAATAACTCAAGCTTTATCATTTTTCTCATCAACTGTACCTCCACTTCAAGACGGTCTTATATGTCATTTTTTTCATACAAAGTTTGGATAATAATTCGCTCTAAACACATTGTTATTGTTTTATGCTCGAAATCAAATCAGATCAAAATATCAAATCATCTCATATATCTAAGGTCTGGTGCTCACAAAAATATAAAATTTTGTGTGATCGATCATTTCGCATATGGTCAAATCTGTTCCTAGTTAACACGATAACCTTTAGAGTATTTAACAATTGTTATACAAACAACAACTTGTTTATTTTAAAAGAATCCTTACGTCCTTCCAAAGAAAAAAGACATTTTGGTGTTTAGATGGGTTGGAAGGAAACATACGTGTGTGAATCTTATTAGGGTCTTTCTTCTTGTGGGATCGAGTAGCCGGGGTTTTACAGCGAGTCGGACTGCTTTGAAAGCCACCTCATGCAAAGTGACAAAACACGAAAAAACAAACATTAAAAATCAGCAAGTGTTTATTCATTTTGCATTTATATCTTCGTTTTCCTTGCACATGAGGCACTGGAGCTTTTGAATAGTATTCAATGGGTTTTGAATAACAATATTGCGACACCTAGATACACAAATGTGGTTTTACATAGATTAACTTTGTAATCCAAAAAGAGTTTATGACGCAACTTGCTGCTCGCTTGCCTTCTACGACTATGTAAGTTGCTTGGATTATATTATTCGCAACTATCATTAAAATATGTTATCGAGATGGCTAGTAATTGAGCTCAAAATGTTTTAGGTGGTATTTAGTTAAGCTTATACTATAGGTTTAATTATGAGATTATTAGTTTATATGAGTTAAATAAGCTGAAACAAAGTGTTTAGTTAAACTTATATGACTTGGTTTATAAACTTATATAAGTAGATTTTAGTAAGCTAAAACTTTTAGCTTATTTTGGAACGTGTAAGCTTAGATAAGAATATTATATTAAAATACTTTCATACCTTAATTTAATTAATTACACCCACATTATTTTATGTACTTATGAGCTAATGATATATAAGTCATAAGCCGTTTATATAACACAAACATAAACCCAATTTAAATGGCTAACCAAAACCCCCTTTAGCTGTAATTTAATCAGAAAACAAGAGATATAAAAAACTACAAGAGCCCTCTTTTAGAAAGGAAAAAATTAAGCTTAGTGCAAGTACTTTTTGTTTAACAATATAGACACTATCACAGAAAAGTCTAAATAGAATGGTCAAAATGCCATATAAAGAGCGGCAATGAACCGATCTGATAGAAGGTGATCTTTATAAGTCGCTACATATATACCAATTTGTAACTGTTCTTTTTAAAGTCCTAAATAGATCGATCGTTTGCCAAAAAATGATATATTCAAGGCGCCATAAATAGATCATTTCCTAAAAAATATCTATTCAAGGCGTATTTTTAATGTGTATATTGGAGCAGTTAGATCGGATTCACCCGTTCTTATTAAAAAATATATTGATAAAAATTAAATATTTTTTATTTTCAAAGATTTATTTATACAAACGTACAGGTTTTCCAGAATTTAATTCATTACCAAATAATATACCAAAGTGCAGGTTTTTCATAGATACTAAATAATATTCTAATACAAACAACTACGATAAAGATTAGCATTCGAGTTATATATAAGCCAAAGTAACTTAAACTAGAAAACAAAAATGGCAACACACATCCCAAAGTCTCAAAATATGAGCTTCATAAGTCCTGCTACTTAGAAAGCTTCCTTCGTTTGATCTGTCAATCCCGAAATGCATGCATCTAGTACTCATGGGAGCTTTATAGGTGAACTGCCTTATAAGCCACATCAACTATCTGTAAATTACCATAGTATCAGTTAAAGAATGTTATCCAAATTAGTTATTATATTTACTCGCATCAGTACCTATGCATACATGTTCATCATCAAAGCTTACAATAAAAGCATAATTGCACACGTACAAGTAACTCTCACCGGTTAATAGTGGACAGTATTCTAATAAATCTAAAATAAAAAAAATGATATAGAGGTGAGATATAAGAATATTATGTTGAACATTAGTTCTGCTTTGCACCAGTAATTAACTTCCTTTCTATGTGTTTTGTGTTTCTTGTTTATTACTAAGTCTCTAAGATCCAGCGACTCATGTATGTATACTATTGTTACTTTTATTATCGTTGCCATCTCACCCGTCAGACCATTAATCATATATTTATCTTATCTGACTACGTGGAACATTATAAGCAAACACCTAAAGACACCTAGACCTTCTTGATATCTTTTGATTGAAGCATTAGCAATATTCCTAAAAACCTGCATGCTATTTAAGTCCCGTATCCTAGGAATCTCTTTGTCTAAATTGGAAGAAACTATAACATAAACAAATCCATATCATCATACTTTTAGTCTACAACAATCCCGTTAATACTAAAGTATATATTACTGTTTGCCTATTCGCACAAAGCATATTTTTGTGTGACTTAACGATCTCTAGTTGAATTGTTATTAACTACTACGTGCAATTAGCCTTAGTGCAAGAAAATACCTCATCGGTTGGTGTCACGCTATAATGAAAACCACGTATTGACAACGTCTATCTCCCTTATACTTAATGACTTGTTATAACCCCAAGGGAGTTCTACGCACCATGATAAATAAATAAAAACTGTTATTTTACAAAAAAGTATTTTGTATAAAAAAGAAATTAAAGATATCTTAATGTAGCACAAAATCAAATACCCACTTCATGACGTAGAATCCACACTTCCAATCTTCCTCTTGCAGATTCACGACAGGAATCACCCAAATCAAAGGCCCAACAACTCTAAAAAAGAGAAAATAAGCAACAATGTGTGTTAATTGTTATAAAAACATAAGTTAATTTGAAATCAACTTAAGAATTTAATTATCGTTCAACTTTGTTAGCGACGATGTAAGGTTTTCTCCCCCAAGAGTGGAGCTTGTGGATATAGTGAAAATTTCGAGCAAGGTGTACGCAATGAGTAAAGTAGAAACGAAGAGAGAACTTCGTTGTAGAACCACTATAAATCCTTGGTGTCTTCCTTTAGGTTGTTTCTTTTCTTACTTTTTACTTATCATTGTCATTATCTTTAGTCATTCATTATCATGATCTCTTGATATAGTAAATGATTTTGAAACAATGTTAATTGTACTAACTATTATGAAACAAGTTTATAAATAATAGTCACATCTAATGACCAACATAATTTTAATTAGGGAAATTATTTAACACTCCCCCTTCTAGTTTCTACATTTTCTTTGGTCCATGGAGAGTTTTCGAAATGAAGAGGGATTTTGACGATAAGTGATCTTAAGGGGGGGGGGGGGGGGGGCGGGGATGCTCGTGTATATATTGTTGGGATGTGCGTAAATCATATTTAATATTTTATATGTCTGAAAGTACTTGGGCTTAATAGGTCAGATATTTAGACATCGATACCATTATTTATTAAGATATATACAATAATATGGCTATATTTATTATGCATAATTAATTTGGCACTAAAGAATACTTAACGGTGGTTAGTTAATAAGTTAAAAGGTTTAACAAGGATTAACTGAAAGATTTAAGTATTTTAAGTAAATTAAGTAAAATTGCACATATACAAAGTCAAAAGGTCAAACCAAAGGAGTAAAAGCCTCTTGGTATCATGAGGTTGGGGAGGAAGACAAATGGAGACAAATTAAAAGATTTAAAATATTTAGTCGTTTTATATGTTTACTATGTTTAGACTTAACTTTAGCCTATTAATACACAGGTTTTTTTTACTTCATTCTTTGTATAAAATAAATTTTATATCTCTCTTTGGAGCTCTCTTGTGACCTCCACCATAGGAAGAAAAAAGGGTGTTTTTGCTTCTTGTTGTTCAAGTATTCTTAGGTCAAGACCTAACAATAAAGGATTATTGATTGAGGTGTTGTATGAACAACCTTAAAGAATATCATACATCTGATCTTGTGTTTTAGGAGGTAAATTTGTGTGATTCAAGGAAGGTGTTTCTAGATCTGGTGTTCTTGAGTTATTCCACCATTGTTGCTAAAAATGGATGCTCTCTAATTTTTTTATGTTAATTACTATACGCATATGTGATCATTTGTTTTCTGCAGCGTTTACTCATAATGTATAATATATTAGATATATTAGCTATTAAATTCCAACAATGGCATCACGAGCCAAATTATATGCTATGTAATTACATAAAAGATGACTAAAAATGATGTCAAAACAATCTTTCTTTATGTTTTATTATGAATTAATTAGAAATCTAATACTTTATATCTGGATATGATTAGATCCATAATAACTTGGAAAAAAAGAGTTTTCATGTTTTTTTAGCTGATAGCAAAACGTTAATTGCAACTACGTGTTAATTTACGTGTTTTCAAGCATGCTATGCTTATTTAAATTGTTTAAATTATTTAATCATGTATGCTAAATGTTATAATATATGTTTTTATGCTTAACATGCATTGGGATGCTATTGAATCTAGAAATCACTAATTAGATTGGTGTATCCATGATTTAGATTGATTTTATAAAATTGTTTTAGGGCTATATTTGATACACCTGGACATAATATAATTATTATAAAATAATATGTATGACTCTAACTCTATATAGGACACTAAAACACGTTTTGAAAAACTTTTTAGTTTTAGCAAAAAGCTAGGGAAGACTTCTCCTGCCGATTTTTAGGCTACAAAACAAGATTAACTTAAATTTTAAAATTTCCTTTTGAAGATTTTCTATTTTAGTGTGATACTTTGTTGTTTATGTGATAAATAGCATGCCTAATATAGAGTGTATCATGGTATATTTAGTTAGTAGTCTTGTTTGTTTTAGTTTATCTACTGCCTAAATTGTTTAGTTTAAATAAATATTTTTTTTTCAAGAATAAAATTGACTAAATAGTTTATCTAATTATTCTAGTCTTAACTAGATATTTACCTACCTTAGAACTCTATAAAAATTCGTTTTTATTTGGTGTCTAAAAATATTTTAGTTATACAACACTAGAAAGAAAAAGTCGGATTATTATGCTTTCCTTTAGAAGAAGGTGCTTAACTAGTTTCGCGCTAACAGCCTTCTCCGTTTCTTTTTGTGTGTCTTCCAAGACGAACTTAGAATTAAATGTGACTGTATCAAGGTTTCATATAAGTTTTCCATTGGTCCTCAAAAGAGGTGGGAGGAAAATCCGATGGATCAAACTTAGGGCACTCTATAAAACTCATATACATTTTTTAAAAAATGGGTAACCTCGGTTTTGATCACACGTGGATTCAAATATTGAGGCTAATGAGGATGCTTCCAAAGGGGAGGAAGTTCCTAAGGATGGGAGTGGAACCGAATACTATGACTACCCAAGTCCATATATTGTAAAGGGTAGTGGTGAAAAAGGGAGTGAAAAAGGAAGTGCTAACATTGATGATGTTAAAATTCTTACGAAGATGGGTCAAGTTGCTTCTATGTCTACAACAGTTGCCTCTGCAACAACTATTCCCCCTGAAAGTGTAAGTGTCCCCCTGTTAGTGTTTCAATTCCCCATGTTTCTCTAGTAGTTGCCCCTACTATGATGGTTACAAGAAGACAAAGAGGGGTTGTTATTGGGAGAGCAACACCAGGATAAACTTCTTTACCTAGCATTGATCCAAAAGATAAGTGTAAAAGTATAATGGTGGAGGAACTAAAGCTGTCATCAAGGAAAGCTCAAGCTCAATATGATTTAGATCTTGCTAGGAGGTTGGAAGAACAATAAATACAGAATGAACCAGAGTTGAATATTAGTTAGACTTTAGATGAGGAAGAAGTTGATGTTCAACCATAACTTACAGAAAAAGGATGGAAGAGGAGATCAGTCAATTGGATTGGGGTATTTCTATTATAGTAGAGTTTTTGGAAACATACAAAGAATACATGGTTACTCTTCCAATTAAAGATAGGTATGAACTTATGGAGATGACTTTGAAACATCAGAAAGATAAGAATTAGGTTTTGGAGCATCAAGCAAGATAGAAAAAAGGCTTAATCTCTAGAGCAGGACAGAAAACTTATTACAAAGCAATGCTCAAAAATCACAAAGGTTACAAATATAAGAACTTTAATGGTTTGACGTTTAAGCTACTTAAATAGTTAGATATTCCTGTTATTAAATTTGAAGAAAGCTTTATTGATCCTAATAGTGAGATGGAAAGAAAGTGGATTGAGGACATAGACAAATTCATGGAGAAGTGTAGAGCTAAGGGGAAGAGAAAGGCAAAAAGTGACCCAATTACTACTTCATCTACACCAGAAGTGAGTACAGTTGCTCCAAGTTATGCTGAAGAGAGAGTAGCTAAGATAATGAAAAAGATGGGAAAACTGGCAAGTTTGTTGATGATAATTTAGACCCATCATAAACGCTATGTTCTCGAGTTATTATTAGGATGAAAAGAAAAGAATTAAAGACAAAGAAGAGAAGAGAAAAAAAAGAAAAAGAATCATCTTAAAAGTGGGAAGAAGATTTTATAGCCAAAATGGCTTGTATCTTCCTTTCTCTTCCTTTCTTTTCTCTTGTAAAAAATCTTGAAAACTCATTGTTTTAGAAACCTGCTGCTAATGAGGATGCTTCCAAAGGGGAGGAAGATCCTAAGGATGGGAGTGGAACCGAATACTATGACTACCCAAGTCCAGATATTGCAAAGGGTAGTGGTGAAAAAGAGAGTGAAAAAGGAAGTGCTAACATTGATGATGTTAAAATTCTTACGAAGATGGGTCAAGCTGCTTCTATGTCTACAACAGTTGCCTCTACAACAACTATTTCCCTTGAAAGTGTAAGTGTCCCCCTGTTATTGTTTCAATTCCCCATGTTTCTCTAGTAGTTGCCCCTACTATGATGGTTACAAGAAGACAAAGAGGGGTTGTTATTGGGAGAGCAACACCATGATAGACTTCTTTACCTAGCATTGATCCAAAAGATAAGTGTAAAAGTGTAATGGTGGAGGAACTAAAGCTGTCATCAAGGAAAGCTCAAGCTCAATATGATTTAGATCTTGCTAGGAGGTTGGAAGAACAATAAATACAGAATGAAGAGTTGAATATTAGTTAGACTTTAGATGAGGAAGAAGTTGATGTTCAACCATAACTTACAGAAAAAGGATGGAAGAGGTGATCAGTCAATTGGATTGAGGTATTTCTATTATAGTAGAGTTTTTAGAAACATACAAAGAATACATGGTTACTCTTCCAATTAAAGATAGGTATGAACTTATGGAGATGACTTTGAAACATCAGAAAAATAAGAATTAGGTTTTGGAGCATCAAGCAAGATAGAAAAAAGGCTTAATCTCTAGAGCAGGACAGAAAACTTATTACAAAGCAAAATCACAAAGGTTACAAATATAAGAACTTTAATGGTTTGACGTTTGAGCTACTTAAATAGTTGGATATTCCTGTTATCAAATTTGAAGAAAGCTTTATTGATCCTAATAGTGAGATGGAAAGAAAGTGGATTGAGGACAGAGACAAATTCATGGATAAGTGTAGAGCTAAGGGGAAGAGAAAGGCAAAATGTGACCCAATTACTACTTCATCTACACCAGAAGTGACTACAGTTGCTCCAAGTTATGCTGAAGAGAGAGTAGCTAAGATAATGAAAAAGATGAGAAAACTGGGAAAGTTTGTTGATGATAATTTAGACCCATCATAAACGCTATGTTCTCGAGTTATTATTAGGATGAAAAGAAAAGAATTAAAGAGAAAAGAAAAGAAGAGAAAAGAAAAGAAAAAGAATCATCTTAAAAGTGGGAAGAAGATTTTATAGCCAAAATGGCTTGTATCTTCCTTTCTCTTCCTTTCTTTTCTCTTGTAAAAAATCTTGAGAACACAACTAACTTCAACTTTATTTCCGAATCCTTTCCTTTCTCTCCAAAATAAATCTCAAGAACATAGTGAAAAGGAGCTAAGCAAATGCATGGATTTAGTTGTGTTTGGGGACTTCATTCTAGAATTTCTTAGATCCAAGTATCAAGTTATTAATTATGAGGCATATTATGATAGAGGGATGAGTTGGTGGAAACTACAAGGGCCGATGGAACTGCTGAAGCATATCAATATCTTTACAAGATGACTCTATCTTTAGAAAAATAAGATTTGAATGAGTTATGGAGGGTATTGAAAGAAAAGTTGGACTCTAATCCCCCTACGCTTTTGTCTAATGCATGGTATTTTGAGCTTTGGGTGAGTATGCAGAGGATGTATGAGACTGAACCTGGTGATGTGGCCTTTAATTATCAAGAGAATGCTGAAATGATACATTAGAGGTTGTTTACTTCATAAGGAGTGTATGAGTTAGTAATGTATGATGTTATTGTATATTTATTAATAGACATGTTCTATCCTCTTACACAAGATACCTTGAAGAAGATGTTGAGCACTAATTTGCAGGATGATAAGAATAATATTCCTTATCAATTTCTTAGGTTTCTACACAGTCAGATTCCTTAGTGAAGGTATTTTATAAGCATCCTCATGGTCAACAGGTTTTATTCTAGAAACTTATGTTCATGGATGATCACAAGTTTAGGGGAGGATTGTTGAGAATATAATGCTAAGTCATTTCCCTTGCTAGTTGGTTAGAGTTACCCTGCTTGTCAAAGTTCCACCTAGTAATGTTAAAGAAGACCACGAGATCTTTATCCACTGTATGTGAAAATTCCCCTTCTAAAGGGTTCTATATGGAAGAGATTTGTATGCGTTTCAATTTGTATTTATAGTATACCTTCCTATAATAGTTGGTAGTTGATTTAGCATTTTTATGGGTTTGGCATATGTGTACTCAATCGTTCTCGGTATCTAATCGAATTGATCACGGTTAAGGGTTGAGTTATTGGTGATGGTCACTAAAAGGGGGAGCTTGATTTTCTAAGTCTACAAATAACATAAACGTAAAAGCAATTAAAAATAAAAGAGAACTTCTAACCTCGATTGCTTGTCCAGAATAAATGCTGCAAAATAGAACTTGGTGAAAGAGCTAAAGATAATTATCTATTTTAAGATAAAAGTGAAAATGTAAATGTCGATGCGTAAAAATTAAAGTTTAAAAGTTATACTAAAAATTAAGGTTTAAAAATAAATGACGAAAAGTTAAAACTTTAAAAGTAAAATTGAAACTTTAAACTTTATAAAAATTTAAACTTAAAAATTAAGCTAAAATAAAACGATTAGAATAATACTTTAAGAAAAATGGCGGGAAAAATTCAAGTTCGAAAATTAAAACAATTTAATTAAAACCTAAGTCTGAATACTCCAAACTTGAACATAAGTCAGAATATGAGAATCTGGATCTAACTCGGAATTCGTGTTTTTGACTTAAGTCTGAATAAGCCAATCCAACTCCTAAGTCGGAATATGGATGTTTGCAAGTAGTTCGGAATGCACGTCCTTGATGTAGTTCAGAATCCCTATCACCCACCTAATTCGGGAAACGGACCCCAAATGTAATTCGGAATATCAATAACCAACGTAATTCGGAATGCAAAATCCTTCACCTAGTTCGGAATACCCAATCCCAAATCTTATTCGGTATCTACAATCCACATGTAATTCGGGAAACAAAACATCAGCTAATTCGGAATCCAGCAACCTGCAGTCAATTCAGAAAGTGGAGTCCTGACCTAATTCGGAATCTAGGTTCTAAAGTTAATTCGGGATGTATATGTTTGTATGTAAGTCGGAATCCAGAATGATGGACTGAATTCGGAATGTAAAATCCTAAACTTAATTCGGGATAAGCTGTTATGCACATAAGTCTGAATATAAGTTTCACACTCAAGTGGGGATAAAGAAATTTTGCATGTAGTTGGGGATATTAGGTTTTTGACAACCCGAGTACGATCAAAATAAGCAAAAATCAAATAAGCACTTACCAAAACTTTTACCAAATCAGTTTTTAGAAAAAAAACTAATAAGACACAATTTAAAAACTTTTAAAAACACTAAATAAGCAAAAATTTAAAATCAACTTTTTATAAAAATATTAAACTACCAAAATCAACTTATTTAAAAACTAATAAACATAAAGATCAAGCAATAAGCACAATAATCTAAATACTTTAAACACACCAACCAAAATAAGCACAATCCAATAAGCAAACCAGTCACACAATCAACAAAATTAAACCAACTACATGATTAATTAAACAAAACAATAGATTATGATTAAGAAAGGTAGAATGAGAATATATTAAAAGCTTGATTATATTAAAGATTAAGATCCAAGATTACAAGGTGAAAGATTAAAAAGCTTGAAAGAAAAACTAGAGAGAAGAAAAATAGAACACACTTAATTACCTACTAAAAATTAAAGACTAATTAAAAGACAAACTCTTCTAATGAAATATTAGAAGACTATATATAAGGGAGGTGGAAAGTGTTTGTTTCTTCCTCTTTTCTTCTTGTCTTCTCGTCTTTCTCGACTTAGTCTCAGGATTAGTCGAATGATAACTTGAACTCGTCTTCGATTTTTCTTCTTTTAATAGACTTTGTTCTTCGACTTCGTTAAACTTCCGTCTTTAGACTTTTTCTTCGATAAATCTCAGAATAGGCCTTTGACTTTCGTTCTTCTTGCACTTTTGATCTTTTGACTTCGTCTTTTGTCTTTTTCTTCGATAAAAGCCCGTGAAAGCCCGTGTTTTCTTCCTTTTTCATCTTTTGGTCCTAAAACACAACAAAAACACAAACCACGCATAATTCCACCTTTTACGACATTATATACACGTTTTGGTCTTGTTATTGTTAGAAATAAGTGGTAAAAGGATAAGTGTTTTCACACTTATTAAATCCCCTACACTTCACCATTGCAATGCCCTGATGCAATGCATTAATTTCAAAGCACGGTTAACATTTTTCATCATAATTAACCCATCTTGGCCTTTATTAAATACTAGACACTTAAGAAAACTTAAAAAGATAGAAATATATACAAAATGCTTAAAGGGCGAACAAGTAAAGAGATCGAAGACTTACATTAGGGATTTGGTCGTCATGAATGTTTATCACCCTCAAGTTTCACGTTCCCCACACTAAGCTTATAAACAAGATAATTGTTATTATAAGTTAGTAAACTAACACAAACTCATGTGGCCCAGTTATTTACTTAGACTCCCTTATTCCTAGGTGTATCTCTTATATTTTATGATTGTCTTGAATGATCACGAGGATCCATTGTTTGATTTATTTTGATAGTTTATTTAGGCCGAAAATAAAGTTGGACGATTTAATCAATAGTTAGCTAAAGGAAAAATCTTTTAAAACTGCTTCTCGGGACCTCATAAAGTTCATATCTTGGCATAACTCGTTTCACGATTTGAGACTTTTCTCGGACCGATATTTGGCAGCGACTTCATACTTCGAATCTTGAGAGACGTTCTTGAAATTATGGTCTTCTCTTCATAATAGGAATTTCTTCACTTGAAGTTTTTGAGAGATTCTTCATACTTGGATACTACCTTCACGATAGTACCTTTACGATAGGGGAGTATTTGTGTAAAACTCGCATGCTTTTACCATGAATAGTACCTTTACGATAGTACGTACAAGATTAGAAATTTCCTTTTATAACATGTTTACGTTTCACGTACAAGAATTACAAGTATTACGTACGTGTTATAACACGATAAGTATTTATTACATATTAACACACGATAATTATTTCAATAATAATTATAATCACGAACATACGAACATGAAAACATGAACGTAAATTAATCACGAGCTAATATTACCTATGTGTGTATATTTATTTCGATTACGAATAAATATATTAAGTCACGAACGATAACTAATTAAATCACGTGAAATACGAACACGAGAACACACTTATACTTTAGACACGAAAAATCTTCGGGTTACCCTTATGTGGGCCCCATACCCGCGGACACACAAGAGAAAAAGGGTCAAGCCCATTGTTTTTTTACTAAACAAGAAAAGGGAAAAGATTAGTTTGATATTAACCAAAATTTTGAAAAGCAAGAAACCCTAATCCCTTTTCTTCTCCTTCTTTGGCCGCCGGGTATAAGAACACCAAGAGGGGTGTTCGGTTTGATTTTTGTGCTAGATTTATTGCAAGGATCGTTGTGTGTTCATCCTCATTTGATTCACGTGATTGGTATAAACCCTAACCTCTTTTCTTTTATGTTTTGATTTACTAATCACATAAAATCATGAATGTTTTTAATAACTAATTAAAAACAAGTATAAAACATGTTATTGAATCATGGGGTATAATAAAATAATGATTAAAGGGGGTGTTTGTTTGTGGCCAACTCTTAACCGAGCCCCAAGGGGGTCTCGGCTTGGGTTTATTCGCACCACCGAGAACACATGGTCTCGGTTTAGTGGTGGTGGTGTCACGGCAGCAACAATGAAGGGAAATCCTGACCTAGGTCGGGGCATGGTGGTGTATTTGGGTCTGGTTCATGGGTTAAAACACAGGTCCGGTTCACACATGTTTAGATTAAAAACACGGTCCGGTTCATGAGTTATTTTTACAAGGTTTAATATTTTACAAGTTATATTTTTTTTACATGACTTAAATTAAATTAATTAAAAACATGAACATGATTAATTTAATTTACATGACTTAGTTTATTAATTTTATTATTAATACATGAATTTTGACCTAAGTATTTATCATTTAATTAGACTACATAATTAATTAATTATTAAAATCATGACCTATAATTAATTAATTGACATGACTTAGGTTATATTATTAATAGATAATAATACATGTTTTAACCTAAGTATTTATTTTTACCTTTATTTAATTAAATCCTGTTATATTTAATTAAATACTTTAACTTATAGTTTATTTAATTCACATGAAATAATTAATAAACTATACTATATAATTACATGACTTAGAATATTAATCAGTAAACACTTAAGCTTATATAATTAGCTTAATTATCTAGCTTATATCTAATTATGGAAACTTTCTATTTTTAGAAATTTATTTAATTAAGACTGTTAATCTATTTATGGAAACTTTCTATTTTTAGAAACTTATCTATTTTAAGCAGTAAATCTATTTTTGGAAACTTTATATATTTAGAAACTTTCTATTTTTGGTAGCTTTCTATTTTAGGAAACCTGCCATTTTTAGAAAGTTACTTATTATTACACAACAAGTATAATAATACATGAAATACAAGTAATACTTAATCAGAATAGACAGAATATATGATAAACACAGTATAAAGCTTAAATCCATAAAACATGACATGAACATATAAAACAAGCTAAGTCATGATATAAAACAAGCTACGTACTCAGTAATCAGATACTTATACACGTATGTATTTATGTAGCATTAGTGATACCGAAGTAGGACTCTCTTCCGTTCGTCTTCTTCGCTCACTGCACACAAGGTGCGGATTCTCCGTCCTTTCAGTATGGACATTCTTCCTTATTAGGATTCCCCGTATGCAGCCAACTGTTTTCCCCAGTATATGTTTTATATGTTTTTGAATTGCTTATGTTTAATTAGAATACCTAAATCCATATACATGCATGACCAGTTTCACCTAGTTATGGAGGTACCATAACCATAACACTGGAGGCACCAGTGTTATGACTTCACCACGGCGGAGTGATAGCTCGTGGCGTCCCTTTAGCTTTTGGCCATATTATATTATCGGGCGGGGCGTATGGGTGCATCCTAGTTTACATGTTTTCAGTAGATTATTTAGTGTGAATGTGGTGTGTGCCTTGCATCCTTCACAAGGAGCTGATACCTCCTACCCAAACCAGTATATTAAATTAGAGGCAGCCCCTCTAATTTTAATGACGAGGTCACCCCTCCAAGTATTCATGCACGTTGATATTTCATGACCTATATTAGCTAATGGTTAACATGTTAAATAGTTTTCATAAGATAAATATAAGGCTTTTCAAACTATAAAACCAGTTTTATGAACATGTTCCAGGTTTTCCAGGACTTATACATTTCCGCTGCTATTAGTCTTATTTATGTTTCAGCCTTTCATGCTATGTCGTATATTCGTGCACTGAGCGTTATGCTCAGCCGTTACTTTCCTTTCCATGTCCCAAAACGGCAGGTACCCAAGGACTGACTCGATCATTTGGAGGACGTGTATAGGATGGAAGCTGCCATAGACTTCTTTTCCTTTTGCCTTCATATATTTATGCTTGTGTAGTATTTGTTCCTTTCATTTACTTTATTTATGTTTTGGGCTTATGTTTGGGAACCGATGTTTGATTCCGGTTTTCCCTATGGTCGTGTATGTTTTAGTACATATTACCTTGCATGCTTTGATGATACGCCATAATTACGCGTAACGGTCCACTTATCAAAGTGGGGTGTTACAATTATGGTATCAGAGCCAAGGCTTCGACCTGTAGGCTCTAAAACTTGACCTGTGACTAGTGGGTAGTCACCAGGAACTTCCTAAGCCAACGCTTGTTATTCCACGAATTGATGTTTTCAGCACAATGTTGTTTTAACCATGATGTTTTCAGCACCTTGATGTTTTAACCTCGATGTTTTCATCGATATTGTTTTACTAATATGGATGGACAACCGTCATTCATATTTAGTTATGTGTCATTGTTTCATGCATGACGTTCCTCGTGAACTGTGATTATGTGGACTGAACTCAGTAGTTCATAATTGGTCACATAATTGTTTTTTTCTTATAAGTTTTGACAGATGATTTTCACTTATTTATGTTTCATGTATCATTGTTGCAGGAATTATGACTAAGTAATGGTTGGTACAGGACTAGCCCTATTTAGTCGCATGTGATTTTATCGAAACATTTAACTTTAGGACCGACCCATAGGCGTCCCCTCGCCATGTCTTTTGTTTTGGGACCGACCCATAGGCGTCCCCCGCGCGTATAAAGGTTTTTATAAACTGCATCATGTATTTATGCACTATTTTCATGTATAAAATATTTCTCATGATTTATTGGCATAAAATTTTTCCATGTCCCCTCATAAGTTATTATGTTTTATGTCAAGTATGTTTTCATGCTACCATGGTTAACTTCATTTTCATGCTGATTATGTTTATACTCCTTCATGATTAATTTCATTCCAAGATTTTTATGTTGATTTCATCTTCATGTTAAGTATGTCTTAAGTCTCCTTATGATTGTTTATGTTCTCATCATGTCGATCATGCCCTCATGCTAGACATTGAAAGATTCCAGTAAATCCTGCTTTCATGATAGTCATGGTTGGTTTTCGTTAATCATGCTTTCAGGAAAATCATCGTTGAAATTCGTTTAACCACATGTTAGCGTTTCTCTATGCAACAAGAATGATGTCTATGCTAATATTGCTAGGCTATCATGACGATCACCCCAGTTTGGTCTTCAAACCATGTAATATCATGTCAAAAGATCGGCCTATATCGATCATTTCATGTGCAGTCCACGTGTACTCCACGTACAGTATTCCATGTATATTACACGTATCATAATCCATGTGTATTTCACTTACAATACTCCATGAATATTCACTAGTCGATTCTAAATCATCTCATGCGTATTCCATTTGTTGATTTCTACAAATTATTGATGTCACTCATAGTTTGGAGATGTTATTAAGGTTGATGCTGCTGATGTTTGGAGACGCTACGAGATGCTGATGTTGTTCACAACCTGGAGATCGTACAAGACGAAGACAAAGGCGTTAGATCAAAGCGATCGGACGAGAAGATGCTTCATCACCAGACGATTTCCATCAATCATTATCCTAAATTCTTAGTTACATGTCACACGTCATTCAGTTGTCGTTTCAGTCATATGAGTGGAGAACCGGTACCAGCCGGCCACTCAGCTGAATAGTTACATGAATCACAGTCATGAGAATGACAGTCATGGAACTGACAGACAGGACGATAATAACCACTATTATGACAGCAACTACCCTAGAAATCGCAACCGAAGCTCCGGCCACGGACGTGATTAGACATACAAATGACCAGTATTCCAACCGATTCCTCAATTCTGGCATAATAACCTAATATTTTTAGTTCTATTTGTTTCACACCTCGAGACACATGTCAAGACATCAGTCAAGACACATGTCTCATGTATGCTTTCAGAAGACACATGTCAAGACACCAGTCAAGACACATGTCATGCGTATATTTCTAGGACACGAGTCAAGACACATGACTCACGTCAAATTCTGGAGCATCCCTAAGAAATTCAGGATACCCTCCAAAGGGTATACCCATTTCGTTGTGCCATGTATTAATCAGGACACAAGGATTTTAGTACCAGCACCAGCATATCAGTGAGAACTATCACGGTCGCTCGATTGACACTTTCATTTTCTTGCACCCATATTTCACATATATTCATGACCATAAAGGACGCCATTCGTATTACCATGTATACGAAGGTTTTCCTTCAGCCTAATAATGAGATCCAAGCTGCTAACGCATTACCTCGGACAGACACGAGTTGAATGTAATCCTAATTATGGACTACGAACAACACACCCTTCTACGATTCATGATTTTGTACAGTAATGTTCAGGCTCCTGAATGCATTCAACATGGTTTTCCATCAGGAAAATCTTTACAAATTATCTATGCTTTACAAGCACGTGCTTTGTTAGCCATGAATGCTAAAATTTTCTAGCTGTCAGTTAAGACACGACCACTGAAGTTCCTTTTACGCATAACCAGACGAGTATTCCAAAATCTCCCCATACATTCCAGAAGAACCTTTAAGGAGAAGGACGGTAACATGAGATTATGTGTCGATTACCGTCGATTTAAACAAATCACCATTCATAACCATTATTCTCCTCCACGTATTGACAAGATCGGATTCATTTAGGGTGTTAAGCATTTTTTCAAGATCGGATTCATGATCATGCTGCCAACAGTGACGAGTGAAAGAGCAGGACATGTCCATGACTGCTATTCGTACACGACTCGGTCATGCTAGATTTATGATTTTGAATTAGTCTCATCAATGCTCCTGCAGCATTATAAGAATGAGTTTCCATGAACTCATAAGCAAATTCATTAGTGTTTTCATTGAAGGTAACCTGATTTTCTCTAAGTCTAGAGAAGAACAGGAAGACCATATCTGCACTATATTGCAAATTCTATGATAAGAGAAATTTTACCCTGGAAATTTTCCAATATCAATTCTATTTGATTACAGTGACACGCTGAATCACATGGGTTTCTACGGTTAATCTTACCATGACTCGGCTTATGCGTAAAGAAGAGAACCCTACACTACATTAGGTGTTCTAGAAAATCCTACGCTAGGAGAAGTCTAGATTCAGAGACTCAGAGTTTCGCAAACTCCTATGTATCAAGTTCTATGAAGCAAGATACAGTTACGTTCATATCCATATACCTTTGATACCAACAGGCTAAGGTAGGACACCAACAGACTAGGATGTCTTTTTTTCCATCATCAGAATTGTGAACAAAAATGGGACAAGATCTCCATGGATTTTGGTTACCAGATTAACGCAAACTCAGAAGATGCATGATGCTATCTGGGTTATTGCCAACAGTTGATCAAGTCTTCGGAATCCTTAAATCCGCAAGGATTTCAAAACCAACAGATTGATCGGACATGTTCCACCCAAGGCTCATCCGATCACTTAGTAATCCGTCAGCTATCGGGTCAGACAAGGGTTCGCAATTGTGCTCCTTATTTACGTCCACATCCTTGTTCTAATTTCACGACTTGCTTTCACGCTCACGTTCATGACATTATTCACGTTCATGATCCTATCTTGGCTTACGATTTTACTTTCATCTTCATTCTGGGGAGAGACCAGACTCAAGTTTAGTATAGCTCTCTATCCTCAGATAGACGTTTCACGTCACAGTCCACGTCTCACCTAATGGCATTTAGCGATACCGCCGCCGTATTCCATGTTCACGATATGCTTCACATGTCATGTTCATTCCACGTTCCTCATATCACGTTCACGATATGTTACACGTATCATGGATCACAATATGTTTGCTCATACTACACTCACCATATCTCCACGTATCACGTTCAAAAATTTTCACGTATCATGTTTAAAATTTTTCACGTACTACGTTTCATCATGTCTCGTGCATCGTTGCTAATTATCAGTTAAATTAGATTGTCTTACACCATAATGTTTCAGTTATCCTTGCACGTTAATTCTTATCCCCTCGATCAAATTCAGGGGATCTATCTTACGTAGATGACAATGAACTCTTCGTGTTTCCAAGTCAAGGTCAGGAGGACCAAGATTTATCATGGTGTCAAGATCTTGATAAGGAACCGTTCCAAGAGGTAAGCCACTTGGAAACGGACAAGTTCATCCGGACTTCTTATCCTGCATGTTCTTTTATCGTACATGCCCTCTCAGTTTGATTCGGGTATGTTCCTCTTTCAGTTTACATTTTCTATAATTCGGGGACGAATTATTCTTTTTAGGGGGAAGAGTTGTAAAACCCGCATGCTTTTACCATGACTAGTACCTTTACGATAGTACGTACAAGATTAGAACTTTCCTTTTATAACATGTTTACGTTTCACGTACAAGAATTACAAGTATTAGGTACGTGTTATAACACGATAAGTATTTATTACGTATTAACACACGATAATTATTTCAATAATAATTATAATCACGAACATACGAACATGAAATCATGAACGTAAATTAATCACGAGCTAATATTACGTATGTATGTATATTTATT
Organism: Glebionis coronaria; assembly: GCA_025667525.1. Taxonomy (NCBI): domain Eukaryota; kingdom Viridiplantae; phylum Streptophyta; class Magnoliopsida; order Asterales; family Asteraceae; genus Glebionis; species Glebionis coronaria. The sequence goes on from CM046881.1 coordinate 573,510,788, forward strand.
TCGATCATGAATAAATATATTAAGTCACGAACGAAAACTAATTAAATCACGTGAAATACAAACACGAGAACACACTTATAATTTAGACACAAAAAATGTTCGGGTTACCCTTATGTGGGCCCCATACCCACGGACACACAAGAGAAAAAGGGCCAAGCCCATTGTTTTTTTTACTAAACAAGAAAAGGGAAAAGATTAGTTTAATATTAACCAAAATTTAGAAAAGCAAGAAACCTTAATCCCTTTTCTTATCCTTCTTTGGTCGCCGGGTATAAGAACACCAAGAGGGGTGTTCGGTTTGATTTTGGTGCTAGATTTAATGCAAGGATCGTTGTGTGTTCATCCTCATTTGATTCAGGTGATTGGTATAAACCCTAACCTCTTTTATTTTATGTTTTGATTTACTAATCACATAAAATCATGAATGTTATTAATAACTAATTAAAAAAAGTGTAAAACATGTTATTGAATCATGGGGTATAATAAAATAATGATTAAAGGGGGTGTTTGTTTGTGGCCAACGCCTAACTGAGCCCCAAGGGGGTCTCGGCTTGGGTTTATTCGCACCACCGAGACCACATTGTCTCGGTTTGGTGGTGGTGGTGTCACGGCAGCAGCAAGGAAGGGAAACCCCGACCTAGGTCGGGGCATGGTGGTGTATTTGGGTCCGGTTAATGGGTTAAAACACGGGTCTGGTTCACACATGTTTAGATTAAAAACACGGTCCGGTTCATGAGTTATTTTTACAAGGTTTAATATTTTACAAGTTATATTTTTTTACAAGACTTAAATTAAATTAATTAAAAATATGAACATGATTAATTTAATTTACATGACTTAGATTATTAATTTTATTAGTAATACATGAATTTTAACCTAAGTATTTATCATTTAATTAGACTACATAATTAATTAATTATTAAAATCATGACCTATAATTAATTAATTGACATGACTTAGGTTATATTATTAATAGATAATAATACATGTTTTAACCTAAGTATTTATTTTTACCTTTATTTAATTAAATCCTGTTATATTTAATTAAATACTTTAACTTATAGTTTATTTAATTCACATGAAATAATTAATAAACTATACTATATAATTACATGACTTAGAATATTAATCAGTAAACATTTAAGCTTATATAATTAGCTTAATTATCCAGCTTATATCTAATTATGGAAACTTTCTATTTTTAGAAACTTATTTAATTAAGGCAGTTAAGTTATTTATGGAAACTTTCTATTTTTAGAAACTTATCTATTTTAAGCATTAAATCTATTTTTGGAAACTTTCTATTTTTGGAAACTTTCTATTTTTGGAAACTTTCTATTTTTGGAAACTTTCTATTTTGGGAAACTTTCTATTTTTGGTAGTTTTTTATTTTAGGAAACCTGCCGTTTTTAGAAATTTACTTATGTGGATTTGCTATATATGATCCGGTGGTCTAACATGGTGGTAAATGGTGGTGGAAGCCATTGTTGAGAGAGAGAGAGAAGAGAAGTTGTGTGAAAGAAGGAAAAATGTATTAAAAGTGAAAATGAACACAAGCAACACCCCTCCTAGGAAGCTAAGGAGGGGTATATATAGTCACACACGATACACTTAACTATACATGAACCTAGTCTAGTCTAAGCGTGTGTGACTATGATAACTAATGGGAATTCTTAAATGTCGTCACATAAAGTGAGTTTCCAACAATCTTCCCTCATGGGACGACGTGTAGGATTCCTTACAATATATTTCCTAACAAGTACATAATGATTAAGAACAAGAGCTTTTATGAAGCGTCCAATGCTGATGATGTCTTCTAGGCCTTTGACTTCAAAACGACTCATCTTTAACTTGTAGTAGAAATACTGTAATGGCACGAGCTAAGTAATCCATATACTTCTGGATAAGGAGAAGATTCTGAATTAACTTCCCCCTAATTCATGCCACATAAACTTAATTGTAGAAGCTTTTAAATAGCTTCCCCCTAAACCAACAATCCTCGTAAGCAACTTTAAAGCTTTCAATAAAGCTTAGAATGATTAAGCGTACAGCGGAATCTAACAAGCAAATCCCATCATATAACATGATAACATTGCTAAGAGGGATTGAAAGTTTGGGGTACACCAAGTAGATCAACAACTTTTCTTCTCACGTTTGAATAATTCTTCTAAATTTTTCTTCCCCCTGAGAGTTCAAGTTATGCATACCAGAAAGAATCAAGACATTTCTTCCCCCACATAGTTGAAGAAAGTAAATCAATCCCAATTATGAAGCTCAAATACTGAAGTGGACACTTTATCCCATTCATGAAGTTGACATCGTAACACCAGAGTCAATTAAGTCCCGGAAATGCACATATCTTCTTCCGGAGATGCACCAGAGTCAATTAAGTCCCGGGAATGCATATAGGATAATGATGATGAATAATTGCAACAATTAAACAATTAAACCTCGAATCAGTAGTGTACCATTTAGAGATTGATAAAGCCACGAGTTAAAACACTGATTTTCTCTACGGCTATGACAAATGTCATCCCGGAATGTCTTCAAATCAAAAGAAGGTATGAAGTTCATCACGTGTACTCGTTGTGCGTTCAATGTGTCTTCTTCTTCCCCCTTGATGGTTTCGAAACTCGGAACCATCAACAAATCGTATGCACATGAACCTGAAATCTCGTGAGAATAATAAATAAGCTGAATTATATATTTTGTGAGAATCAGCTGTTGATCGAAAATCTCTTCTCACAAACTCTCCATGGCCACCTTTACCAACCCACGTGAAAGCAATTTGAAGTGACCACTGAAAGAATGAACCAGATACATCAAACATGAAGTTGAATAAAAATCCTTCGATCTTGTGACTTAAGCTTGCACTATTGTTGAATGAAGAACGGTGGAGAAATCTCTAAGTACCCAATGCATCACTAAAGAAGTCTATAGGCACAACACCTCTTGAAATTATCCACGTCGACTAAGCGCGTGACACTGAGTACAACAATGTAACCCCTTTAAGTGATAGTTATCCGAGTCATCAACCATCCACCCCGAACCCGGAAACTAGATAACCAAGTCGTCATTCTAAGATTAAGCACGAGCAAGTTATCTTTGAAAGATAAAATAAATACACGCCTTCGAAAAATCCGTCTCCAACTTCACATAATTTATACCCGATCAAACGAAATCTGTAGCCACTAAAAAATCGCCAAATTTTTCTTTGTCTCGTCAAATAATTTTTGTCACATTTGTCTCGTCACGTTACTTTGTCACGTCACTTGTTGTCTCGTCCCGATGATTACCGAAGTAAGACTTAATACACACAAAATTTATTTAAAATTTGTATTAAAAAAATTTGTGTGTATATTACTAAATCACACGGCCGAATATAGATCACCAAATGAATGTGGCCCAAAAAAAAATTTCGTGGCCAACATTACTTAGGAATACCCGGTCCAAGGGAGAGAGAGAGTCCATGGCCCATATCTTAAATAATATACCCGGTCCATCACACAAGGGTTATAACACCCACAACCCCTAATTTCACTCACATTTAACCAACCCTAAACTCACATCCTCGTTTAATCCGCCCCCACTCTCACTTTCTCCCAACACCGTCTCTTTCTCCCATCTCATCCCATCTATCAAAAAAACAAAAACTTCATCTTGTTTAATCCGTTCCATCTCAATCCTCTCTCAAACTTTCTACAACCCTAATCCCATCTTAGTTTAAATCCACCACATCACCATCGAAATCCTTCATCCATACTCATCCATACCTTCTTCCCCCATATCGAATCTCACCCAAAGCCAAATATAAATCATCATCTTATCCCACCTTTACAGTCATAATCATCTTAAATCGAGACTTGGAAGGACGAATCAAGGTAAGATCGTGGCTTCAAGAACAATAATTGTTCTCGGGTAAGAGTAAGAGGTGTTGATTTTAATTGCATGTTGGTTTTTTTGTGACTAAATCGAAACAAAGATTGGTTTTAACAGTTTTGTTAAAAACCATTCTTATATTCGTATAGTAAATGGGTAAAAACCCAATATAAGATCTATGATGAAGGATTTAATTTCGTTTATAAGATCTTAATAGATCTATGTATTGCATGTGCAAACATGAAAAATGATGATTCTGAGATCTTTTTAATTTGTTTTCTGTTTGAGTCTAGATTGGGTTTTAGGTGACGAAGGGAATTAGGATTAGATTTGGTGTTTGAGGAGTTAAAAGGTTGGAAAGTGAAAGTGGTTCTGTGCAAGAAACTCATTGAGGCACCTGAGTCAACGCGGTAATAACCGAGTTGACTCAGCTGTATTTGTGAAATGTTTTAGTTGAATGTTTTGTGAGTCAAAGCAATGTTTTCAGAAAAAAAATGATGCACCAACGGAATGTTTAAGTCTCCATCGGAATCTTGTTAAGTCTCCATCGGAATGTTTTTCTTGAGTCTCCATCAGAATGATTAAGTATCCATCGGAATCAAACAAACACCCCATCGGAATGGCTATCAGAATAGCCATCAGAATGACCATCCGATAACCATCGGAATAAGCATAAATGGAGTCCCCATCGGAATCCCTATCGGAATCCCCATCGGAAAAGGGTTTTGACCCATTTCCACGGTTTTCCGATAAAAATGAATCTGTTATCTTTTCTGTACTATTTCCGATTTTTCAGGATCATGTGAATCTGACTAATTTTCTGGGTAAATACATCATCATAAAGAACAATAGACACCCAGAAAAAAAATGATATCATATAAGAAAAATCCAGAAACAGTAAACATTTGACCCAATGAAAAATTGTGAAACCAGGGACATAAATATGAAGTTGTGGGTGAAACCAGGGACACAAAGATGAGGTTGTGGATTTGGACAAATGATAAAACTAATGAAACTGTTTGGACACAATAATAAGACGTGACAAAAAAATTGACAAATCGGACCAAAAAGTGATGTAACGAGACACAAAGAAAAAACTAGACCACCAAATAGAAAAAAAATTATGACACGATCCAAGGATGGAACCGAAGCTCTTATGCCAATTGTGGATTTGCTATATATGATCCGATGGTCTAACATGGTGGTAAATGGTGGTGGAAGCCATTGTTGAGAGAGAGAGAGAGAAGAGAGGTTGTGTGAAAGAAGGAAAAATGTATTAAAAGTGAAAATGAACACAAGCAACACCCCTCCTTGGAAGCTAAGGAGGGGTATATATAGTCACACACGATACACTTAACTATACATGAACCTAGTCTAGTCTAAGCGTGTGTGACTATGATAACTAATGGGAATTCTTAAATGTCGTCACATAAAGTGAGTTTCCAACAATTTATTATTACACAACAAGTATAATAATACATGAAATAAAAGTAATACTTAATCAGAATAGACAGAATATATGATAAACACAATATAAAGCTTAAATCCGTAAAACATGACATGAACAAATAAAACAAGCTAAGTCATGATATAAAACTAGTTACGTACTCAGTAATCAGATACTTATACACGTATGTATTTATGTAGCATTAGTGATACCGAAGTAGGACTCTCTTCCGTTCGTCTTCTTCGTTCACTGGACACAAGGTATGGATTCTCCGTCCTTTCAGTATGGACATTCTTCCTTATTAGGATTCCCCGTATGCAGCCAACTGTTTTCCTCAGTATATGTTTTATATGTTTTTGAATTGCTTATGTTTAATTAGAATACCTAAATCCATATACATGCACGACTAGTTTCACCTAGTTATGGAGGTACCATAACCATAACACTAGAGGCACCAGTGTTATGACTTCACCACGGCGGAGTGATAGCTCGTGGTGTCCCTTTCAGCTTTTAGCCATATTATATTATCAGGTGGGACGTATGGGTGCATCCTAGTTTACATGTTTTCAACAGATTATTCAGTGTGAATGTGGTGTGTGCCTTGCATCCTTCACACGGAGCTGATCCCTCCTACCCAAACTAGTATATTAAATTAGAGGCAGTCCCTCTAATTTGCATGACGAGGTCACCCCTCCAAGTATTCATGCAAGTTGATATTTCATGACCTATATTGGCTAATGGTTAACATGTTAAACAGTTTTCATAAGATAACATAAGGCTTTTCAAACTATAAAACCAGTTTTATGAACATGTTCCAGGTTTTCCAGGACTTATACATTTCCGCTGCTATAAGTCTTATTTATGTTTCAGCCTTTCATGCTATGTCGTATATCCGTGCACTGAGCGTTATGCTCAGCCGTTACTTTCCTTTACATGTCCCAAAACGGCAGGTACCCAAGGACTGACTCGAGCATTTGGAGGACGTCTATAGGATGGAAGCTGCCATGGACTTCTTTTCCTTTTGCCTTCATATATTTATGCTTGTGTAGTCTTTGTTCCTTTCATTTACTTTATTTATGTTTTGGGATTATGTTTGGGAACCGATGTTTGATTCCGGTTTTCCCTATGGTCATGTATGTTTTAGTACATATTACCTTGCATGCTTTGATGACACGCCATAATTACGCGTGACGGTCCACTTATCAAAGTGGGGTGTTACAATTTGGTTTTCGTCATGTGTCTCGATCCTTCATATTGATTTTTGATAAATGATTCTTCACATCACTTGGGATCTTTAGCAACAAAATGTATCCCTCATGCCTTGTTAAGGCCTTTTCGGACTCGCCAATCTTCGCATCCCGCGTCAATAAGTTATGCCTTGGCTATAAACTCTAATTAATACCGAGCATCTTTTTAACGATCTTGTGCTAGAAGCTAAGTAACTTTTCAAATCGTACGACCTTATTTATTGCAATTAATTTATTAGCAAGCGATGGGAGAAAAAGCTCATAATCAACTCACATAAATTCATGAAAGAATACCAAACTTATAGTTGACTCTATCATCTCTCGTTCTCCACAATTTAAAATCTCAAGGAATGAGACTCGTGGATGCTTAGCCAATTAAATCGCAGTTTTGGGTTTTCAAGTCATCTATGGGATCTTGCAACTGTTGATCCCAAACTTAGATCGATTAGCTTTGTGTATACGAGATTAGATCAAGTATAACACGTAGAGAAACCTTTGTTATATGCTTTGTGAATCTAAGTATTATGCGGAATTTAATACTTAAACAAGAACACAAGATGTAAACAAAACTTTCACTTTGATTATGAATGTCGAACTTGCTTACAATGAAAGATGTTTACGAATGAAAACTTAATGAAAAACTTGATACTAAACATTAACCTAAAGGCCTTCTTTTATAGACTAAGAAGCCTTGTACAATAAGCTACGTATCAACTATTCTAGGTAAAGATAAACATAGAAAATACATTGTCGTTTCTATCCTTACTAGAAGTATTCTAGAACATAATAAACGTGTAGCTCACATCTTCCATCAGTGCTTGTCTTCAATCTGTCAACGCTTGACTTTAACTTGTCAACGCTTAAGCTGTCAGCGCTCACTTTGCTCTTGTCAACGCTTGAGTTGTTCTTGTCAGCGTTCAAGTGATCTGGCCTTAATTTATTCCCAACAATCCTCCCCTAAACTTGATATCCACTCTTATGATCAAGTTTCTGAATAATCATTAAGAACTTGGAGGAGTCTGACAAACCTTATCATATTGGTAATAAATAAATCTGATCAAATTCTTTGCCACGTCACTTGTGTAATCTATCTCCAACTGGGTGTCCTTCATCTTTTCCAAAACAGCCTTGGATATGAAATACTGAGCATCTACAAGTAAATACTCAGCAAACTTTGTAGAACTCAAATGGTATACATCAGCAGCTGAATATAACCTCCATTGAAGACCACTGGGATCATCTTCAAGATCCTTCCATATTTCAGGATCTTCCTCATTTGTCCGACACATTCTTTTGAATGTGGTCCAAAGTTTTATTCCATTAGCTGAAGTTGGTGCTTCAGCCTCATACTTGGTCTCTAGCAACCTCCAAAGGTCCACCAAGTCTTCTCTATCACAACTTGCAAATAAAGATATGAGAGTGGTAAAAGTGTTTACCTCCTTGCCATATCTTCCAATCTTCCAGAATCCACATTCATCTTCATCATAACTCACAATTGGATTCCTGGAATCTAGTGGTAACACATGCACCATATCTGAAGCTTCTAATGGGAAGAGCTTGAGACTCTTTCTAATAACTGCTTCACTTGGATATAGTTGATTCATATCTTTTGGAAACTCAAGTGTAAATCCCTTCTTCACTGGTCTGGGAACTATCATAGCTTTCTTGATTTCCATCTCTTCTGCAAGTTGCTCCTTTCTTTCATCTGAAAGAAGTCTGAAAGTGTTTTCTTCCTGCACTTTCATCCAAATAGGATAAGCCCTATGTTCCAACTCATCAAATGTCAAAGCCTTCAACTTCTGATGTGTCCATCCAACTCCATGACATCTGAGCAACATAAAGTAGAGCTTCCTTCTATCCCTCTTCAACTCAGAGAGAATGTTGCTTGCCTTGTGCTTCAAAATCACCTTACAATCCTTCTGAACTCTAAGAAGAATTTCCAAACCCCATATCTGATCTGAAATGGTCAAGTCTGGATTATCCATACATCTTTCTTCCCAAGAATTGTACATCTGAACCACCTCTGGCATATCAAAATCAATCTGCAACTTTAAATCTCTCAGCTTTTCCCTAGCAAGCTCATCACCATACTCAAGCCTTTCTGGTTCAATAATCATCACACTTGAGTCTGAGCTAGCTCCATCACTTTCTTCTTCAGAAGTCACAACAAATGGTGACTTTTCCTTTTCACCTTGTTCCATCATTTGCTCAGCCAATCTTCTATCAAATTCAACCTGAGCTGCATTCTTTGGAACAATTTCTTCTACCAACTTACCCTTACCCTTATCTGATGGTGCAATTGTTGGTAAGGTAGATGGTAATACCTGAGTAGGAACATCCTTGATGATAGATGATGACTGGAATACATCACCTCCATATACAGATCTGTCAACGCCCAAATTTCCTCTATCAGCGCTCAAAATACTTCTATCAGCGTCCAAACTTGTCTTGTCAACGCTCAAATATTTTCCCTCAGCGCCTTGTGTAACCTCTCTCAACATTGCTGTAAATGATAAATTTAGATTGGTTGGAGAGATTAAGGACGTATCAAAACCTGTTTGTTCCTTCAAAGTAGTAAGAGCTTCAGCAACATCCAATGATTGACGACCATCTTGACTGCTCTTATCACTCAGATTTCTTTGATCTTCCTCCCCTTTGAAAGACTCCTCCATACCTCCTTTTGCATGAGCACTCTCCAAAACAACAATCCTCTCCCTCAATTGCTTGAGTTCAAGGCCTTGTGAGCTGACAATTTGTACTAAGTCTGCATTTTGCTTTTGCAAGCTAATGCAGACAGCCGTCAATTCCAAAAGAGTCATTGGTTCCAGTCTGCCCTCTTCTAAAATGGGGATTTGACCTCCCAAGTCAGGTTCATTGGGCATGGATGAGGACTTAAGTATGGTGGGACTGCCTTGGCCAGCTTCTAAGCCAGAACCAATAGTCCCAGCCTCATCCAGGTCACCAGCCACACTTGTGGTGGTGGTTCTCTCTGCTTCATGGCTAGGACCACTAGAGGAGAACTCTCCAGCAGTCCTTTGGCGTTTGATCAACCTATATTTAGGTGGTGTGGAAGATGGTGTGGAAGAATGGGTAGATGTGGGTTGGTTAAGGGGTGTTTGGGATTGTGATGGTTGGGTGTCAGCGTTGGAAATAGGCACATCAACGCCCACATTAAATGTGTCAGCGTCAAAGGGTTCTTGGTCTATTTGCATTTGGTCAGGTGAGGGTAAAGGTTCAGGGATAGGTTCAAGTTGTGGGTGAGGATCAATATGAGGTTGGGGGTCTGGTTGGGGTTGTGCTGCTGCAATAACAGCAAGCATGGCTGGGGTTAAAGGTAGGTCTCTATGAGGTGGTGAATTCATCTTGGTAAAAATAGCTTTCTTTTGTTCAGGGATTTTATAAAAGTCATTGTGATCCCTTGAACAATATCTTTGATCATCCAAAATCATTTGCAGAAAACGGGGATAAGCTAAAGTCATTTTTGTCCCCTTGTTTTTACACATCCCTTCAAAAATCATTTTAGAATAGTTATATTTTTGCCCTGTTGCAATACACACAATAGCAGTTGCAATGGATCTATTGATCTCATTGTGTGCAGTACATTTGGGACTCAAACATTGAAGGAGAATGTGAATGAGGTACTTCCAGGCTGGGGGAAATTCTTGCTTATGGTACTTATTAAGAGTACCTTCATCAGGAATAGGGTATCCCAAAGCCCTAAGCCCTTGTTCTATTTCAGTTATGGGAAGAATGGTTATACCATCAGCATCATCAAGATGCAAGGCCTGGCGTACCAAGGCCTCAGTAACCACCCAAGATCTCCCATGAACAATAGAAGTTAATGTGGTCACTCCATTAACTGTTGAGGAACTGACAGTGTTCCAAAACTGTTTAATGTGTGTGACTGGAATGAGTGGTGCATGAGAAAGAGCATACCTTAATGGGGATGCGTTCAAATACGCCACCATTTGTGTGTATTGAGGGAATAAAGTATTATCAGCAACAAGATAAGCAATCATGTTGTGTTGAGACTTGAACCCCAAATCCAATTCTGCTGAGTTAAATCTTGGTGTCATTGATGAAAGCTGTTAATTTGAAGTATAGAAGATGAAGGTTGATAAGAGAAAAGTGTTAGACAAGAATTATAGATACCCTGTTTAAAAATAGGAGCCAAATTTATAGGAGTGGATGAATGCATGTGATTGGCCCAAAAATAGGCAAAGATTTTCAAAAACTAATCATGAAAATATTGAAAAAGTTATAAGTTATCTCATGCAATTAATGAAAGTAACAACTCCTAAAATTACGGCTTGAAAGTATGTCAAAAAGTAACAACTGGGTAGGTCCCATTGAGTGTCAATGGTCAAATATAACCCATCAACGCCCAACGGCTATAATCTTGTCAACGTTCGCCTAAAGCCATGTCAGCGTCCAATTTGGTCACAACAACGCTTGGAAAAATCTTGTCAGCGTCCAAAAATAAAATTGTTTTAAAAAGTGAAAAATGACCTTAACAAGTAATTTATCCTAGAGAAAATAACCAAAAGCTGATAATTATTATAAGGCGGCAAGCACTGTCCAGTTATGCACACTTGCATAAGCAAGATAGACATAAAAGTCCTCTAGTGTCCCTTGCTAACCAAAATTCTTAACAATCAAGTTAACTTATAAAATCCTTGTTACTCCCAGGTAAATCCCATATCAAAATGATTCCCAAGTCTCCCAACAGACCACAACCAATTCTAGGCCAAAAATGTCTTGGAAGCATGCAAAGTTGATATACTATGCATGCTACAGTGCCTCATGGTTTAGTGAAACTAACCCATACTCACCTGTGGACACAATCTAGAATTGTGATAAGAGTATCATATGGATACCCAAAAATCCTAAAGGTTCCTAAAACCTCCCCTTAAACAAAGATACAAAGAGTTTGCTAAAAACATGCATGAACATAAAAAATTTATGTCAAGATAGGAATGAAACATTCCAACCATCATCCATAAATAAAAACTTTTCCAAATGCTTCTCCTTTGATCCATAAGCAACTCTGTATCCAATGGTATACTGCTAACACCATCTGCACATTTAGATTGAAAACCACAAAACTAACATTGTTGCTGACAACGCCCCGATAACACATAACAGCATTGAAGGAAGCTTTGTCAGCGTTAGACAACTATATTGCTGACAACGTTGCAAAAACACTTATCAGTGTTCAAACAACCTTTGTCAGTGTTAGAAAAATATAGTGGAAAATCTAAATTATCAATAAGACCAATAATAATAATGCATCATCCTGTACATACTTTTACAAAAAGAATCCAAAACACATACTTAAGTGAGATTAACCATTCCAATACTTGTTACCAAGTACTGAAATCTTCCAGCATCAAAAGGTTTAGTTAATAAATCTGACACATTTTCCTCAGTGTCAACCCTATCTGGTTGTATTAAACCTTTCTCAAAGCAATCTCTTATAAAATGATGTCTAATTTCTATGTGTTTAGTTTTAGAATGATGCACAGGATTCTTAATGATGCATAAAGTACTATTATTGTCAACAAATATCTTAGTATGCATGAAGTTATACCCATAATCCAACAGCTGGTTCTGAATCCACAACACTTGACCACAACATGCTGCTGCAGCCACATATTCTGCTTCAGTTGTAGAGTTAGCCACCACTGTTTGTTTCTTGCATTGCCAAGATATTAATCTGCTCCCAAGAAATTGACATCCACCAGTTGTGGATTTCCTATCAAACTTGTCACCACCATAATCACTATCTGAATATGCAATCAGCTCCAATGGTGAATCCTTTGGGTACCACAAACCAAGAGTAGGGAAACATCTTAGGTACCTAAAGATCCTCTTACAAGCATAAAGGTGACATTCTTTGGGAGTCACTTGATGGCGTGCACATGCACACAGAGCAAACATGATATCAGGTATGGAAGCAGTAAGATACATCAAGGATCCAATCATGGATCTATAATGCCTGACATCAACATCTTTCCCATCTCCAATCTTTCCCCAAGGGTGTTCTCTATCCATAGGAGTAGAAGCCCTCTTTTCATGTGGAGAAAAGCCAAACTTCTTCAAGATTTCAGCAACATATTTGTCTTGGGAGATGAAGATACCATCTTCTTTCTGCTGAACTTGTAAACCAAGAAAGAAGTTCATCTCCCCCATAGCACTCATCTTGAATTTGTCTGTCATGAGCTTGGAGAAATCCTCACTCATCTTTGGATCAGTAGACCCAAAAATGATATCATCAACATAGACCTGCACAAGCAACACATCTTTGCCTTTCTTCTTTGTAAATAGTGTCTGATCTATGGTGCCCCTCTTGAATCCATTGTCCACTAAATATGTAGACAAGGTACTATACCATGCTCTAGGGGCTTGATGAAGGCCATACATAGCCTTTTTGACTCTATACACTTTATCTGGATGCTCTGGATCCTCAAAACCAGGAGGTTGCATGACATAAACTTCCTCAACAATGGTGCCATACAAGAATGCACTCTTCACATCCATTTGATAGACTGTGAAGCCCATGCAAGATGCATAGGCTAGAAAAATCCTAATAGCTTCAATCCTTGCAACTGGTGCAAAGACTTCCTCATAGTCTATCCCCTCCTCTTTTGTATAACATTGAGCCACTAACCTTGCCTTGTTTCTGACCACAATACCTCTTTCATCTCTTTTGTTCCTGAGAACCCATCTTGTCCCTATAGGTCTGACATATCTAGGACAATCAACCAGCTCCCAAACATCCTGAATTGCAAATTGGTGAAGCTCATCCTGCATTGCTTCCACCCAACTTGGTTCTTTGAGAGCATCAAATATCTTCTTGGGTTCTTCTTGTGACAGAAAACATGCAAACAAACATGCTTGTACAAGAGGGGTATCAAACTTCTTGTGTATATTGGCAATAAATCCACCAAGACTTTGATGGGATCTTCTTGTCTGAACTGGAGTCATAACATCACCAATGATCTGAGATGGGGGGTGATTCTTCATTGTGGAAGTGAGAACTCCTCCTTCAAAAAGTCTGGTGTCCTCAACCTCACGCTCCATGTTGCCAATATCTTCTTCATCAGACTCTCTTTGAGCAACAGGAATCTCTTCATGGACATTGGAAGGTCCACCTTGTTCAAAATTGGAAGAGAAAAGATGCCCATAAGTGTTGTCAACGTTTGAATCTTGGTTGTCAGCGTCAGGGCTGACAGCGCCTGAAATGTTGTTGTCAACGTCTGAATTGGTCTTGTCAGCGCTGGATTTTCCTTTGTCAGCGCCTGAAGAACCATGCATGTTTGTATTTGGTGGTATTTGGAAACCACTATTATCTTGTCCAGCAGCAGCAGCAGCAGAAAAAGCATCATTCCAAATGGGAATTATGACATATTCAAATGTAGGAGATGCCTTTTCTGCTTGTGATCCAATCCTCTCGTCAACCTGTGTACCTGAAACATGAACAACTTGTTCCTCCACGACATTTGAAGTTACCTTCACAATGTCTGGATTAGTGACAGGCATATAATTTAAAGTTCTAGATAAGGGTTCCAAATCAAACAACCAATTAGGACCACTTTCAGGATCACTAGGTTTATTCTCTAAGAACCTAACATGTACTCTTTCAACAATACGTTTGTCCTCCTTAAGATAAACTCTATAACCCTTGCTCTGCACTGAATACCCCATGAAGTAACCTTCATCACCTTTTGCACTAAATTTCCCTAAGGCATCACTAGTGTCTAAGACTACTACATGACATCCAAAAGGTCTGAGAAAACCAATATTAGGTTTTCTTCCCCAAAGTAACTCATAAGGTGTCTTGTTCTGAATTTTGTTAACCAATGCTCTATTTTGTACATAGCATGCTGTATTCACAGCCTCAGCCCAAAAGGCTATGGGAAAGTGAGCATCAGCCAACATTGTTCTGGCTGCTTCAATTAGGGTTCTATTCTTCCTTTCAGCAACCCCATTTTGTTGTGGGGTTCTAGCAATACTAAACTGCCTAGTAATTCCCTTCCTAGCACAAAAATCATCTAGCTTCTTGTTCCTAAATTCTCCACCATTGTCACTCCTAAGCATTTTAACCTCATTGCCAGACCTTTTCTCAATTTGAGTGATAAATTCAATAAGAACATCAGTTGTGTCACTCTTCATAGCTAGAAAGAATGTCCAAGTAAACCTAGAAAAGTAATCAGTGACAACAAAACAATATGACTTGCCATTCAAACTTTCTATATTAGTTGGACCAAAGAGGTCCATGTGAAGCATATGAAGAGGTCTGGAACTAGTATGCACCTGCTTGGACTTGAATGAGACCTTGTGCTGCTTGCCTTTAAGACATGCAACACAAGAGTGGTCATTGTGGAAGGCCTTTTCAGGCAAACCATCAACTAACCCAAGCCTCACAAGTCTATTTATATTTCTAAAATTTATGTGCCCTAGTCTCCTGTGCCACAAATTGCTTTCATCAACTAAGGCCTTAGCATAAAAACAAGACATATTTGTATTCACTTTAATTCCATTTAAATTCACATTATATATGTCCTTATGCCTAGGTGTTCTATACTCAATGTACTTCTCATCAGGGATCTTAAAATCCTTGCTTAACACCAAACACTCAGTATCAGTGAAAAGAACCTTATTTTTGTTATCACACACTTGTGATACACTAAACAGATTATAGTCCAGTTCTTTTACCAGGAAGACATTCTCAAAACGTAGATTATTGGTGAGAAGGGTTCCTTTGCCTGTGATGGTGCCGTAGCCCCCTCCAAAGTATACCTTATCACCATCTTTAATAGGAGAGAAGTTCGTCAGATAGTCTTCCTTTCCTGTCATGTGCCTTGAGCATCCACTATCCCAATATCCATAATCATTGATCTGCTTTTGAATGCCCTGCACATAAAGAAAACAAATTAGTTTTCTTTGGGAACCCAAGTCTCAGAAGACTTGGATTCATCTGGTTGTTCAATAAGAACAGACTTAGTTCTCACAACAACCCCATTCTCATCCCTTTTAGGATGAAATACCCAGTTAACCCCAATTGGTTTTGTAATGACTTTTGAAATATAATTAAATCTGTTGCAAGTCATTGAAATTCCATTATTATTAGGGTTTTGATCTTTCTTGGGTCTCCATGTTAAGCTTGAAGAAGCTTTAGACCCCTTACCTTGTGGCTGCAAATACTTAGGTCTGGTCACGTTTCTGTCAGCGTTGGATTTTGTCTTGTCAACGCTGAAATTACGCTTGTCAGCGTTGAACCTAGGGTTTGCTACAGGAACCCATTGCCTATTTGACCAGGTGTTTGTCTTTTGAAAAGGTCTTTGTCCATGAGTGTTAGACCTTCTAGTAAAGAATGGGGCTGGTCTAATCACTTGTAGACTTTGCTGCACACAAGGTCTGGGTCTGACAACGTTTGACTTCCTAACAACGTTGACTTTCTTCCTATCAGCGCTGAAATTGTTCCTATCAGCGCTGGAATTGGGAGCGTTGACACACTTGTATGCCAAATGTGAAAAGCTACCACAAGTATAACAGGCTTTCTTAGACACATTCTTAGGTCTAGAAGCAAAGAAACCTGTTCCATGATTGTTAACTTGGCTCTTGGGTGACCTATTATTCCTATACATCTCTGCATATTTAATGGTAGGTTTTCTAACAGTGTTGGAGCCTAGGTCAACAGCTTCACCAGTAACTGGGTGAGTAACCTTAATGGGTGGGGATTCATTGGGACTTTCACATAGCAAACCTCCCTTAACAAATAAAGTAGGGTTAGCTTTCTTCCACTCATTTAGGTCAGTCAGTTTTTGTTGATACTCTTCTACTGGGGTGACAACTTTTGGTGGAGGAATGAATTCCTCTTCTTGGCATTCTGGTATACCAGTCCAAGATAAATCCTTTCTAAGGACACCATAGAAGTCACCAGCTGGTGGTGGAACCAGAGAGTAATCATTCTCATTCATCCCAAGCCCAGTCATATCCTTAGGATCTCTTTGTTTAGCTACACAGTCTCCTAGGGCTTGGGTGGCTCTATCAAATCTTTGAATCTTGAGGTCAACATTATCTTTATTCTTAATGGCCTCATCTAACTTAGCCTGTAGGTCTTTATTGACTTTTGACATGATATTTCTAATATCCATACTACCCTCTAGCTCATGTTTTAAGATATTTATCTTATCTTTTAAATCAAATTCCATTTTCTTGTATTCAGAAACGGTTTTCTTAGTTTCAGTAAGAGCTAGTTGGTAATTGGATAATTTACACCTTTCAGTGCTCATATCCTCTTTTAGTTTTAACACTTCTTTGTTAAGTCTGTCAGTGTTTAACCTACAACCTTTGCTACAAAAAGCATCATCATATACCTCATTATCAGATGAAGAGGAGGAGTGTGCCATGAGAGCATATTCAACATGCTCTTCTTCTTCAATATCAGCAATCAAAGCTTTGTCCTCTTCAACATCCTTAGCCAGATAGCTCCAATCCCATCCAGTACCATCAATTCCTTGAACTGCAACCATGGCTTTGGAGTCTTGAGCTTTAACAACCTGACTTGAGGGTTTACCAGCATCAGATCTTCTAGGAGATCTGCATTCCCTCATGAAGTGCCCCATGCGATGACAGTTGTAGCACTCAACTTTGGATTTATCAAATCCAGCAGTGTCTTTAGCATTGAAGGTCATCTTCTTCTTGAACCTTCTATTCCACCTATTTGCTCTTATACTAGCAAGAGCCATGTTCCACTTGATGTCCATCTCTTCCAAGTGTTCATCACTTATCTGCTCAAGGTCCTCATATGTAATCACTGAACCATTGGGCAAAGAAGCAATGTAAGCACAAACAGTATCCAAATCCAAACCAGCAGGTTTAACTCTTGGGGAGTCATTTATGAATGTGTCAGCGTCTGAAAAGGAGACGTTGACAGGACTTGTCCCAGCGCTGACAAATGATGATCCAGTAACTGGATGCATAAAAGAGTCCTTCTGATTGAATTGACCTTCACTATGAGAGAAGAAGGCCATGTTGCTGGTGCTAGCTTTGCTTGAAAGAGTTTCATCTTCCAACAGTCTTAGTTTGTTGTAGATGTCATCAAACGAAGAGCTCTTGTGAGTATTATTGGCAAGAATAGATCTTGCCTCAATCTTCCATGTCTCACCAAGACTTTTCAGAAAAGTAGCATTGGTGTCAATATCACCAACTTGTGTCCCCATGAAGGACAATTTGCTTGTGATGTCAAGCAATCTGCTTCTCACACTGCTCAGTTTCTCATTGGGCTGAGCTTTGAAGACAGCATAATCATGCAGAAGTTGGTTTTTCTTTTCTTCCTTAGTTTCTGCATTACCACCATATGCAACTTCAATTGCTTCCCAAAGATCCTTAGCAGATTCATAGCTTCTATATTTGTGCTGATTTTCTTGTCCCAAAGACACTTTCAGAATATTTAGGGCTTTCATGGCAGCCCTTTTCTTTGCAATATCTTCAGCACTTACAGCTCTACCATCTCCAGGTTTTTCTTTCTTATCTTCATCAGGACATCCTTCAACAGCTGTTCTTGTCGCAATGGCATTCAGAATCTTTTGAGCTTTATTGAATGAGTTTCCATATTCAATGATGTCCTAGAGTGTGTAGTCAAAGATCCCCAGATATTGTTCAAAGTTGAACCTCCATAAGTCAAAGTTGGTTGCATCAAGCATGGGAATCTTGATGTTTGGTAAGGATGAGGAGGAGGAGGTTATTGCTTCAGACATGATGTTTTTAGGGTTTTGAGAAAATTAGGGTTTTGGTGTTCGTATAACGTTCTGGTGTTCTTCAAAGATCAAAAGTTCCTCAACAAGCTCTGATACCACTTGTTGATCCCAAACTTAGATCTATTAGCTTTGTGTATACGAGATTAGATCAAGTATAACACGTAGAGAAACCTTTGTTATATGCTTTGTGAATCTAAGTATTATGCGGAATTTAATACTTAAACAAGAACACAAGATGTAAACAAAACTTTCACTTTGATTATGAATGTCGAACTTGCTTACAATGAAAGATGTTTACGAATGAAAACTTAATGAAAAACTTCATACTAAACATTAACCTAAAGGCCTTCTTTTATAGACTAAGAAGCCTTGTACAATAAGCTACGTATCAACTATTCTAGGTAAAGATAAACATAGAAAATACATTGTCGTTTCTATCCTTACTAGAAGTATTCTAGAACATAATAAACGTGTAGCTCACATCTTCCATCAGTGATTGTCTTCAATCTGTCAACGCTTGACTTTAACTTGTCAACGCTTAAGCTGTCAGCGCTCACTTTGCTCTTGTCAACGCTTGAGTTGTTCTTGTCAGCGTTCAAGTGATCTGGCCTTAATTTATTCCCAACAACAACTTCTTATACTTTTTCAAGTTTAGAATTCACATTTTAAAGTTCCCTTGATAAACAACTTTCTAGGATCAATTATAGGAACTTGCGAAAAGTTCTTGTTCTTAACCCGTAAGAGTTAAGACTTTCGCGTTTTAAAGTTCCCTATATAATATCCTAGCAAAAGTTGACTTAAACACGTTAAGGATACTAGCTAGAGTAAACTTAGATAAGTAAACTCGGGTAGAGTCAAAAGATTCATGACGGACCTAATATATCAACGACATCTAAACTCATTAAAACCATTTTATTTTACTTTATTTTTTTCTTTTGACTTTATTTTTGAAATAAAATATATACATACGATGCGATAACAAAAGGAGAGAACCTAAAAGAGAATAAATGAAAAATACTACTTAGCCAAAATAGATCAAAAATTTTGAAAAATGTCGAAAAATTAGATTTTTTGGTTAAAATGAGGACAAATTAATGGAAAAGCCTAACTTCGATAGAAGTCCCCCTACACTTAATATAATCATTGTCCTCAATGTTTAAGCATGTGGGAGTAAACTCCCCTACACTTAGGACATTGTGCACTTTGTTTAAATCTCGCTAAGGAAGAGACAACTATAGTGAATTCAGTGTGAACATATAAGATATGAAATATTGAATCACGATAGTTTAGGATAAAACCGGGAAGACGGTACACGGGATCACGGGTCGTCAAATATCATCAAAAGTGCTCTTTGAAGCTTTAATCCCTGCACATCATAAGAAACAAGACAACAAACCCTATGTAGCTCCCCCTACACTTTTTATGAAAACGGGTAAAGGATAGATCAACGGGTTGCCTCCCGAGAAGCGCTTGTTTTTTATAACCGAGTCACGAGCCTGACTCGACCTAGAACTAATTCAAGGGAAACGTGGTGAGGGATGGAATCATCTCATGAGAGATGTCCTCACCAAAGTACAACTTAACCCGCTGGCCATTCACTTTAAAATATGGCCCATTTGGTTGCGATAAATCAATGGTGCCATAAGGGAAGACTTTAGCGACGGTGAATGGACCAGACCAACGGCTCTTTAGCTTGCCCAAAAAAAATTTCAACCGAGAGTTAAAGAGTAAAACTTGATCTCCAATTTTGAACTCTTGGTTTTTGATCTTAGAATCATGAATGAGCTTGGTTTTCTTCTTATAATCAACGAATTCTCATAAGCCTCATTCCTTAGTTCATTAAGTTCATTGAGTTGGATCTTCCTAAGATCACCGACTTTGTTGATATCAAAATTAGCCCATTTCAAGTCCCAATAAGCCTTATGCTCCAACTCAATGGGGAGGTGGCATGCCTTTCCGTACACAAGACGATATGGAGTGCAACTAATAGGCGTCTTATATGCGGTACGGAAAGCCCACAAAGCATCATCTAACTTATCGGCCCATGAGGCACGATGCTCTCCCACAGTTCGCTCTAAGATTCTCTTATGTCCACGGTTTAAAATCTTGGCTTGACCATTTGTTTGTGGATAATATGCGGTGGAAAGGCGGTGATTGACACCATACTTAGCCATGACTCGAGCAAATTGATCATTGCAAAAATGAGTCCCGCGGTCACTGATGATAGCACGAGGAACACCGAATCGAGCAAATAGTTGTTTCAAAAAGTTCACAACCACCCTCGCATCGTTCGTAGGTAAAACCTTTGCTTCAACCCATTTAGATACGTAGTCAACGGCTACGAGGATGTACTTGTTCCCTTTGGATGATGGAAATGGCCCCATAAAGTCGATGCCCCATACGTCAAAGATTTCACATTCTTGGATGAAATTTTGAGGCATCTCATCTTTATGTGTGATCTTGCCTTGTCTTTGGCAAGCATCACAACGCTTAGCCATTTCATGAACGTCATGATAAATGGTGGGCCAGTAAAATCCAGAGTCGAAAACTTTCTTCGCGGTATAATTAGGACCAAAGTGACCACCGATGGGTCCTTTGTGGCAAGCTTCTAGGATTAGTAAAGCTGTCAGCCCATCAAAACACCTACGAATGACAAGATCCGCACATTGCTTGAAAAGGTAAGGGTCGTCCCAATAATAGTGTTTATGTCCTTGAAGAACTTTTTATTTTCTTGGGACGTTAACCCTTCCATAAGAACACCACCCGCTAGCGTAATGGTGGTGGAAAGGACAAGATAGGGGCGGAATTTTTCAAAAGCATACACTACAGCTAAAAGCTCTTTTTCGGTAGTGGTATAATGCAATTGAGACCCCATCATTGTCTTGCTAGCGTAATGGATTGGTTGGAAGTGTTTGTTCACACGTTGACCTAAAACCGCTCCAATAGCAAAATCGATAGCATCACACATCAATTCAAAATGTAACTCCCAATTAGGGGTAACTAAGACCGGTGCCTTAGTTAATTTATCCTTAAGAAGATCGAAAGATTCAATACACTCTTTAGAAAAGATAAAAGGGGTATCTTTTTCCAAGACGTGGGTCATCGGGCGAGCGATCTTAGAAAAATCTTGAATGAATCGACGATAGAAACCCGCATGACCAAGAAAACTTCTCACACCCTTCACGGTTGAAGGTGGAGGTAATTTAGCAATCACATCAACTTTAGCACATTCGACTTCAAGACCGGCTTTGGAGATTTTATGTCCAAGAACAATGCCTTCTTTTACCATGAAATGGCGTTTTTCCCAATTAAGAACAAGACGAGTGTCTTCACACCGTTTGAGCATACGTTCTAAATTGGCAAGGCAAGTAGAGAAAGAATCACCATAGACTGAAAAATCATCCATAAAGACTTCCATAGTTTCTTCAACCATGTCATGGAATATAGACATCATACACCATTGGAAAGTCCCGGGAGCATTGCATAAGCCGAAAGGCATTCTTTTGAAAGCAAATGTTCCATAAGGACAAGTGAATGTGGTTTTCTCTTGGTCTTTTGGATCGATGGGAATTTGAAAATACCCGGAAAAACCGTCTAAGAAGCAATAGTAATCATTACCCGCTAAACGCTCGAGTATTTGATCCATGAAAGGAAGAGGGAAATGATCCTTACGAGTGGCATCACTGAGCTTGCGATAGTTTATGCAAACTCGCCAACCCGTGACAAGTCGAGTAGGAATCAACTCGTTGTTTTCATTGGGAACAACGGTTATTCCGCCTTTCTTAGGCACACAATGGACGGGACTAACCCATGGCTAATCCGAAATAGGGTAAATCATTCCGGCATCTAGAAGTTTGATAACTTCTTTCTTGATGACGTTATGAATTTTTGGATTAACCCTTCTTTGGCTTTGGATTGCGGGTTTAAAGTCATCTTCCATGAGAATTTTATGAGTACAAAAGTTAGGATCAATTCCGTCGATGTCGGAAATTTTCCAAGCAATTGCTTTCTTATGATTTTTTAGCACATCGAGAAGTCGATATTTTTCATCCTCTTTTAAGTCCTTTGCAATGATGACGGGTAACTTCTTATTGTCTTCAAGGAAAACGTATTTGTGATGAGACGGTAAATCCTTAAGCTCTAAATCCGGAGGATTGTCGATGGAAGGCGTAGTCAAATTCGGATCATCATTTATGATTTCCATAGGAAAAGGTGGAGAAATATGGTCCTCATTGAGAAGTTTCTCAATGGTACGAATGTCTTCATCCCAATCGGTGGGAGAATCGTCATATTTTAAGTCCCCATCCCCTAGAGTTGCTTCAAATTCTTTCAAAAGGAAGTCACTTTCTCCAAACGGAGTCAATGAGGGAGCAATAGAGGCAACGTCTCAACAATGGGCAGAGAAGAAAAACCACTTTTACAAGCGTCTTTGAAATGTTCTTTACAAGCCTCATCAAGTACGTCAGTGAAATTAACGCTCTCGTTTTCATAAGGTTGCTTAGGAAGTTTACCCATGTTGAAGACGATTTTGTCGTCACCAACTCTCATGATTAATTCGCCCGCGGCTACATCAATGAGAGTGCGACCGGTCCTCAAGAATGAACGTCCAACGATTAATGGAACACGGGGGTCCATCTCCTAGTCAATGACAACAAAATCCACCGGAACGGTGAATTTGTCGACACCGACGAAGACGTCTTCGGCTATCCCCACCGGATAAGCAACCGTACGGTTGGCTAACTCCAATGTCATTCGTGTTGGGACTAGTTCGGGTAGAGATAATTGTTTCCAAACACTTAATGGCATTAAGTTGATACTAGCACTTAGATCGGCTAGGGCCATACAATTCTCTACCCCGGGGAAGTTGCAAGGAACGAGAAAGCGACGCGAGTCACCAAGTTTAGTTGGTAATTTCCTTAAGAGAACGGCGGAGCAATTCTCATTAAGTTGTGTCTGAGCAATATCAAGAAGCTTTTCCTTATCACTAAGAAGATCCTTAAACATTTTAGCATATTTCGGCATGTGAGCGAGAGCCTCGGCAAAGGAGATGTTGAAATTCAGTTGTTTAAACATTTTAAGAAAGTTTGAAACTTGAATATCATCCTTGTTCTTCAACTTCTCTTTCCTCAACCTTGAGGGATAAGGTATATCGGGTTGAGATGAAGGCTTTAGAATGGAATTCTCACTCACATCCTTGGGTGGAGGAGGAGTAGAAGTAGAAGGTGGAGGAATTGGTGAAGGGAGCTCATTTTCTTTTGTCACAATCACCGGTGTAGGTGTAGGAATCTCGGGTTCCTTTAAACCTTTTCCACTTCGAGTGGTAATTGCTTTCATCTCCCCTCTTGGATTAGCAACGGTGTTACTCGGAAGAGAACCCGAAGCAGATGTTTGATTACATGGGAAGAAACTAGCCATCATATCCCTTAAGTCATTGGTTTGACTGCTTAAAGAGTTTCACATATCATTCCTAAGCTCGGCTCGAAGATCATTCCCTTGTTTCGCCATATCTCCTTTCAAGTTGATAATTTGGCTCTGAAGATTCTTCACTAGCGCATCATTAGTCCTCATGTATGTTTCAACCTCTTGATGGTATGCCATGGGTTGGTTGGGATGGGGAACTTGGTAAGTGGGTGGTTGATAAGTGGTTTGTTGATAAACTTGATTATTTCCTTGAGGTGGATATGGGTTTCTTTGGGTTTGATATTGATTAGGAGCTCGAGTTTGGTTTTGATTGTTGCGATTAAAGTTGTTTTGGTTTTGAGGAGGAAAACCGGGTGGTGAAAGGAAGTTGTTTGAACGATAACTTAGCAAATTGCGGTCACCTTGAGGACGAGCTTGATAGCCTCCCGTGGAAAAGTTACCGTTAGCCGCATACACATTTTCCGGATTGTCATGAGTAGAAGGAAAATCGGTGTATGAATGAGAACCACCGCAAATCTCACAAGATTGCTACAGCTTTAGCTTGTTGAAATTGGTTCGTAGCCATGGTTAAGAAGTTTTTGTTCATCTCGGCTATTTGGCGGGTAAGTTCGGTTATCTCGGGGTTTGATGAAGTAGAAGAAACATTGGCCCTCAGTATATTTCTTGAAGATGCGGATAATCCCAATATTTGTGGTGAGTTGTCATGTTCTCTATAAGCTCTCTACACTCCTCAGGTCTTCTCTTCATGAATGTACCACCGGCGGCAGCGTTAATTGTATCACGATCACGAAAAGTTAAACCATTGTAGAAAGTATCAATCAAAGTAACGGGGAGCATATTATGGTTCAGACAACGGTCGATCAAGACATTATAACGTTCCCAAGCATCGAAAAGCGACTCATTAGGTTCTTGAGTGAAACCACTGATTTGATTGCGAAGACTAGTGACCATGGAAGGTGGAAAGTAGCGCGACAAAATTTTTTGAGTCATTTCGTCCCATGTATGAATTGAGTATTTGGGAAGACGATCAAACCATTTTTCGACATGGTGGGATAAAGTGTGTGGAAAAAGGTGAAGGCGGAGAAAATCCATGGAAACACCGGGCAATTTCATGCTTTGAGTGACGGTAATGAATTTGTCGAGATGTTTGTTGGCATCATCATCCGGTAATCCGCGAAATGGACAAGCGTTTTGAACTTGTTGGATCATGTGATGCTTCAACGAAAATTCAGGAGCCGTGATTTGTATCGGCGCAATTGGTCCTCCTCGTCCGTTCATGGTTGATTGACAAAGCTCCTCCATCGTTCGAATGTCGGGTGGAGGGACATGGTTGTTGTTGTTATTATTCAAATTGGGGTGAGGTGGGTTGTTATTATTATTATGCACACCAGTCATATCTAAGTCTCTAAGAGTCTCGGGCTCAAAATAAGACGAAGATCGAGTACGCATACACTAAAATGAAATACAATATTTTTGGTTTTTTATCTTTTTTATGTTTTTTGGATTTTTTGAAAATTTTATATTTTTTTAGGATTTTTTTGGAAATTTTTATGCTTGGAATTAACGTTCCCAAAAGAACGGATCCCAAAATCTAATTTTTCTCACTAAAAACCGTTAATCTTTACGAAAAGAGCCGGCAGCGGCGCCATTTGATTTAGCATTTTTATGGGTTTTGCAATGTGTACTCAATCGTTCTCAGTATCTAATCGAATTGATCACGGTTAAGGGTGGAATTATTGGTGATGGTCACTAAATAGGGGAGCTTGATTTTCTAAGTCTACAAATAACATAAACGTAAAAGCAATTAAAAATAAAAGAAAACTTCTAACCTCGATTGCTTGTCCAGAATAAATGCTGCAAAATAGAACTTGGCGAAAGAGCTAAAGATAATTATCTATTTTAAAATAAAAGTGAAAATGTAAATGTCGATGCGTAAAAATTAAAGCTTTAAAAGTTCTACTAAAAATTAAGGTTTAAAAATAAATGACGAAAAGTTAAAACTTTTAAAGTAAATTTGAAACGTTAAACTTTATAAAAATTTAAACTTAAAAATTAAGCTAAAATAAAACGATTAGAATAATACTTTAAGAAAAATGACGGGAAAAATTCAAGTTCGAAAATTAAAA
This sequence comes from Glebionis coronaria, assembly GCA_025667525.1. Classification (NCBI taxonomy): domain Eukaryota; kingdom Viridiplantae; phylum Streptophyta; class Magnoliopsida; order Asterales; family Asteraceae; genus Glebionis; species Glebionis coronaria. Next base: position 573,536,673 of record CM046881.1, read on the forward strand.
CAATTTAATTAAAACCTAAGTCTGAATACACCAAACTTGAACATAAGTCGGGAAATGAGAATCTGGATCTAACTCGGACTCCGTGTTTTTGACTTTAGTCTGAATAAGACAATCCAACTCCTAAGTCGGAATATGGATGTTTTCAAGTAGTTCGGAATGCACGTCCTTGATGTAGTTCGGAATCCCTATCGCCCACCTAATTCGGGAAACGGATCCCAAATGTAATTCGGAATATCAATAACCAACATAATTCGGAATGCAGAATCATTCACCTAGTTCGGAATACCCAATCCCAAATCTTATTCGGAATCTACAATCCACATGTAATTCGGGAACAGAACAGCAGCTAATTCGGAATCCAACAACCTGCACTCAATTCGGAAAGTGGAGTCCTGACCTAATTCGGAATCTGGGTTCTGAAGTTAATTCGGAATGTATATGTTTGTATCTAAGTCGGAATCCACAATTATGGACTTAATTCGGAATGTAAAATCCTAAACTTAATTCGGGATAGTTGTTATGCACATAAGTCTCAATATAAGTTTCACACTCAAGTCGGGATAAAGAAATTTTGCATGTAGTTCGGGATATTAGGGTTTTGATAACCCGAATAAGATCAAAATAAGCAAAAATCAAATAAGCACTTACCAAAACTTTTACCAAATCAACTTTTAGAAAAAAAAACTAATAAGACACAATTTAAAAACTTTTAAAAACACTAAATAAGCAAAAATTTAAAATCAACTTTTTGTAAAAATATTAAACTACCAAAATCAACTTATTTAAAAACTAATAAACATAAAGATTAAGCAATAAGCATAATAATCTGAAAACTTTAAACACACCAACCAAAATAAGCACAATCCAATAAGCAAACCAATCACACAATCAACAAAATTAAACCAACTACATGATTAATTAAACAAAACAATAGATTATGATTAAGAAAGGTAGAATGAGAATTTATTAAAATCTTGATTATATTAAAGATTAAGATCCAGATTACAAGGTGAAAGATTAAAAAGCTTGAAAGAAAAACTAGAGAGAAGAAAAATAAAACACACTTAATTACCTACTAAAAATTAAAGACTAATTAAAAGACTAACTCTTCTAATGACACATTAGAAGAATATATATAGGGGAGGTGGAAAGTGTTTGTTTCTTCCTCTTTTCTTCTTGTCTTCTAGTCTTTCTCGACTTAGTCTCGGGATTAGTCGAATGATAACTTGAACTCGTCTTCTATTTTTCTTCTTTTAATAGACTTGGTTCTTCGACTTCTTTAAACTTCCATTTTTTTTTGCTTTTTCTTTGATAAATGTTCAGAATAGGCCTTGACTTCCGTTCTTCTTGCACTTTTGATCTTTTGACTTCGTCTTTTGTCTTTTTCTTCGATAAAAGCCCGTGAAAGCCCGTGTTTTCTTCCTTTTTCATCTTTTGGTCCTAAAACACAACAAAAACACAAACCACGCATAATTCCGCCTTTTACGACATTATATACACGTTTTGCTCTTGTTATTGTTAGAAATAAGTGGTAAAAGGATAAGTGTTTTCACACTTATTAGTAGTTATCTTGTACAATGGTCCACGTGTCTATAAAAGGAGGCATTAGGTTATTAGCTTTTAAACACTTCTTTACGTTTTTCTTTAAGGTTGTAAACCCTAACACTAATCAAGAGTGTTCGTATAGTCATAATATATTAAAGCTTGAAATCATTTAATTCATATTGTTCTTGTACTAATTATTATATTCCGCATACTACTTAGTTTATTCTTATGACCAAACTTTCTCTAGTATCTGTTGGATTCATCCTTGCTAATACACCCTTACAAGCTAATGTTAAAGATCTGATTTTGGGATCAACAAGTGTCAGTTAGTTTGTTTATGACTGATTGTAAAATAGTCAACCTCTATGTCGTTATTGTATATTGGTAGTATTCCAGCCTTGTGTAGTTTTTGATATTTCATTTTTATCTTTCCTTGTTGTTTCGGTTCATTTGGTACAATGTGGGAATTCTACATCTCAATTGGGGAGAGGCAGATAGAAATGAATGATTTTATGGTATTTTATAGATTATGTACAAATTATGTCCCAAATTTTTCTATATGATTGGACATAATTTTTTGTACATTATGATGAAGGTCGAGTGCATCTTATACGCATTAACTCGTGTATGTTGAAGATATTTGGACTTAGGAAACTATTTGTTTTCTGTTTAACGCTAATTAAATGTGTATTCAATGTCTTATCCTACCCTTTATTCACCATGTTAGCCTGTGTGGGTCACCCTTGCCTTTTTGAACGGTTGCCTCCATACTTTAGTAATGGAGCATAGTTACCTTGTCAATCTTATGATATAATACTCGCCATGAGGAAGTAGTTTTGTGATCACAAAAAATAAAACACATAGATTAGTGAGAGTACGAGTGTTCTTTTTTTTTTGCTTGTGGTGCTCGATTTAGAATTTCCTAGAATATGTGGTTTTCAAATTCATAGTTTTCAAGATAATATGGGAGATTTATTTTTGAGAATTATTTTAACATGACTACTCGAGAGAAAGTATAATCAAGTGGAGGAATATTTGATAACTTCACACATTTAATACTTTTTAGTATCAAATTGTCACATATATTGCCCTGTTTGATATTATAATTACACGGGAATCATTTATATTTTATATTTTAGGTAGTTTTGACATTGGAATAAAAAGATGCGAATAATAGTGAAAAGTGTATATGAAGAAAAGTTCGTTATAAGAAGAACCTATGGTGTAGAATAATTCTATACGTACGCCATAAGGTATTAAATGATAAAACAGTTGAGTTCGAAGAACCTACGACATAGATGGATTTTGGGTATACGTCGTAGTCGACATATATGGCCAAAGATGGAAATGTTTGCATGACCTATGGTGTCCACTACAACAAAATGAAGCTAACGCAACACTGTTAAAGTGTTGTATTATGTCGTTAAAATGTTACCTTATGCCTAATGCAACACTTTATCAAGTGCTCCTTTATGTAACGTCGCCTTAGGTATGTGCAACACTTATATTGGATAATGCGTCTCTTTTTGAAAGTGTTGCCAATGTTTTGCGAATGTAATACTTTAAATTGCAACACTTTTTACACTCAAACACAACACTTCCTAGACTAAATGCAACACTTGTATACTCAATTGTAACACTTTTTACATCAAATACAACACTTTTAGAATCAAAATACAACACTTTTTTATGTAGATGTGTCACTTTTTTATTTTTCATTGCGAGGTATGCAACACTTTATTGCACCATGTGTGACACTTTTTGTTGTTTTATACCATGTTATATATGCAACACTTTATAAATTTAGTACAATAACACTTTTCTTTCATACAACACAATTCAGTTTCATACAACACCATAAAAATAAAAGTGCAATATATAAAAAATAATATCATGTCGTAGTCTGACAAATTATCTCATGTAAGATAACTAACATAGTGGTGTAAAAAACCTATCTAGTTACAATCCTAAAAATGTGACATCTTTGCAAATCCACTCGCAAGGCAGACCAAAGCAACGTTTCCTGTTATACATAAAGATGATATTCAATTAGTTTTTAGTCTTAATACTATGCAATAAAAAAGGCTAACAAAGTACCATATATTCTAATGGTAATAACTACTATCAGACAACTATAATATACAAAGCTTACATACCTGAGTTTTAACAACAATGGCATTAGTTTCAGAGATGGAGAAAGAGTACCCAGGGACCTACGTACGAAAACAAAAAAGCTTAAATAACACACCGACTAATAGATTTTGAAAGTAGGAAAAAAAAACTTAAGAATGTATTTCACTCCTAAACTACGAGATTCTAATGGAGAAACCATGATGAGGCATATCAAGTCTCTAGAAAAGTTATTTCAAGATATGGCATTAAAACGATTATGTGTGTAAACTATAGTTTTTAACGTTTATATGACTAACATATATTGAGGATTTTTCATGTCAAGATGCAGCTTCAAATCACCATATGTTAAAATGACGTGTGGTTAAAAATTGTTGCAAATTTTGGTTGAAGCTCGACCCATTTATACTGGACATTTCAATCATTTTCGTTTACATATTTGTTTAAGAAATCAAACTAGGGGTGTCGATTAATTCGACCCGACCCGAACCCGACCCGATCCGATCCAAACACGACCCGAGTATATTCGGGGCGGGTTAGTCGGGTTCAAATTTGAATTCGGGTTAATCGGGTCAACACGACTAACCCGAATTCGAAATAGGGTCGGACATCGGGTAAAAAAATTATACTTGACTCGAGTTCGGGTTAACCCGATTGACCCGCATAAGTTTTTTTTTTTTTTTTTTTTTTTTTATAACTAAATTTAATTTAATTTCTATTTGAAAAAATTTTAAAAAAAGTTCTATTTTATATTTTACCCATACTCGGGTTGACCCGAACCCGGATAGACCCGAACCTAACTAACCCGAGTTCAACTCGGGGCGGGTTCGGGTAAATTATTTTTACCCTCAACCCGAATTCGACCCGACCTGAATGACCCGAATCCGACCAACCCGACCCGATTCCCACCCCTAGTAGCAACCTATTAAAGAACATTGGGTCAACTAAAGAAACAAAAGAATACCTATAACTAACCAAATAAGACCATGACCAAAAGACAAACTATGGTTCATATTTTCAAGATAAGCAATTAAGAGTTTGAAGCATTATTCATGACATAATATTGTGAAGATGATAAACATGTGCATCAAGCAACCAGTGCCACAAATCATTACCAATGACATTACCAAATCTTCAAATCCTCAAGATGTTGAAGAATAACTTATATAGAGTCCTATTTATTACAGAAACTAAAGAGAAATCAAAGTAGTTTCATTAACCTAGAAGCATGTCACAGGCCGCCTAACGATATTAAATCGAAAACCATGTTATTCTTTGTAAAATGTCGTGGTTTCTGTTTGATAGTAGATGATAAATGTGTTCGCTAGGACTAGATATAAAGAAGTATCGATCCCAAAAAATCACTATTAAATACCATATAACCTAACGAGTGATCATATGTTCTCTGTCTCACCTCTTTCGCCGACCCTTTTTTATCTTCTAATTATAAAACGTATATAAGTTTTTGTTTCTTTCTGCCATTGTTGTTTGGTTCTATCATTTGTTAAAAGAGAAGTATAGAATCATATATGCAGACCCATATGATTTATTATTAAGATATTTTAGATGGCATTAACTAACCTAAAGTATAATGAATAATCATGTTGTCAGCAGTTGATGTCTGACCTGCTTTGTTTGTATCATTTGGTGAAGACGCTTGTTTAGCTAGAGTGTTGCAGGCCACATTGTACATTTCAAAACCAGAAGTCTCGATTTTAAAGGCTTTAGTACCTATTACATGGTGATAGTTATTCTAATGCACATATAAATATTCATACATATAGAATAGGTAATGGTTTTCTCTTACCTTATCCAGACGGTAAAAGCCTGCATCACGGAACTTCTTTGCTTTCTTACTTGCATACTGATGTTTAAACACTCAAATTGGAATTTTCAAAGGATGCATCAGCAGAAGAAATTGTTGTATGACATGATCCACAAAGAGAGTACAACGCTTCCAATAGATTCTCCTTTTCCTATCAGATATAGAAAGAATCAATTAAAATAACTTTATAAATAGAACAAATACATATATTCATCTACTATACTATATAACATTCACATAGATATGTAATTTATGCCTATACACATAATCAATAAAAAGACTACTTAACTTAAATTACATTCGCTAGGAAACTTAAAACATGCTCTATATGCGTTTAGAAATCAGCAACCACACTCTAATAAACAATCTTCTAAAATCGCTATTATATCCTAAGCTTCCTTGACCAATAGGAAATACATCTTACATCGACCAATCCAAAAGTAATGATCCAAAAAATTGCATGCTCAAAAGAACTAAACCAAGTAATAGATACATAAATCTTAAGTTCGAATAAAACAGTCACCAAAAAAGCTGTATGCAATTCCCCGTTGTTACTGAGTTTAGTGAACCGTATTAGTAAGGATATGTACCTTCAAATCCATACAATAGCAGCATCAAGCAATAGGCACAAAGAAGCTGCACCATTGTAGGAAAGTGACATAAAGCACATCACCTCCACAAATAACAACCTAAAGATAAAAGAAAAAAAATTTGAGTAATGCAACACAAAAACGTTAACTCTGGTTTAGACCCATTTTGATTAAATCAGAAAAGAACACCGCATCCGGAATGAGTAGCGGTACGAAGAATCCCGCCTTTCATCCCCGAGATTAAGTTAGGACCTAATTCCACTTGGAGCCACACCAATCCAGTCAACACCAAATGTATTTATTGAAGCATTTTATCAAACACTTTAACCACAACTAATAATGGTTTCACTGAAGCATTTTATCAAACACTTATCACACACTAAAAAATGCATACGTACTATACAATCGATAGACTAAACAAATGAAATCGCCTAATCATAATCATCTTAATCATAATAATATAACCACTAAAAAACATAACTAAATTTATTTTACCAGAACTATCAAAATAGAGCTATATAACGATTATGAAGCCTAAATGATGAACATACCTTTTCGATTCAGAAAGTTGGTTGATTGTAGTGATGGAGCCGCTGATGTATGTGGTAGTTGGTAGTGGATGTTGTGGTTGGTCCTAGTTTTTTGCCTTAAAGAGGGCTTTCATGTCAAGAAGAAATATGGTGATGATAGTGTGAGAAATTTACGGATATTACCAAGAAGGAATACTATGAGAAAGGAGGGAAAAGCAGATTTGTGGGGAAAAAATTTTGGAGGAGCGGGAACATTTTAGCTTAAAATTTCGTTTTAGAGGGGAAGGAGGCAATTGAAACTTAAAACTTTTTAGGTTTACATGTTGCTTTAATTTAAAAGGTTGCAACACTTATAAAAAAATGCTGCAATAGAATTACAAATGCAACACTTAACTTTAAAATGTTGCCTAATGTTAATAGTTCAAACAAAAGCAACACATTTTTAAAGTGTTGCTCATATATTGTTGCATTAGCCTGTTGTAGTGGTCGGAAGATTTTTGGTCTACGACATAATCAAAAAATAAAGTTAAATATGATAAAGACGTGGTGGTTGAGCTGGGTAAGAACTAATATCAAAGTACCTACAACACAGAAGGTTTTTTCTCCTACGGCGTAGTCGACATATCATTTATTAGTGGAAAGTCGTTCAAGTAATTATGGAAGATTGACGTAAGTTGGTCGGGAGCTTACGCCGTATAAATTAAATATTTTAAGAAAATATATGACGTCGCGAAGCTTACGATGTAGAGGTATTTTATACCTATGCCTTATATAATCTATATTGAAGCAATTAATGACGGGCTTAATTAAGAAAAACCTATTTTTATATTCCTAATATAAATATCAACGCACAAGGTTTCATAAAAAAATTATATATTTGTTATTTTGTGCCTCAGCAACAAGTAAAAAGAAAAAAAATATATTCTTACTTTGGTGTACGGGTGAATCTTTCGAGGATCGCCATGACATTCGTCTAAAAGATCGAAAGCACTAATATAGTATCACATGTTATTATACTTCAACTTTGTAAAGTCAGTTTAATTCAATGATTATTTTGGTTCTATTTAATATGCATTACGTAGTGTTTATCTATTATGCTTTATTATTATTATCATCATTAATAATTGATAATCTTAACGTGTTATTGTAGTTATTAATTTGTTTAGTGTGCTTATACCAGTAGTGTTCCTTTTTGTATAATTATATGTTTTTGAGTGAGTTCTAGACACTACCCCTTTGGAAGTAGATATTTATTCTGATTGTCGCTGATTATATTAGACTAACGTTGGTTGTTCTAGAGTTTACAGTTAGTTATTAGATGAACATTCTATTAGTTGTCATCGAGACCCTCAATAATAAGTATATGGTTAGGAGTGCGAGTCATGCTTGTTGCCCATTGATGTGTAAAGAAAGTTTTAAATTTATTTTAATATAGTTTTCCGGTTATTAAACCAAACGTGTGGGTTAAGCATAAATCTCGTATATAGTATATCTTTTTAGGCTAATACTAGATCATTCACAGGTACTTTATTTTTCTTTCTTTAACCAGTTTTCAAACGTTTAAGTAAATAGTTTTGATGAGATTATCAAATATAAACTAGTAAGACGAAATCAATAAAGAGGAAATATCAAATATGATGATGATGATGATATTAAAGATAAGTAGTTATGTTAATTGATGAGTAGTCGTTTTATACATTTTCGGGGTCATAAAAATGCCTAAAAACATCTCAATTTTTTTTGTCATTTTAGAAAATTAGAAGCACTTGAGCAATTGTGATGATTTGGAGAATTTTTCAAGCATATTTAGGATATAATGAAGTATGGAAGAGGTCAAGTCAAGCTTGCACGGATGTCTCAAGTCACAATGAAGGTTGTTAACATGAGCTATGGATAGCGTCAGACTTTGTAACAAGAGCTCTAGCATAACTTGACCTACCTTATGAATTCTGATGAGGTGTCATTTTATACACTTTTTAGGGGTTATTTCACCCCGTTATTTGTCACAAAATGCCCTAAAATGTATTAATTCGTTTCCTTTTGTTAATTTAGCAATTTGGAAGCACTTGAAGCATTTAGGTGGTTTTGGAGGTGTTTTTTTAGCATTCTCAAGGCTTTTGGATGAAGAATGGAAGAGACCAAGTTTAGAATGCACGAATTTCCAAATATACAAGGAGTGTCATCAGGCCGCATCTATGACGTCGCAACTAACACCTAACCTCGTCGCAACAATCGACCAGACGAAGTCATGCTTTACTTCTAACTGCGTCACAACCAACTGACATTAAAATCCCATAGAAGATTCGACAGGCTTGACGGTGTCACGGTTATAACCTGACGCTGTGGCAACCTAAAGTCTATACATAGACCTCTTTGTAAACATACAATTCGTGTTGAATTTTATGGTTAGTTTAGAGCAGCCATAACCAGCCAATTTTAAGGTTTCTTAACCCTAAGAAAATCCATTCTTTCACCCATATCAATTGAAGAACAAGGTTTTACTTATTTTCAATAATTATATCTATGTATTTGAGGATTATATCTTCTATCTATTCTTCTCTTGATATGCTATGCTAGATCTTGTGTTGTTTGTCTATGATTGCATGAAAGCTATAATGTGATCTTCTTGTGCTTGTTGCTTCTTGGCTTGATTATGTGCACGTTAGGCTCTAGAAAACTAAGTTAGATCTTCATATCTTAACTGTTGATATGTCTAAGGAAATATGGGTGATAGATGATGCCTCGCTTCGTAGATCCATGTTCTTGGTCGTGAACTCCCTTGACGGGGTCGTCAATTGCATGGTAGTCTTGTTGTTTTGATGTGGCCGATTCATTTACATGTTTGTTAATGCATATTTTAATGAGTAGATCTAGGGTTTGTCTGTGTCTCTTGGTACACGAGTTTTCACGTAGATGATTGTAAGCATTTATGTCAAATGGTAAAAATAATAAACGTTGCCATACCATTTCGATGCTTTTTTTTTCACGTATGACTTGCAGTTAATACAAATAGAAACATTTACATATTAGTCCACAAGATGTGACGGGTAGCAAACATATTAAGAGAACATGTAGTAAGTAATGCATGATTAGATAAACACATTTTATTTACTTGGTGAAATTCAATAACATTAGGTTAGGTTAATTAGAGTGTTAGTCAAAACCCCATCTTTTACCTTGATATTTTACTTGCTTTCATAAAATAAAAAAATAGAAAATAATATTCTTCCACCTCTAGACCTATTGTACGTTCGACACTAGCTTCCCAAACTATTCCCTAAGAGAACGATAACAACCCCGACTCCTTACCTATACTATATCTACACGACCGGGTAAACTGCTGGAGGGGTTGTAAAACTCATTGAGGGCATAAGATTCTCTTTTCCAAAAGAGAAACCCCACATACACCTCGTTAATTTCATACACATTTCAGATGTATACGTGTCGAGCATCAAATGAGTATCAAGTTTGGTTGGAGTAGCACTTAAACCATCTTCACAGAACGTCGTCAAAGGAATACCGTGTAATTTAATCCAAATAAAAATATTACTAACATCTTCTTTTACTAGATTCATATTTCGATGCTTCTTTTTCAAAATAATCCGATTATTTCAAATAAGCCGTGATTTTCAATCATGTCACTCATACCATCCATTGAGTTAAATTGAAAGAAAAATAACTCGGTAAAGGAGTTAAGCATAGATTTAACAAACCCAAAGTGTTAACAAGCGATTTACTAATAGTACATACGGACTCAAAAGGGACATCAACATGAGCCCCATTGCCCGCGCGCTGTAGGTATGGTATGAAAACTTAGAACTTTGTTAACTTTATTAAATAAATTAGCTAACGACTTACCATTAGAACCCGAACCACACTCGCATTTTCAACAACAAATACCTCATCAACAGTACTACTCGAAGTCTGCTCTTTATGAACATCCCGCTTATCATTCACAATCCTACACAACTACACATAGTGTTAGTAGTACCCCTCCTGGTGTGTCAATAACCATATAATTCAGACTCTTTTCATCATGTACACACGTAGAACCATTCTTCCCATCCGAACCACTCCTAAAGCCGGCCTTCGTTCCTACTACATGCATACTAAACAAATCACCCTAGACTATACCCACAAGGATGACTTATAAATCAAGTGACCAACAAAAACCCTAATAGTTCTCGTAAGCCAAAAGAGTTAAACGCAAGTTATATGACCGAACCTAAAAACAATGATAAAATAATAGGACAAAATCACACGAAAATCGTAGCAGCAAAGTATAAACAAGAAACCATAATAAGCTAATTAAATCATCAGAACCCTAAAAAAAAAAAACTAACCAATCAATACAATGATCAACTATGCGGTAGGTGTGCAAGGACGTACTTTGTTATGCGAATATCGTGCATCCTTTGGACCTATTTGTTGTTATTAGATACCCAAATTTGTGTCTCAGTATTCAATAATTCAGGATGGACTAACGTTAGTATACACACCTCCCTATCACAAAAAAATAAATGTACATAAATGATCCCAACTACACCCATACTGATACACACATGGGACATGTAAGGAAATCGCTATAAATAGGATGCACTCTTGATCACATTTTCTCACACCATCACAAATTAGTTCTTTTAACAATCTAGGGTTTCTAATTTAAGCTATATTCGAACAATGGCAGGAATGATGATGAAGGTTTTATGTGTTATGGTGGCTTGCATGGTCTTGTCAGCCGCATACACTGAGGCTATCACCTGTGGTCAGGTGACTAGTGCTATGGTGCCATGCATTAACTGGTTAAGGGGTCCTGCTAGTGCTTCGGTTCCAGGGGGTTGTTGCAGCGGCGTTAAAAGTCTGAACAATGCTGCAAAATCGACTCCTGACAGACAAGCTGCTTGTGGTTGCCTTAAGAGTGCTTCCGGGACTATCCCCGGTATTAAAGCTGCTAACGCCGCTGCCCTTCCCGGCAAGTGCGGTGTTAACATTCCTTACAAGATCAGCCCTAACACTGACTGCTCACAGTATGCAAAATTTATGCACTTTCATATATAATCTAAAATGCTTATATATTTAACTAAACTCAATGTTATGTGGTTGGTTTTTTTGCAGGATCAAGTGATCAGGTTTGCATCTTATATGCATGGAAAGACACATCATTTCGAGTGTCAGAGGTTTTAGCTATTGACTATGAATAAAAATGAAATGGAAAACCATGTTTTCCTTTAATTTGTGTACGTTAAGCCGTTAAGGGACATACATATGGATGTCTCATGTTGCTTTGCAGTGCTTTTCGTTTAATGTAACGTTCTTTTCTCATTATGCTATAAATGTTGGTATTTCCTTCTTCGTCTCTACAATAATATTTATCTTTCATCGAATAAGCTAGTAATGAATGTTCTTTTCACATATGCATGTCTGATGTCTATTTTTTTGTTTCATGGGTGTTTGAAAGGAAAAATTCAGTAACACCTAGAACCTGTCACCAAAAGCTAAACGAAGTGTCACCAAAGTTAAAACATGTCGCTAATAAAATAATACTTTAACAAAGGTTTTAAAAATGTCACGAAACTTTTATACTTAAAAAGTGTAGGTAAAGTCATAGGTAAAATGTCAAATCTAATGAAATAAAAAAGTGCGAGGATACATTTGTTTTGCCTTTTAACATATATTTTGTACATAAAAAGGTTATTAAGTCTAAAAAATTTAAGGTAATGTTTGTTTCATTAAAATGTTTACGATCTGAATCTAACTATTAAATCTTTATTAATAAGAGGCGGATATAATGTATGAATTTGAATGTAGTAATATTGTTTGTTTTTCTAAATTGTCTGAATGAATCTAGTTGTATATTTTCTAAGTATATGTTCACAAATACATGATTTCGACTCACACTTTTAAGAAACGTGTTATGCTTATCATTTCAGTTACTCGATTTCTTGAAAACGAGCTCAGTGTCTAAGCCAGCATTATTTATGAGCCAAGTTATAATACCAAAATTAATATATTCATCATGGCTCATTAAACAAATTATACACATAGATTCCAGCTACATAAGTATTATTGTACATTGTTAGCATTATATCCAATAACAGTATTCTATAGATTAAGAAATTTACCTTTTAAGTATTGTTTCCGATATTGTATGTTTGAGCCCGGTTGGACCCAAGCCCGATCTTTAATCGGTAACCGACCCCCTCACCCTATAAAAGGAGGTGAGGGGGTGATGCTCAATCATACACGCATCTTCTATTCTTTCCTATAATCGATCGATAAAATAAAACATAATCGTTTGGTTACCTTTGTGGTGTGTCGTCATTCTGGGTTTCGTTTGTTGCAACTCTACGATCTTCATGACAGTGTCCTAGGTTTCCGCAAGTCGATCTTCTAGTTGTTGGCGGTGTCGATTCCAAAAAGTGGTATCAGAGCTCAAGGTTGGTTGATCTCGAAGATCGTTGCTAGATCGGAGGAGATTCACGAAGAAAAAGGTTTCGGGTTTTTCCGAGATCGGTTGTCTTTGGAGTTACAGGTATTACAAACAGAGAAGACGAAGTAATAATATGTGATTGGTGTTATTGTTTTTAAACAATAAAGGTAAGGCTAAACAGTGATTGGTTGGTCATATTTACTATCACGTGTGGAGAGATACAACATTATTGGTATTATATTAAAACAAAAATCATACTTAGTTAATATTCATTTGTTTGTAAACGGATAGTGGAGTTTTTGTTTTGTTTTTTTTTGTTACCAAGTTGTATTTGTGAAGGTTTCTTGTTGCGGGTTTTTTGTGGTTCAAGTTTGATCGTGGTTTGCTTGGGTTTTCAAGTTTACGATCGAGTTTGCTTGTTCGTGATCGAGGTTTAGGGTTATTCTAATTAAATCGATTTGCAAGAAAGGTTTTTTTCGCAACAAGGGTGAAATAATATGTCGTCGATAGCGAAGTTTGACGTGGAAAAATTCGACAGGTCTAATGACTTCGGGTTGTGGCGTGTGAGGATGCGATGTCTATTAATTCAACATGGTTGGGAGGTTACGTTAGATCCATTCCCGGATACCATGACGGACGCTGATAAGACTGCGGCGTTGAAGACGGAAGTCTATAAAAAAAGCACACAGTGCCTTACTCTTGTGCTTGGATAACAAGGTGTTGAGGGAAGTCAACAAAGAAATTTCTACTGTGGGTGTTTGGTTAAAGTTGGAAACTTTATATATGACAAAGTCTTTAGCCAACAATTTATACTTGAAGAAGAAGTTGTTCACTTTCTACATGCATTTAGGTAAGAAACTATCTGAACATATAGACGAGCTTAATAAGTTGATCGGTGACTTGGCGAACATAGATGTTGATACTGATGACGAAGATCAGGCACTCATGTTACTTACATCATTACCGTCCTCGTATGATAACTTTGTAGAGACATTGCTTTATGGAAGGGAGTCGCTCACTTTGGAAGATGTCTTGTCTACCCTCAATTCACGGGAGTTGAAGAAGAGGACAAATGCAAAGGATGATGGTGATGGGTTATTTGTAAGGGGGAGGCTGGAGCATCGGGGTAATCAAGGACGTGGTAGTTCGCAATCAAAGTTAAAAGGTAAAGTAACTTATAAACTAAAGTGTTACATATGCTATTCTGAGGATTACCTTAAGAAAGACTGTTCAAAATGGAACAAGAAGAAATCAACTGGATTTGTCAACAAGAATGCAAAACAGGACGCTGGGACGTATTCTAAGGGTTATGACAATGGTGATTTGTTGATGGCGGTGAGTGAGGAAAGGCTCTTAGAGTGGACCATGGACTCTGGTGGTTCCTATCACATGACGCCTTGGAAGGACTTCTTGTATGATTTTAAAGAGCTTGTTGGAGGTATGGTTTTGCTCGGTGATAATAGAGCATGTGCCATCAAGGGGATAGGAAAGGTGAGAGTACAAATGAAAGATGGTTCAAGTTTTGTGCTTGAGAATGTGCGTAACATTCCCGAGTTGAAAATAAATTTGTTATCTTTGGGCACTCTGGATCGAGAGGGCTATACCGTGAAGTTGCAGAATGGAAGAATAAAGGTAATCAAGGGTTCTTTGATGGTTTTCTCAAGAACTTTGAAGGAAAATTGTGTGTACTCCTTGGATGGCTGGGTTGAATTAGGTGAAGTGTTGGTATAGAAGAAAAAGAATGTCTTGCGCAGGTGTGGCATAAACGACTGGGTCACATTAGTGAAGCAGACTTGAATGAACTCAAAAGAAGAGAGCTTCTTGGGAAGAAAGGTCAAGGTAAGCTCGAATACCATGTAATTTAATCCAAATAAAAATATTACTAACATCTTCTTTTACTAGATTCATATATGGATCCTTCTTTTTCAAAATAATATGATTATTTCGAATAAGCCGTCATTTTCAATCATGGCACTCATACTATCCATTGAGCTAAATTGTAAGAAAAATAACCCGGTAATAAAGTTAAGCATGGATTTAACAAACTCAAATTTACTCCAAGCATTCCGAACATAGTTAGTCAGAACAAAGTGAGCCAACCGTTTTCCTAAGAAAAAACATACCGAGTGTTAACAAACAATTTACTAATAGCACATACGGACTCAAAAGGGACATTAATATGAGCCCCATTTCCCGCTGAAGTAGGTAGGGTATGAAAACTTAGAACTTTGCTAACTTTATTAAATAAATTAGCTAGCGACTTACCTTTAGAACCCGAACCACTCGTATTTGCAACAACAAATACCTCATCAACAGTACTACTCGAAGCATGCTTTTTATGAACATCCCGCTTATCATTCACAATCATACACATAGTGTTAGTAGTACCCCTCATGGTGTGTCAATAACCATATAATCACTCTTTTCATCATGTACACACGTAGAACTATTCTTCCCATCCGAACCACTAACACCCACCTTAGAAGTCTTCCTCTCCCCTCCTGAATTCCAAAAGCCAGCCTTCGTTCCTTTGTGTTAATCACCCCAGACTATACCCACAAAGATGACTTGTAAATCAAGTGACCAACAAAAATCATAATAGTTCTCGTAAGCCAAAAGAGTTAAGCACAAGTTATATGACCAAACCTAAAAACAATGATCAAATAATAGGACAAAATCACACAAAAATCGTAGCAGCAAAGTATAAACAAGAAACCATAATAAGCTAATTAAATCATCAAAAAACTAAAAAAAATGGAAAATTCTCAAAATACACTTTTTGTAATAGCAAATTCTCCAAATACCCCTAAATTTTACCTTTTCCGTAAATGCCACGAGGCATCCCAGGTATCCGAGGCATCTACTCACCATATGGTGACACGTGACCGACAAAGTACAGGATGCCTCAGATGATTTGGATGTCTCGGGACACATGTCAAACTATGGTCCCTAGATGCATCGAATGACTCAGGTTAGCTTGGATGACTCAATACAATGATCAACTATGCGGTAGGTGTGCAAGGACGTACTTTGTTATGCGGATATTGTTGGAATCGTAAACCCTACAACCGAAGATCGATATGCGGAACCTAGAACCCTTAGAAGAAGATCGCAGAGTTGCTACAAACTAAACCCAGAAGACACACACTAAAAAGTTAATCGTTCGGTTACCTTTTTAGTGTGTGTCTTTTGGGATTAGTTTGTAGCAACTCTGCGATCTTCTTCTAAGGGTTCTAGGTTCCGCATATCGATCTTTGGTTGTTGGGTTTACGATTCTAACAAGTGGTATAAAGAGCTACGGTTAGTCGTGGTCTGAAGATTGGTGCTAGATCGAAGAGGTGTCGTGAATAAAATAGGTTCGGGTTTTGTCGAATCGGTTTTTTCTTGAGTTGCAGGTCCTTCGAGAGGTTGAAAACGAAGATAGTAATACTGGTGTGTGGTGTGATTGGTTCTTGTTTTTCCAAATACATATACTGATAAGGTCAATATACATCATGTGGGGTAAAGTACAAAGGTTTTTTTTAGTTTTGTTTTAAAACTAATTTTTTTTCTTTTCGTTAAACAATTGGAACAAAGATATTTGTTTGCTATTAATTGTTTAAGTAACGGAAAAAAGGTTCTTGTTGCGGGTTCTTGTGATTCAAGTTTGATCGTGGTTTGCTTGGGTTTTCAAGTTTACGATCGGGTTTCTTGTTCGAGATCGAGGTTTAGGGTTATTCTAATTAACTCGATTTGAAAGAAGGCATTTTTACGCAACAAGGGAGAAATAAAATGTCGTCGATAGCGAAGTTTGACGTCGAAAAATTCGACGGGTCTAATGACTTCGTGTTGTGGCGTGTGAAGATGCGGTGTATATTGATTCAACATGGTTGGGAGGCTGCGTTAGATCCATTCCCGGATACCATGACGGACGCTCTGAAGACTGCGACGTTGAAGACGAGAGTCTATAAAAAATCACACAGTGCCTTACTCTTGTGCTTGGATAACAAGGTGTTTGAGGGAATCAATTTAAAGAAAATTCTGTTGCGGGTGTTTGGTTAAAGTTAGAAACTTTGTATATGACAAAGTATTTAGCCAACAAGTTGTACTTGAATTAGAAGCTGTTTACATTCTACATGCATTCAGGTAAGAAATTATCTGAACATATAGATGAGTTTAATAAGTTGATCGGTGACTTGGCGAACATAGACGTCGAAATTGATGACGAAGATCAGGCACTCATGTTACTTACATCATTACCGTCCTCGTATGATAAATTTGTAGAGACATTGCTTTATGGAAGGGAGTCGCTCACTTTGAAAGATGTCTTGTCTACCCTCAATTCACGGGAGTTGAAGAAGATGACAAATGCAAAGGATGATGGTGATGGGTTATTTGTAAGGGGGAGGCCGGAGCATCGGGGTAATGAAGGACGTGGTAGTTCGCGATCAAAGTCAAAGGGTAAAGGAACTTATAAACAGAAGTGTTACATATGCTATTATGAGGATCACCTTAAAAAAGACTGTCCAAAATGGAACAAGAAGAAATCAACTGGCTTTGTCAACAAGAATGCAGAGCAGGACGCTGATTCGTATTCTAAGGTTTATGACAATGGTGATTTGTTAATGGCGGTGAGTGAGCAAAGGTTCTTAGAGTGGATCATGGACTCTGGTGGTTCCTATCACATGACGCCTAAGAGGGACTTCTTGTTTGATTTTAAGGAGCTTGATGGTGGTATAGTTTTGCTCGGTGACAATAGAGCATGTGCCATCAATGGGATAGGGAAGGTGAGAGTACAAATGAAGATGGTTCAAGTTTTGTGCTTGATAATGTGCATTACATTCCCGAGTTGAAAGAAATTTTGTTATCTTTGGGCACTCTAGATCGAGAGGGCTATACCGTGAAGTTGCAGAATGGAAGAGTAAAGGTGATCAAGGGTTCTTTGATGGTTTTGTCGGGAACTTTGAAGGAAAATTGTGTGTACTCCTTGGATGGTTGGGCTAAATCAAGTGAAGCTAGTGTCGGTATAGAAGAAAAGGAAAGTCTTGCATAGGTGTGGCATAAACGCTTGGGTGACATTAGTGAAGCAGGCTTGAATGAACTCAAAAGAAGAGAGGTGTTGGGGAAGGAAGGTCTAGGTAAGCTCGAATTCTGTGAAAATTGTGTTCTTGGAAAATCGACCAAGGTGAGTTTTGGTCGAGGTCAGCACACAACAGAGGGAGTTATAGACTATGTCCATGCAGATCTCTGGGGTCCTTCCCGGGTGTAATCGATTAGTGGTTGTCGTTAGTTCTTATCGATTGTTGATGATTATTCGAGGAGGGTTTGGGTTTATCTTCTTAGACACAAGAGTGAGGCATTCAGCAAGTTTAAGGAGTGGAAGCAGTTGGTAGAAAACCAGACAGGTAGAAAACTGAAGAAACTTCGAACGGATAATGGTTTGGAGTTTTGTAATCAGGAGTTCAATAACTTGTGTAAGGAGAGCGGGATAGTAAGACATTTGACAGTTGCTGGAACTCCGCAACAGAATGGTCTAGCTGAACGAATGAACAGGACGCTCTTGGACAAGGTTAGGAGTTTACTGATTCAATCTGGTTTGCCAGAATCATTCTGGGCTGAAGCAACGGTGACGGCATCATATCTGATCAATAGGTCTCCATCTAAAGCATTGGTGTAACACCCGAATTACCACGCAAAGTGATTCCCATTATTAAAGCCTCAATTGCGGACCGTTAATTAACCTATGATGGGTTAACCGCTAGTACAATTAATAGATCTATGGGGGAAGGCGCCCCGATTCAGTTTGTGTGGACTTGTCACAGAAGCTTAGGCCCGAACTCCACACTGTTTGAACATATTGTATTGAGAAGTCAGGTATACAGCAATGTACCAATAATCTGGAGGTAACGACAATTAATAAATCTCATGTCTTATTAGACCTACAAGGGAGTGTCTAAGGGCTCGGTTCCATGAGCTTATTGCAATTTATGCTATATACAATTATTATTGTTGATGCAAATTCGATGCTTGTTGCCTTCAAGTATGCCACAAACTTATACTCTTTGTTTGTGTTCAAAATGATTTGTAAAACCTATAGACTTTCTCAACCTTTGTGTTGATGATTTTACGCATGTATTTCAGGTAATCAAGATGGATAGCAGCGGAACATGCAAGGAGGAAGTTGATGCTTACTTGTCTAAACTTTATAATTGTTTTCCATCCTTTAAATTGAATAAATGACTTTTAAAAGTCTTTATGAATGTGATTTGTTGGTAACGATTTTTGGGACTAAACGCTACTCTGATCTATATATTGAGATGGGAAACTTTTTAGACAAAATTGTATAATATTTTAACGTCTCTTTTGAGGTCGTTTTTTATGATTGTGTGTGATGTGCTATGAGTAGCGCCCCAAAGTGGTATTCCGCTACGTGGTAATTTGGGGGTGTTACAATTGGAGAAGAAGACACCTATGGATTTATGGTCAGGACATCCGGCGAATTACGAGATGTTGAGGATATTTTGTTGCGTTGCTTATTCACACGTGAATCAGGGGAAGCTCAAGCCTAGAGCTATAAAATGCATATTCCTAGGGTATCCTGAGGGTGTGAAGGGATACAGATTATGGAGGTTAGATGATGTTAAACCGAAGATAATCATAAGCAGGGATGTGGTCTTTAATGAGAGCCTTATGTATAAGGATACTCTCAAGGGTGTTGGTGCTGCAGATTCTGGGAAGGAAATTGAGTTTGAGGTGGAACTTCAAGGCAGTCGGGTCGAACCAACTGTGGATCCTCATACTGGGGTAAATCCAGGGAATGAATATGAGGATCAAGTTGAAGATGTAGTAGATGCAATGCCTCAACAACAGAATCTGGACAACTATGTTCTGGTGCGTGATAGAGCTAAGAGAACAACCACTATACCTGCAAGGTATAGGAATGAAGGTAATGTATCATTGTCTAGATCATCAGGGTCTAGGGAAGATGATGATATTACGGCTTATGCGTTTGCTATTACTGAGGAAGAAGATACACATGAACCAATCACATTCCAAGAGGCGATTAATTCATTTGAAAGGGATGAGTGGGTTCGTGCTATGAAGGAAGAGATGAGTTCTTTAAAGAAGAATTATACTTGGGAGCTGGTCGATCAACCACGTGGTCAGAAGCTGGTAACCTGCAAGTGGTTGTATAAGATTAAAGAAGGGATTGAAGGCGTTCAGAAACCAAAGTATAAAGCAAGGCTGGTAGCTCGGGGGTTCACACAACGAGCAGGGATTGAATATAATGAGGTATTGTCACCCGTGGTTCGACATACATCTATTAGGGTGATTCTCTCATTAACTGCTTGTGAAGATTACGAGTTGGAACAACTTGATGTGAAGACGGTGTTTTTGCATGGTAATCTTGAAGAAACCATTTATATGAGGCAGCCGCTTGGTTTTGAAGAAGGAACGGGCAACAAGGTATGTTTGTTGAAGAAATCCCTTTATGGTCTTAAGCAGTCTCCAAGGCAGTGGTACAAACAGTTTGATGTGTATATGGTCAGCAATGGTTTTAGCCGTCGCAACTATGATAGTTGTGTTTACTTCAAGGAGTTTGCACCAGGTATTTACATATATCTACTGCTGTATGTAGATGATATGTTGATTGCTTGTAAAAGCAAGTCTGAGATCGAATATACCAAGGGACTGCTACGAAAAGAGTTTGACATGAAGGAACTTGGTCCAGCTAGGAAGATACTTGGTATGGAGATTGTCAGAGATAGGGGTAACCGAACCCTAAAGGTGTCTCATTCGGGATATGTGCGGAAAATTCTGAATAACTAAAGAGTGGATAATGGCAAGTCTGTCTCTATGCCACTAGGAGCACACTTCAAGGTATTTTTGAAGAATTGTCCGTCGAGTGACTAGGATGTGGAAAGAATGAGTAAGGTCCCATATGTGAATGCTGTAGGTAGTCTAATGTACTTGATGGTTTGCACTAGACCGGATATTGCGTATGCTGTTAGCATTGTGAGCAGGTATTTGGCGAATCTAGGTAAAAATCACTGAGAAGCGGTGAAGTGGATTTTGAAGTACTTGAAGGGCACTGCTGATGTAGGTCTAGTGTATGGTAGAGATCAAGGGAAGCACGTAGATGTTGACGGTTTTGTGGATAGCGATTATGCTAAAGACCCTGACAATGATAGGTCGATAATCGGGTACGTGGTTATGGTACATGTCTGTGTTGTGAGTTGGAAAGCAACTCTGCAGCATGTTGTTGCATTGTCTACTATAGATGCGGAGTATATGACGCTTACGGAAGCTGATAAGGAAAGCATTTGGCTTAAAGGTCTACTAATCGAGCTGGGAATAAACCTAAGGTCAGTGGTTGTGAATTGTGATAATCAAGGGGCTATTCATCTCTCAAGAAATGCAATGTTTCATGAGAGGACGAAGCATATCAACTTGAGGTATCACTTCATCAGGGAGATCGTGAAATCTAAAGAGATTGAAGTGGCAAAGATAGGCACGGAAGATAATGCAGCTGACGCTTTCACAAAGATGGTTCCAGGTCCGAAGTTCAAGTATTGCATGGAGATACTTGGAGTCGGGGCTAACTAGTCTTGTCACTAAAGTGGAAATTGTTAATGTTAGTATGAAGTCTAGTTAACACATACGGTCACTACTACAAAAAACAGCTTTTAGACCGGTTCAAAAGGAGTTTTAGACCGGTGATACAGCAGGTCTATAATGGGGGAGGTCCAAAAAGTTTTCAGCAAAAAGACCGGTCTCAGCACCGGTCTAAAAAGATGGGTTTTAAGACCGGGTAGATTTCTGATAAGGACCGGTTCACACACCGGTCTAAAAGAGTTATATTAGACCGGTTGAAATAATATACACCGGTCTAAATTTTGGTTTTTTATGGAAAACATTTATTGGCTATTTGAAATTGCTTATTCAATAGCAATTCTGATAAGCAATCCCAATCAGACCTAATAGATGCAGTAGTCTCAAAAAGGGTAAAAAACGCTCTCATTCCCATTATAAGCAGAGTTGTAAATAAACATTACAAAATATTCTTATAAGGAGTTTCAGACATATCTTAACTCAATTATGTTCCTAAATCACTTAGACTCGATTACATCACAAACATAAACATTATAGCTAGCTAGAATGGTAATCGTCTTCTTGTTCCTCAGTACATCTTCAGCTACTAGTAACTTGCTACCACAAATAAGCCTCGAAACATCTTTCCTGCATACATGGAGTTTCATTGTAAATAGCCAGTTGCTTAGTACCCTTGAATTTCGCTTTTAAGTTCAGAGCAGGTCATTCATGCAATGATGCCAGCGAATAAAAAAGAGGCGATTATGCAGGTACATTGTAGTCGTTCATCAAATAACAATCCAAGAGTAAATGGTTGAGACATGACAAGAACCACTTATTAAGCGTGTTTAAATTAGTTCGAAAACAGTTGGTAAGACTGCTCTAAGTCAACCACAAAACATAAAAGTCCTTAGTCTACACATCAAACAATGATGTATTTAAATGAGGTGGTGAAGACACACAAAGAGAATCATACCTTGTCAACCCACTGTAGAGAAACGTCATCAGACTTCCATGAACTTGGACTTGAGATCATTGTTCATTGTTGTTAAAAGTAAACAATGCCTCTTAAGTTGCCCAACAGATGCTCGATAAGAGGCATACCAAGATGCCCTATTTGGATGTAAAATTGCCACCTATCACGACTCTACAAAAGATTTTACTTTCGTTAATTAGTTATTTTAGCTAATAGAAAATCAGTAAGCAATCAATCAGTATCTGTTGGAGAATGCCATTTGTTAACAGATTGATAGCCATCTTTTTTTCATTAAGTAGTGTAACCATTTTGTAGACGTGTTCAGTGGTTGTTCTATTCAGACTATTGTAAACCAAAATAATCATGATAGTTGCATAAGAATCATAAGAATAGAATCTGATATAACTAATCTTGATACATAAAGTTCTTAACTTGTATTTAAATAAGAATAAAGCTCTTTAGACATCTTATTAGTGAACCCATTAGGAGGTCGGAGTAAGAAATAAGCCACCAAATGACATTATAAAATGCTTTACTAGTATACTCTTTGATGAGAATGACACTAATAGATTATCATTATCACTTCAGCTTTACAAAGCTTTTGACTCAAGTTTGAAGTACGTTTCTCTTTTAGCAACTTAAATGAGGAGAAAAAAGTTCATGCTGAATCATGAGGTGACGCCTCAGCTTATCAACTGCTCGGAAGCTACAAGATAGTAAATTAAAGCAACCCCATCTACTTACATTGTCATTGCATAGCCCCTTGCTAAATGTTTGCTAACTAAAAATAAATTTACACTTATATCATTTGCGAAAAAAAGATAACCATAAATCTTATATCGAAACCAAAAATAAGCTTATACACTTATATCATTTGGAAAATTAGATAACCACAAATCTATACAAAACATGAATATTAGAAGTTTAAATACATAAAAGCTAAACCAAACAGTCCAGTACTCATGATCCAACCCTTAACAATGGTATTTACCAAACATGTGTTGACTCATAACATTTAATACGTCCGATTGGAAAACCAAAAAGCATAAATAAGCATAAACCCACATAATTTTAACACTAATTTGACGAAAATTAAAATTAAGGAATCAGGTTGTGAAGATCCCTAATTCGGGTCTCTTGAAAAATTATGGTCCATACCTGATTCGAGATACACTTGTGGATTGGAAGTTACATCTTTGAATGAGAGGAGCTGTGTTGAAAAAGTTGAAAATTTGTGTTATGTAGTAGAGTACCTTATTTGAATTTACTTTGAATTTTCAACTTTTGGGTTTTGAATTTGGCGGTATGTGAAAAGTTGAAAATTCATTCGCCCGCCTAAATGAAAAGTGAAAGACAATTTATTTGGGCCGGGTTGTTTGTCCACCGGTCTATTATGCTAGTCATCAAGACCCGTTTAATTCATACTAACCGGCTTAAATATCTTTTTTAAATTTGGACCGGGTGTAACATATTACACCTGTTTATATAATTTTTACACCTGTGATTTTCAAAAAGGGTCTAAATAAGGAGGTCTAAAAGAGCTTTTTTGTAGTAGTGGGTTAGTAGATGGTACCTTAGTGTAGAATGTGTGTAAGTCGGCCAGGGTTGGGCTTGCCTAGGATACTTTGGATGTCTCGGGACACATGTCAAACTATGGTC
This sequence comes from Glebionis coronaria, assembly GCA_025667525.1. Taxonomy (NCBI): domain Eukaryota; kingdom Viridiplantae; phylum Streptophyta; class Magnoliopsida; order Asterales; family Asteraceae; genus Glebionis; species Glebionis coronaria. The sequence goes on from CM046881.1 coordinate 573,560,929, forward strand.
TCTAGATGCCTCGAATGCCCCGGGTTAGCTTGGATGACTCGATACAATGATCAACTATGCGGTAGGTGTGCAAGGACGTACTTTGTTATGCGAATATCGTGTATCCTATGGATCTATTTGTTGTTATTAAAGTCCAATAGTACATACCTAAATTTGTGTCTCAGTATTCAATTATTCAGGATGGACTAACGTTAGTATACACACCTCCCCTATCACAAAAATATAAATGTACATAAATGATCTCAACTGCACCCATACTGATTCACACATGGGACATGTAAGGAAATCCCTATAAATAGGATGCACTCTTGATCATATTTTCTCACACCATCACAAATTAGTTCTTTTAACAATCTAGGGTTTCTAATTTAAGCTATATTCAAACAATGGCAGGAATGATGATGAAGGTTTTATGTGTTATGGTGGCTTGCATGGTCTTGTCAGCCCCATACACTGAGGCTATCACCTGTGGTCAGGTGACTAGTGCTATGGTGCCATGCATTAACTGGTTAAGGGGTCCTGCTAGTGCTTCGGTTCCAGGGGGTTGTTGCAGCGGCGTTAAAAGTCTGAACAATGCTGCAAAATCGACTCCTGACAGACAAGCTGCTTGTGGTTGCCTTAAGAGTGCTTCCGGGACTATCCCCGGTATTAAAGCTGCTAACGCCGCTGCCCTTCCCGGCAAGTGCGGTGTTAACATTCCTTACAAGATCAGCCCTAACACTGACTGCTCACAGTATGCAAAATTTATGCACTTTCACATATAATCTAAAATGCTTATAAATTGAACTAAACTCAATGTTATGTGGTTGGTTTTTTTGCAGGATCAAGTGATCAGGTTTGCATCTTATATGCATGACAAGACACATCATTTCGAGTGTCAGAGGTTCTAGCTATAGACTATGAATAAAAATGAAATGGAAAACCATGTTTTCCTTTAATTTGTGTACGTTAAGGGACATACACATGCATGTCTCATGTTGCTTTGCAGTGCTTTTCGTTTAATGTAACGTTCTTTTCTCATTATGCTATAAATGTTGGTATTTCCTTCTTCGTCTCTACAATAATATTTATCTATCATGGAATAAGCTAGTAATGAATGTTCTTTTCACATATGTGTTAGAAGTTGTATTAACGATGGGTTATAATTTGTATTGGGCTAAAGCCCGTATTCGTAAGGCTATATATACAGACCGATTTTATTAAACGAGATACAAAAACATAATAAAAAAACACAATGTTGTCCCTAAAATATGATAGATTAAGATATGCGATGGAAAAGATATGAGTTTTAAAGAGAGAAAGTAGTGAGAGAAGCACTACAACAATAATGAACCTAGGGACGCCCTTTTTCTAAGGTCGACTTAGTCGTCCCTATATTAAGAGGGGACCCACCACTTTTACGTAAAAAACTTGGTCAAAGGGGCTGTGGGGACAAAGTGGGGACCACAAACCCTAGGGACGACTAAGTCGTCCCTAGGTTAAATAAATTTATTTTCCCCGTTTTTAAATCTTTTTTATTTATTTAAAATTAATATAAATATTTTTTATTTAAAAAGTTTAAAATGAAAGTGGACCCACTTAACTTAGGGACGACTAAATCGTCCCTAGGTTAAGTAAATATATTTTACCAGTTTTTTTTATCTTTTTTATTTATTTAAAATTATTTAAAATTAATATAAATATTTTTTTAAAAAACGTTTAAAACAAAAGGGGGGCCTTGTAACCTAGGGACGACTAAGTCGTCCCTAGGTGAAGGAAAATTTATTTTTTCCTTTTTTGTCACTTGTATTTATTTAAAATTAATTTAATTATTTTATTTAAAAAAAACTTTATTATAGTTAAAAATAACTTTATACATATTTAGAAAAAAAAATTATACATATTTAAAAATAACTTTATACATATTTAAAAAAAAACTTTATACATATTTAAAAAAAACTTTATACATATTTAAAAAAATATATATATTTATTTAAAAAAAACTTATACGTATTTAAAAAAAACTTTAGATATATATTTAACATTTAAACACGCGCTTAATTAAATATATATATTACAGCGATAATAGATTCATAAATAAGAAAAACAACACATCACAAACTAATTAAAACTAAACGTACAGATTAACATATAATAACAAAATACAAATTAACACATTAAAATAACAATTAGATTACTACTCAAAGCTAAGATTTTCCATTTCATTTAAAAGCTCATGAAGTATTGCAGCCGATTGACATGCGTGGTTTTCAGGATGCCTTTCCATTTCTAGTCTTGTCTCTAGCATCTTTATCTTTAGATCTTTGATCTTGCAATTAGAGCACTCAGTGGGTGCAGATTAAGAATGACCTGTAGAAGAACTTGGATGTGAACCTTGAGGTGTTGAAGATCCAGGGGAAGATCTTATACGGAGTTCGAGATCAAAATCATCCTTCCATTTAAAATATTTACATCCATAATCATCTGTTTTTGGCTGTTACAAAGTAAACAAATAACATGACATGTCATTTTAATAATCACACGTATTACATAACTAAAACATTTGATTGTTTACCTTCGAAAGAGGAAATGCATAGTAAAGTTTACCAAAGCTATGAGGTTGATGTGACTGTCTCAACACAATATATCCCTTTCTACATGTACACTTATAAGCTTCAAGCGGATCCATCTTATGCAAAATCGGGTGGTGGTGGTGGTGAGTTTGGTATGAGAGGATAAGAGTCTGTGAGGATAAGAGCTACCATAAATAAAGATAAAAATTTAGGGTCGACACATTTAGGGATGACTTAGTCGACCCTAGCTTTCCCGCCAACATTTTCCCGACAGCATTTACCGCCAACATTTCCCGCCAACATTTGATCACTTAAACATGCTTAAGCTCAGTATTTTTAGCTTAATGGTCACCTCAGAGCAATAATAACATATGGAATCATCGGTTGAACCTATAACATATAACCGTAACATATCGACTCATCGGTTGAACCTATAACGTATAACCGTAACATATCGACTCATCGGTTGAACCTATAACGTATAACCGTAACATATGGACTCATCGGTTGAACCTAAAACGTATAACCCTAGCATATGGACTCATCGGTTGAACCTATAACGTATAACCGTAACATATCGACTCATCGGTTGAACCTATAACGTATAACCGTAACATATCGACTCATCGGTTGAACCTATAACGTATAACCGTAACATATCGACTCATCGGTTGAACCTATAACGTATAACCGTAACATATCGACTCATCGGTTGAACCTATAACGTATAACCGTAACATATGGACTCATCGGTTGAACCTATAACGTATAACCGTAACATATCGACTCATCGGTTGAACCTATAACGTATAACCGTAACATATGGAATCATCGGTTGAACCTATAACGTATAACCGTAACATATCGACTCATCGGTTGAACCTATAACGTATAACCGTAACATATCGACTCATCGGTTGAACCTATAACGTATAACCGTAACATATGGACTCATTGGTTGAACCTATAACGTATAACCCTAGCATATGGACTCATCGGTTGAACCTATAACGTATAACCGTAACATATGGACACATCGGTTGAACCTATAACGTATAACCGTAACATATCGACTCATCGGCTGAACCTATAACGTATAACCGTAACATATGGACTCATCGGTTGAACCTATAACGTATAACCCTAACATATGGACTCATCGGTTGAACCTATAACGTATAACCCTAACATATGGACTCATCGGTTAAACCTATAACGTATAACCGTAACATATCGACTCATCGGTTGAACCTATAACGTATAACCCTAGCATATGGACTCATCAGTTGAACCTATAACGTATAACCGTAACATATCGACTCATCGGTTGAACCTATAACGTATAACCGTAACATATGGACTCATCGGTTGAACCTATAACGTATAACCGTAACATATGGACTCATCGGTTGAACCTATAACGTATAACCCTAGCATATGGACTCATCGGTTGAACCTATAACGTATAACCGTAACATATGGAGTCATCGGTTGAACCTATAACGTATAACCCTAGCATACGGACTCATCGGTTGAACCTATAACGTATAACCGTAACATATCAACTCATCGGTTGAACCTATAACGTATAACCGTAACATATCGACTCATCGGTTGAACCTATAACGCATAACCGTAACATATGGACTCATCGGTTGAACCTATAACGTATAACCGTAACATATAGAGTCATCGGTTGAACCTATAACGTATAACCCTAGCATATGGACTCATCGGTTGAACCTATAACGTATAACCCTAACATATGGAATCATCGGTTGAACCTATAACGTATAACCGTAACATATCAACTCATCGGTTGAACCTATAACGTATAACCGTAACATATCGACTCATCGGTTGAACCTATAACGTATAACCGTAACATATGGACTCATCGGTTGAACCTATAACGTATAACCGTAACATATCGACTCATCGGTTGAACCTATAACGTATAACCGTAACATATCGACTCATCGGTTGAACCTATAACGTATAACCGTAACATATCGACTCATCGGTTGAACCTATAACGTATAACCGTAACATATCGACTCATCGGTTGAACCTATAACGTATAACCGTAACATATGGATTCATCGGTTGAACCTATAACGTATAACCGTAACATATGGATTCATCGGTTGAACCTATAACATATAACCGTAACATATGGACTCATCGGTTGAACCTATAACGTATAATCGTAACATATCGACTCATCGGTTGAACCTATAACGTATAACCGTAACATATGGACTCATCGGTTGAACCTATAACGTATAACCCTAACATATGGACTCATCGGTTAAACCTATAACGTATAACCGTAACATATGGATTCATCGGTTGAACCTATAACGTATAACCGTAACATATCGACTCATCGGTTGAACCTATAACGTATAACCATAATTTATTTTGATTTTTATTATTAATTTATATTATTAATTTTATTACATAGAAGGTAAAATGTATTTTAAATGTATGAAAAATACCTAGGGACGACTTAGTCGTCCCTAAATATCAAACAAAGTCGTCCCTAAAAAAACCCTCCAACACTTAGCAAATTTTTTGGGAAAGTTGAAATTTTTGGTGAAATTTTAAATAACCCGCTTTGGGTTTAAGTTTTCCCGGTATACACCTAGGGACGACTTAGTCGTCCCTAGGTTGCCAAAGTCGTCCCTAAGTATTATTAATAAACGAAAAAAAAAGTATTTATAATTATCCTAGGGACGACTAAGTAGTCCCTAGGTTACAAAGGAAATGTCGTCCCTAGGGTTCAATAATAGATAGTATCTTATCTCTTCATCTCATTCATCACTGTTAAAAAAACCGGACGATCGAGCTAGCATAGCAGCAGCAGCAATCATCACCACCACTCAAACCCACCACTCCCATCACCATAACCCACCACTCCTATCACCACCACTCCCTCCCATCACCACACTCGCACACGAGCACCACCAATCCTTCCCACCCATCACCACCTGTCCGTCCGACCCATCACCACCACCACCAATCCGACCCACCAATATAAAGGTAATTGAATTTTATTTTTTTAATGATAATTTGTTTAAATTTGCTATAATGATAATGATAATTTGCTTAAATTTGTTATAATGATAATAATAATTTGTCTAATTTTGTTATATTGATAATGATAATTAGTTTAATTTTGTTATAATGATAATGATAATGATTATTTTTTGGGTCGGCAGCAATACCACCACCACCACCGACGACGGCAGCAGGTTGTTTTGCCTTATTTTTTCAGCTTATATTTTTTCAGCTTATATGTTTTCAACAGTTTGTTTAATTTTGTTTTTTTTGCTAGTTGAATTCGTCACCACCATCGTTGCGGCAGTCGGCAGCAACATCACCACCACATCAACAACAGTAGCCACCACCACCGTCGTGCCAGCAGCAGCAGCAGTAGCCACCACCAAAGGTGGGTGTTTGTTTTTTCTTATATCGGGATTTTGGCTTAATATGAAATACGCACGAGTTTAATTTTTTTATATGTTTGTTGTAGCCACTACCGCCGGCAGCAGCAGTGGCCACCACCACCACCACCACCAAAGGTGATTTTGGCTTAATATTTCGGCTTATGACTTCGGATTATATTTAAGCTTAATTGATTTAGGCTTATATAGGCTTAGTTGATTCCGGATTATATTTAGGCATAACTGATTTAGGCTTAGTTGATTTCGGCTTAATATATATATAGTTGATTTCGGCTTAATTGATTTAGTATTAGTTGATTTTCGTTGTATATAGTGCTTAATATGAAATAGGCATGAGTTTAATTTTTTTTATTTGTTTGTCGTATCCGAGACCCGAGTGATAGTCGAAGGGAACCGAATCACAGCCAAGAACTGAGACCCGTGTCACAGCCGAAAAAAAGGTAATGTTTTTTTTAAATCGTTGTGGTGGTGTTTGTTTCAAATTAGAAAATTTTTTGGAAACCAACTAATTTAGGTTTTTTTTATGTTTGTGTTTGGTTAGCACCAGGACAGTCGGGACAACTTCCTCATCCGGACCTCTTTTTCTATCTTTATATCTTTGCTTATTTCAGTCGTGACCGAGGTGTGTAATTAATATTATGCATATGTTTATTATATTATATATATGTTATATGATTGTTAGTCTTTTGTAGTAAATAATTTTAGGAATATTTTAGGATTTTATCGATTAATTTCGGAAAATTCCCGTCCGAAGTTAATCAACCTATAGAAAACCCGTCCGAAATTAATTTATTAGGAATTAATTTCGGAAAGTCCCCTGTTAATTGGGTGAGTTTTTCCAGAACTACAACTCAAATACTGATCACCCAATTAGCCCTCCTACTTTTGTACCCCCGCCCCGACCCTTTGTTATGCCCACCCTAGCTCCTGATTGGGCTCAGTTAGTCCAACCCCCTATCCTTGGGCACAACCAGTGCAACCTCCTTCCATCGACCCATACCGACCATCTTTGCCCGACAATCTCCAACCACTCCAACCTCCCTATACTGGCACTTATCCTATTGCTCCCGTCACCAACAATAACACATTTAACCATTGTTATCGTCCCACCACGCACTCGAATCATGAGATCGGCTCTACTTCACAATCCATACCCGGAGGTTCTCGTGTAATCATAAATCCCCATCAGCACGATTACCGGTCCGTTGACGAGTTGGGTCGAGATAGGAATGTACAAAACAGTGGTGACGACTTATCAGGCAATGACGAGGGGAATGACGAGGGGAGTGACGAGGGGGGTGACGAGGAGGGTGACGAGGGGGAAGGTGACTTTTCACCTAACGAGGATGCGGAGTAGAGGTTGTCGTAGTATTTTTCTTATTATGCATGTTTAATAAAATTTGAGACTTGTAGCGTTTGAAACATTTGATTTAGGATTGAATAAGTGTATTTGATGAATATTGTATCGTGACGTTGGATAATTTATCGTAATATGGTATTGTAACGTTTATTGATTTGTTATTATTCTGTATTTGTCGAATTCTGCCATTTTAAATTGTGGATTTTGTCCGGAGAAAGTTCCGGAAAAAATCTGGAAACTGCAAAACAGCCCAATTTTTTTTTAGCCCCCAGGTACACCTAGGGACGACTTAGTCGTCCCTAGGATATTAATTTTTCTCCAGGTTTTAATCCTAGGGACGACTTAGTCGTCCCTAGATTTCAATAATGCCCAGGTGTCAAAACCTGGGGACGACTTAGTCGTCCCTAGGTTTTGAAAACCTGGGCATTATTGAAACCTAGGGACGACTAAGTCGTCCCTAGGATAATAAATAATATTTTTTTTATTTTCTGAAAATATTTTTATTAATATTTATAAATAAGATTTTATTAAAAATAATAAAAAAAAGAATTTTTAAGAAAAATTTTAAAAAGATTATTTTTATTAATAACCTAGGGACGACTTTTTTGACCCTAGGTTTCAAAGACAAGTCGTCCCTAGGTTTGTCAATTATTTCAACGTAGTGGGTAGTGGGACCCACAAAGTCGTCCCTAGGTTACAAAGGGGTGTTCGTCCCTAGGATTCTAGAGACGAGTTTTTAGGCACTAACTCCTAGGGTCGACTTAGTCGTCCCTAGGAGTTTAGGGTCGAAACAGGCCCTACCTAGGGACGAATAAGTCGTCCCTAGGCTTAAGAATTGTTGTAGTGAAGGTAGAGAGAGAAAGAGATTAACTAGGTGGATATTAGATTAAGAAAAGATTAGTTACAAATGATCATCCCACCCTCCTAACATGCTAGGAGGGTAGTATATATAGTCCACCCACATGCGGGCTTTAATGGACTATATATTGGGTCGGGCTTGACTTTTGGACTTTAATTAGTTTAAATCCAAGCCCGTAAACCACGACTAATAAACTACTTATTACAACGTTCTAATTAATGTTACATTAGAAACCTATGACCGAACATTCTTGTTTGACTCAATATTTTGAGGCTAACAATCTCCCCCAATGTGAGGTCATTCCTCTTTGATATTTGGAGTCCAATGGAGATTAATGAATTTCGCCATATATATCTTGAACGTGTAACAATAGTTTTGTTCCTTCATGCTGTGATCTTTGAGCCTTTGTCGTTGTCTTTTGACTTAGTCTTTTATCTTGAGATCTTTAAATCATTCTTGACTTGTCTTTGTCATCTTTTGATCTTGTGTCTTTATCCACATGCTCACACTATTAATTGTTGAATAAGTCTTTGGATATGAACATGTGATTTTGAATCTTTGACTTTGCTGAGTACACCGTGACGCCACCTTCTCGAGACAAAACATAGACACGGACTGAATGGCTTTGACATTCGTCCTAAATCGGTAGCGTTTTACCTCCGGTCGATGAAGACCGTTATACGATATTAAATACCGTACCTGTGATTAGGTAGATTCAATTAAGAATCTCCTTGACAGGGTTTCGCGGTTGTACTAGCCGTTCTCTTTACTCGACCGGCTCAAAGCAAGACTGCGAACATAAAGAGTGAATCAATTGGATAAATATCCGCTTGATTAAAGTCGTCAATTCAAATTCCTGGAACAAGTTTGATTCGTTAAGAATCTTACCATTGTTGCTTTCCAGTTGACACAAGTTTGATTCATAAGAATCTTACAAGTCACCTACCGTAGTGCTGTTTGATGTTGACGCTAGAAGGATTTCCATTCGTCATTGTGAATATTAATGAATATCACTCTGAATGTTCTGGCAAGACCATAAAGATATTGCGTAGAAACCTGAAACGAGTTTGAATCAATTCAGAATCAAACCACTCTTGCTTTTCAGTTTTATATATGTTCAATTCATAAAGAATCTTGCATATGACCTACCGCAGTGCTGTTTGATGTTAACACTGGAAGGATTTCCACTCATCATTGTGAATACTAAGTAGTATCACTCTGAGTGTTCTAGCAATATCACAAGGATATAGCGTAGGACTCTCTTGATCTTCATCCGTGTGTCCTAACGAGATTTGATTGATCTCTTGGCTCTAGACTCGATTTGTGCACTTTTAGTGGTCGGATGCTGGAGCAGATGCCACCTGTTCAATATCAACTATCTCGGAGTGAGAAAGTCAATAGAAGTCGTGTTGATCTCCGTGACAATAAAACCAAATTTCTTTTGAGAGAAGCCTGAGTAGCTAGGAAAGGGTTGTGCTTCACATCACTGGGTCCATGATGAGTTTGTCTTCATGATGTGTTTACCCGGTTTCTGCCTAAGTTATATAGAGGGCTTCTTTCTTAAGAACCTTTATCCTTACATTTCTTTTTCATTCTTCAACCCCTTCAATGTTTACCAAGACATCATTAATAGCACCTTGTTGTGATTGTTCCAGTGCTATCATCAGTACTTAGTCGGCATTCAGCTACGTTCACATTCTACTCCATCTTTCCTAAGGACTTCTAATAATCTATTGGATTATCCTTGGGAAGATCCCTCCGGTTCTGGTTGGATCATAGGACATAAACCAAACCACCCTTATGATACCAATAACGTCGTAAATTAAAGATGTTGTGGGTATTTGATCGTAACCATGAGTGCTTGAGTCTTTAGATCACATTTTAATCACATTTTCTCCCCCTGTCTCTAATATATAAAATCGTTTGATATTAGAGATACCAAATGTGATTAAAATATATTTTGAAAAATAGTCTTGAAAATCGTCGGAAGAAAGATGTGTCAAACTTAGCATGAATTTTGGAACGCTCCCCCTCAAAAATTGAGCCAATGGAATTGTCATTATGAGGATATGATCCACATTAAACTTTTGAAGATAGGAGTTGTTGAACACACAATTTTTGAAATATTTTGAATATCATTGAGAAATGCTTGAAAAAATTGCGTTCAACGCTTTTTGAAAAATCAATTCTTTTTGACGAAAAGGTTTTTCTAAAGCATAAACTTGAGTTCATAGACTTTGAATGTCTTGACGAATCCACTCGAGTGTAAGAAGATTTAACTTCTTTTGCTAAGGGTAAGAGCACTAAATCGTACACTCCCCCGTGAATATAGTTCCAGGTTGCAAGCTGAAAGTGATTACAAGCCATTGTGTTGAGTTCAAAACGTTGAATGTTTTGTGACAAGCTCAACCCGTGATAGATTGATCTACCCGTTGTTTGGAAATATTGTCCAAAATAGACAATTTCCTTTTTTAAAAGAAGAAATGACATGTTTTGAAAAATATTTACAACTTTCATTCGAGCTTTATGTACACACCCGTGTCGTCATTGAGCGACATTTCTAGGTATGTCCATATTATCGATACTGAAAGACATGTCGAGAAGAATATTTTTGGATTTTCAAAGATTTTTTAATTTTGTATTTTTGTTTTTCATTAATATTTACAGATAGATGTTTGATATATGAATCAAGCAGGCTTCTTTGCCAGAACCTCCAGTTCTGCTGGAGTCAAACATCTCATACCAATTTGCCTAACTAGATATGCAAACCTCTCTTTCGAAAGAGCTTTTGTAAACAATTCAGCTAATTGGTAATCAGTTCCAACAAAGTATAATTCAACAATACCCTTTTTAACTTGTTCCTTAATGAAGTGATATCTGACATCAATGTGCTTCGTGCGGGAATGCTGGACAGGATTGCAGGAGATGGCTATGGCTGACTTTGAGTCACAATACATAGGTACTTTATCAAAGTGGAAGCCATAATCCGTGAGTTATGTTCTCATCCAAAGAACTTGAGCACAACACGCAGATAGAGACACATACTCCGCTTCGGCTGATGACAATGATGTGCAATCCTGCTTCTTGGAAGACCATCCCACAAGCTTATCTTGACCTAGAAATTGTGCACCACCAGAAGTACTTTTACGTGTATCAAGACACCCTGCAGATCAGAATCTGAGTAGGCCGTTAGAAAGAAACCGGGTTCCCTCGGATACCAGAGTCCCATGTGAATGGTATTCTTAAGGTACCGAAAGATCCGTTTAACCTCCTTGAGGTGCTTTCCTGTAGGTCGTGCTTGATATCGTGCACAATAACATGTAGCATGATGAATATCAGGTCTGCTTGCTGTCAAGTACACGAGGGACCCGATCATGGAACGATATCTCGTTTGATCTATGGGTAATCCCTCCAAATCAGCATCTAGGGATGTGGTTGATAAAGGTGTCCCAACGGGGTCACATGATGTCATACCATGCTTTGTGATTATCTCTTGACAATACTTAGCTTGGTTAATAAAGATACCACTTGGGGATTGGTGAACTTGAATTCCTAGAAAGAATTTTAGTTCGACCATCATAGACATTTCAAATCTGTTGTGCATTACTTTTTCAAACCATTATGAAAGTTTTGGGTTTGTTGACCCGAAAATAATGTTATCAACATAAATTTGCACAAGCACAATGTCATCACCATATTTATAAGTGAACAAAGTTAAATCAATGGAACCTTTTGAGAAACCTTTGGAGACCAGAAATTTCGAGAGCTCGTCGTACCACGCCCTTGGAGCTTGCTTGAGTCCATAAAGTGCTTTGTGGAGAGGATACACCTTGTTAGGATAATGAGGATTGACGAATCCTTCCGGATGCGTGACATAAACTTCTCCTTCAAAGGACCGTTAAGAAACGCCGTCTTTACGTCCATTTGATAAACGATGAATCCCTTATGTGCAGCATAAGCAAGGAAAATCTTGACCGCTTCCATTCGAGCTACTGGTGCAAAATATTCTTCAAAATCAATACCCTCTTTCTGTCCATACCCTTTAGCCACTAGCCTGGATTTATTCTTGATGATCGTGTTCTCTTCATCCATCTTGTTTTTTCTAGATCCATCAAAGACTTAATGGTGTTACATCGTATGGTCTGTCAACCAGTTCCCAGACTTTAAGTCTTTCAAATTGTTGAAGTTCTTCCGTCATCGATTCAATCCAAGCATGATCAGCCATGGCTTCTTTGATGTTTTTCTGTTCAGCTGAACTCATGGCGAGTGCGAACATACAAACATCGCCATCGTTGTGAAGTTGTCGTCTTGTACGAACGGGCTGTGAAGGGTTTCTAATTACATGAACCAAAGGATGATATCGGGTCCAATGATGTGTTGAAGGATGTCGTTGGTAGAATGTATGCATATTTGACGGATCAACATGGCGAGTAGAAGACTCTCCAGTTTCGTGTACCGGTGTACCGAATGGGTTGATAAATTCGTCTTCGTCAGATAATGCATTGTCTGCTTGATTTGTGTTCTCTGGAGCAATGACAGTAGTTGTAGATGTTGTAGGATCGATTGTTGAAGTAATATTCTGAGGAGGTAAATCTGCAGCAACCCGTGTTGAAGTAGATGAAGTTGTATCCGGTTGTTGACGATGATCGGTATCATCAGTCTTATCATGAGTGTCAGCGGAAGACTTCGATACAACTTGTTTCTCCCCCGTAAAATATGCATCATACATTGGTCCATATAACATTTCCAACTCTTCAATTGTCGTGTCAACTGTCATATCAGCTCTAGGAACATTTTCTGAAACCAGCGTTGAACTTGACGGTTCATTGCTTTGGTCTTGAGTTTCGAGTTCCGTGCTGTTGTGAACGGAAGTCGTTTGTCGTTGTGGATCGGGACTTAAACTGTTTTGTTCAAGTTCCATTTCTTGCAATTCATCAAATCGAATGTGAATGGTCTCGACAATCATTTTTGTTCTCTTGTTGTACACTCTACATCCCTTAGACTGAGTTGCATATCCCACAAGAATACATGCATCACCTTTCTCTTTCATCTTGTCCAGATTTTCACCATCTCGAATAATGTAACACGTACATCCAAAAACATGAAGGTGTTTGAGTGAAGGTTTTCGATCATGAATTATGTGATATGGTGTCTTTTCGTGTCTTAGGATAATTAAGGAGCGGTTTTGTGTGTAGCATGCGGTTGACACGGCTTCGACCCAAAAGTACAGTGGAAGTTTTGAAGCGGATAATAACGTTCGAGCAGCCTCAACTAAAGTACGGTTTCATCTTTCAACAACTCCATTTTGTTCGGGTGCTCGAGCAATAGATGTTTCATGTTCAATCCTTTCGGCTTCAAAATAGTTTCTCAGTTTTGAATTCAAAAATTCTGTACCTTTGTCATTACGAACCACTTTAACTTGAGCTTGAAGACCACGTTGTATCAGTTTAAGGAAGCTGATGAGAACATCGGGTGTTTCATCCTTGGACCTCAAGAAGTGAGTCCATGTGTACCTTGAGTAATCATCGACAATTACCAGAATATATTTCTTTCCATTGATACTCTGAACACGCATGGGACCACACAGATCCATATGAAGAAGATCTAACCGTCCTTTTGAGCTTGGTGTAGTCTTTGTTTTGAAGCTACTTCTTTTAGCTTTACAAAGTTCACAATAAGAACAAAGATGGTCTTTGACGAATTTCAAACTTGGAAGGCCTCTCACAATATCTTTCTTGGAAAGCAAGTTGATGGTATCAAAGTTGAGATGAGAAAGATGTTGATGCCATAACCATGCCTGATTCGTTGAAGCTTTAGCCATGAAGCAAATTGGAGTTGATGAAGTTGTGTCATGAAGTGAAATTGTGTAAAGATCAGTACCCCGTGTACCGGTAAGTAAGTCATTCCGATCATAATCACGAACAAAACATGTCTTCTTTCTGAAAGCAACCTCCAAATCCGCATCACAGAATTGACCAACCGAGAAAAGATTGTGATTGAGCCCTTCGACGTAGTATACCCTTTTAATCGTGATATTCCCCTGAACCAAATCTCCATATCCTAGGATCGGTGCAAATTGATCATTTCCGAATCGGACCGTACCCAGGAACTTCTCCACGAAGTTAATTAGAAGCTTGAGATTCCCCGTCATGTGCTTCGTGCATCCGGAGTCCAGTATAAAGAGAATTATTTGTATCACCTGCAGAAGAGTTAGAACACGACAGAGCATTTGCTAAATTGGATACCACAGTAGTTGTGATAGTAGAATCATTAGTGTCCTTATCAACATTTAAAGGCAAACTAACACTCGTTTTCACATTTTCTGTCCTATCTTTCGGCATCTATTTATATCTGGGAGGACATTGATTAGCAAACCACCATTTCCAAGACTTGCTAGCAGACTCATATAATTTCTTAATTTTGCTTCTAGGATTCTTAGTGGTGGAGTCTGATGCAGTACTTTTCTTAGTAGGGGTAGCACAAGAATGGTTCACTTTGCGATTGGGTTTTCTAGCACTAATAGGCATCACAGTTTGCTTCTTAGTTCTAGTTTCTACGCCTTTGACATTATTCATAGCACACATAGAATGATTAGCATTAGCACACTTGCCACATTTGACACAAAAAAATTTCACATTCATAGCCTTCAAATCATTCACATCATTCATATCGTCATTACATGCGATTACAGACTTTTTATTCTTAAAAACATTTAAATTCCTAAGGTGTGCTTCTACTTCCTCCATCTTCCCTTGATTCTTGTGTTTCCAGACCTTATCATTCACTTGAGTGCTCTTAAGCTGAGGCCGGCTAACACTAGTAGTGGAGACTATTCCTGTAGTAGAAGACACACGAATATTAGTGTTTCTAGAAGTCTGAGGCGATTGAATAACTTTGTTTGTGGACTTAGTGGTCATTCTGTACATCCCTGGTTTAATCACATTAGTGTGCTTAACGCTTGGTGCTATGGCATTCCTTATGGGTTGATTTTGTGGTAACCTTTCCTTTCCATCTATCTTGGGGGCAAACACAGGTTTTGCAAACGAGGAATTTGATAAAGCAGATGGTTTTCCCAAGATAGAGGATCTATTCACTTTAGAAGCATTGGGTTGTCTAACAACAGGTTTCCTAATGCTAGGTTCCACGATTTTCCCACCCATTTTAGCAACGAGTTTCTGCAACTCTGCTATCGCTCTGTCCCTGTCTTGTAACTGAGCTTTCAACACTTTAATTTCCAAATTCGTTTCATTCATTTCTCGAAACGTTTGGGAAAGTTTTTCTTGCAATTTATTATCATGTGGAAAACTACCAACGTCTTTTTGCAAAGCAAGTTCAAGTGAATGACAATGTTTTTGAAGGAAATCAGTTTTGTGTTGAAGTAACTCAAAAGCCTTTTTGTCAACATTTTCTTTACGTTCCGAAAGCTCAATTTCAAGACGTTCACATTCTTTGATCTTATCAAGATATTGGCATGCAACTTCTGAATATTCATCAATATCAGCACAAGATGTAAAATAAGCACACATAACATCTTTAGATACGCATTCTTGCAAGAGTAAATCATATTCATCTGAAAAATCAGACTTCTCCATTTGAAGAACTTCAATGTGTTTCTCAAGAGATTCAACATATTTTAAATCATCATACATTTCAGTCCGAATGAACTCCTCAAGTTGAAGAACAGTTTCTTTAATCAACGCCGTGTTAGGAATTAAGAGTTCTTTCACAAGCAAGGTAATATCTTGAGGAATCGGACGTGTCCACTCAGCATTTTCACGTTTTGCCCAGTCTCTTTCAACAATAGATTTAACATTATCTATGTGGTGTTTAGGAATACCTAATGTTTTCCTACTCTTGCTTTTAGATTCATCTAGAGGGAGGTAGTTTATGTACTTGTAAACATTAGATTTCTTAGGGGCAAATGCTTTCTTCCATTGAATTCTCTTTTGTTTTCATTCTAGAAACACTTCCTCACGAGTTTTCTGAGTTTGTTTGTTGAAAAGACCATAAATAATATTCTCATAAGAATAATTATATGGTTTCACAAACTCCTTATTGACAAGAGGTTGACTATCATCATCCCAAAGGGCAGTATCTTCACTATCGGCACTAACAGGCATGCAATCAAGATCGGTCCTTTCAGTCTCAACAAGATAAAGACACGGGTTCGCAGCTTGAGCTTTGGCAAGGTACTCAGGACTTACAAAGCTAGCTTGACCCTTAAACATCGATGGAGGTGCTAGCATTCTTACAGACTGAATAGAATCATGCGTTTTATAAACAACTTTCTTCACAAATTCGACTTGTTCTAATTTCGTTACTTTTTCAGTTTCTTTATCGTATCTACTTTTGAAGTCTTTTTTAACGCATCTACCTCTTGTTTCTTATCCTCAAGAATTTTAGCAGAATCAGTAGTGGTCATAGAGAGCTTTTGTTCAAGTTCATTAACTTTGGTATTGGCAAGGTACGTTTTTTGACGTTCATCCATTAAGAAAGCATTATATTGACGCTTATCTTTGGCTAATAACTCAAGAGTGGTATTATATTTGTATTCAAAATCGTCCTTTTGACTTTTTAACGCACTTCCCTTGTACCCCTCAAACTCTTTGGTTTTCTGATGGAGCTCATCTCTATAGCTTTCAGTCATCTTAGTAGATTTAATAAGAGCAGCTTTGCATTCTTCAAAACTTTGAGTGAGCGTAGCGCTTGCCTTCTTTAAATGCTTTTGACTCTTTTTATTTTCAGTGACATCTTTTTGTAAAGAGAAATTAAATTAGCAAGCGCAATACGTTCCTCTTCATCATATTCATTTGCATGTTGATCATCCTCAGACTCATTATTGCACATGTCTGATGAATCGGGTGTGGTATTCCTATCAACCGTTTCCATCATACACGTGTCATTAATGGCATTAGGTAGATCACTATGCTCAGGAATATCACCAAACACATTATATTCATCAGTAGTATGTACCTTATCGATTAGCTCAGTGTCAAAGATAGGGCCATTGTCATATTCAGTGACTTTGAGAACTTCTTCAACCTTTGCCATGTACGAGTAATGTGCATCGAGCTTTTGATCAGAATCTTCATCATCAGTATCATCAAGCATTGATCCTTCCTCGGCTGACAATTTAACCCCTGCTTCCATCTTCTTGCATAGCAGTATCTTTTCCTTGTGATAGCTGGAGTCTCTAACCCTTTTCGGCTACCTGCATTCCTTTGCCATATGCCCATAACCTTGGCAATTAAAACATTGAATCCCACTCTGCTGAACCACTTGACTTCCAACCGTTTCCCTAGAAGGACTTTCACCACGTCGACGTGTGTCATACCTTGGAGGACTCTCAACATATCGGTTCTTGGTGTTAGATGATGTGCGAAGATTGTTGTTGGTGGGTTTGTAGATTTTCTTGTAAGTCTTCATTATGAAAGCAATTTGTTGTTTATCTCTCGGTTCTTTTGAGCTTGGTCTTCATCACTATCTTCTTCAGATGATGACTCAGATGGTGGTGATGATGCTCTTGGCACTTTACCTCGAGATCTTGTGGATGATGAAGACTTAGATGATGTGGAAGATCGTGGTGAAGATGATGTAGTGGAATATGGCTTAGGAGCACGAGAGTTATGACCTTGAACATGTTGAGTTGTAGTCACTAAAGCAAGTGGATTAGCCTTCTTGGCAACACGTTCAGCTCGAATCTCATTTGCTTCATTCTGAAATTGCTTCAAGATGTCATGAGTCGATGATATGAGACCTCGTCTAACTTTTCTTGTTGTTTCACCAAAGTGACGAACCGTGTCCACTCGGGTTGAAGTTGTTGAAGAAATTGGACATTTACTTGCATAGTGGAGACTTGCAGATTATTTCTTGTCATGTCATTCATCATCTTATAAAACCTGTAGTAAGAGTCAATTGATTCTCCATCCCTTGAAGTAAACTTGCCAAAATTCCAAAACAAGTTTGTTTTGACATCTTGTTTGTTGAGTGATTCTCCTTGTTGCAAGCGTTCAATAGCAGTCCACGTTTCATGTGCTGTAGGGCATGCATCAACCGTGGAATAAATGTCATCTCCAATCCCACTTAGAACCATATATATGGCTTCCTTCTCCGCATCATGCCAAGCACAATTTTCAGGTGTGAGATCGGCTCTTGTTTCATCACGTTCACTTGCAGGTACTGGATCAGTAGTATCTGTGGCTGCTCTTGGAGGAATTGAGATTTTCTTGAATACATATGGTCCATGAGTAATACATTTTCTCAAGGCATCACCATTGGGTCTTGTATCAAGATATCGTATGAAACGTGATTGCCATTGAGCATACCTACCAGACACAAGCATTGGTGGTCTCTCTTTATTCCCCGCCACCATGATATTGTTGTTTGTGACACGATATTCTTGAGTAGAATCCATCTCAAAGTTGATGTGAAGTGAATAGGATCTTAAGTAGATGAAAATGTGAAAAAATTGTGGTTGAAACTTGAAGAAATTGGGAAGAAACTTTATCTGGAAAACCAAGCACTTATCCGGAATATTACCAAGCACTTATCCGGAATATTATCTTTCACTTATCCGGAATATTTCAATAATACCTTATCCGGAAAAATTCAAAGCGTAGCTTATCTGGAATGTTTCAACTTTCTGTTATCCGGAATGTTTTCTTAGGCTTATCCGGAAAAAATGATATCCCGTTACTTATCCGGAATATAGTTAGATGAGTTATCCGGAATACTAAAAAAGAATGCTTATCCGGAATCTGTGTAGATCTTCTTATCCGGAATATGTGATCATACTCTTATCCGGAATAATTGTTTTTTGTTTTATCCGAAATGCTGGTTCCTCGTGTTATCCGGAATAAATCTCCCGTGGTTTATCCGGAATGCACCTTTATCCGGAATACTATAGTTCCACCTCTTATCTGGAATAGTTGTTAGTCACCTTATCCGGAATAAATCGTCCGTAGCTTATCCGGAATACTCGATCTTCGCTTATCCGGAATAATCCGTTAAAACTTCTTATCCGGAATATGCTGCCAAACCTCTTATCCAGAATAACGTGCGACCTTCTTATCCAGAATACACTACAACGGTAGCTTATCCGGAATCGACCTTTCCACCACTTATCCTGAATCCCCAACTTCGACTTATCCGGAATAGTTAAACCCTCTTATTCCGGATAACAAGAATACACTATGTTATCCGGAATCCCCAAACCCTTAAATTCCGGATAAAGACTCAAACTCTCCAAAAACGTGATTTAGCCAAAATTTTCCGAAAATGAAACCAAATTTAGCAACTTTTTATAAAAAATCAAGAACAATGATAAACACAAATTCCTACCACTACTTTGTAGGCAATTTGTATGAAGATTTTGAGCAATAAAAAATAAAACGTTTTAATACGAGATGACTTTTAAGATGAAAAATCACACGAAATCAAAAAGTTGATAACCACAATCGAAACACAAATCTACCCCATGGCGATTGATACCAAATGTTGTCCCTAAAATATGATAGATTAAGATATGAGATGGAAAAGATATGAGTTTTAGAGAGAGAAAGTAGTGAGAGAAGGTAGAGAGAGAAACAGATTAACTAGGTGAATATTAGATTAAGAAAAGATTAGTTACAAATGATCATCCCACCCTCCTAACATGCTAGGAGGGTAGTATATATAGTCCACCCACATGCGGGCTTTAATGGACTATATATTGGACCGGGCTTGACTTTTGGACTTTAATTAGTTTAAATCCAAGCCCGTAAACCACGACTAATAAACTACTTATTACAACATTCTAATTAATGTTACAATAGAAACCTATGACCGAACATTCTTGTTTGACTCAATATTTTGAGGCTAACACACAATAACCCGAACCCAGCCTCGGTTCACCCCATGGTCACACATTTCCGTCTCGGGACTAATCGTCCTAATCTTCGGTATAACTGTCATGTGTCAACTGTTTCTCCTTTACCTAAGTCGTATAATGACGCGTTTAATGATCCACATTGGAAAAATGCTATTATGTTTGATGACTACAATGCACTTATGAAAAATAACACTTGGATTCTTGTGCCTCGACCCACGGATGCCAATATTGTTCGTTGTATGTGGTTATTTCACCACAAGTATTTAGCAAACGACACTCTTAGTCACTCTTAGTCGTTACAAGGCATGCCTTGTCGCAAATGGTAGTACACATATACAAGGTGTTGATGTTGATGAGACTTTTAGCCCGGTTGTTAAATCTAGTACTATTCGAACGGTTCTTAGTTTAGCCATTTCTCGATATTGTCCGGTTCATCAACATGATGTCAAGAGTGCCTTTTTACATGAAGATTTATCTGAGACACTATATATGCATCAGCCTCCAGGATTTCGGGATTCTAGACATTCCGATTATGTTTGTCTCTTGCAGAGGTCTCTATATGGTCTTAAGCAGACTCCTCGGGCTTGGTTTCAACGATTTTCTACTTATATTACTCGTATTGGATTTAGTCAGAGTCGTTGTGACTCCTCACTTTTTATTTATAGACAAGGGACTGACACTGCTCATCTGTTATTATATGCTGATGATATTGTTCTTACTGCTTCATCCACAATTTTTTTACAACAGATTATTTCCTCTTTACATCAGGAATTTGCTATGATAGATTTGGGCTCTCTTAATTATTTCTTAGGCATTTCGGTTACACGAGATTCTTCTGGGATGTTCTTATCTCAGAAGAAGTATGCTTTAGAGATACTTGAGAAGGCTCATATGGTTAAGTGTAATCCTAGTCGGACTCCAGTTGATACTGAGTCTAAAGTAGGTGATGATGGTGATCCGGTATCTGATTCTACCTTATATAGGAGTCTTGCGGGCTCTTTATAGTACCTTACTTTTACCCGCCCTGATATTTCGTATGCAGTACAACAAGTTTGTCTTTATATGCATGATCCGCGAGAGCCTCATTTTTCGGCTCTCAAATACATATTGAGGTATGTTCGTGGAACTTTGTATTATAGGTTGTAGCTATTTTTTTTATCAACTACATCATTGGTTTCTTATTCGGATGTGGATTGGGCTGATTGCCCTACTACTCGGAGATCGACTTCGGGTTATTGTGTTTTTCTTGGCAACAATTTACTCTCTTGGTCCGTCAAGCGTCAACCGACGATTTCTCGATCAAGTGCTGAAGCAGAGTATCGTGTTGTTGCTAATGCTGTTGTTGAGACGTGTTGGTTGCGTAATCTACTTCGTGAGCTACATACACATGTGTCTTTCGCTACGCTTGATTATTGTTATTGTTGTTTATTTGTCTTCTAATCCAGTTGATAGATAAAGCACGATGATGATTATGATCGAAAAGATTGGTAAACGATTAAGGTTCTTTTTTTGTCGCCAAAAGAATCGCCATAGGGTATCGGGGTCTTTTTAATCACATGATTTATTAATCATGATGGTACTTTATCCATGTATACCAAATAATGTTTACCAACATAAAGATGGAACTAATTAAAAAAGAAAAAGAAAAACAAGAATATGAAATTCACTACAACAATTTTGCATGTTAGGGACGACTTAGTCGTCCCTAGGGTACCACTTTTTCTACCCTAACCACCTAGGGACGACTTAGTCGACCCAAGAGAGTAGTGCCCAAAAATTCGACTCTAGATTTCTAGGGTCGACATACCCTTTGAAACCTAGGGACGACAAATGGGCCCCACAACCTTTCCGTTGAAAATATTGACTAACTTAGGGACGACTTTCCTTCGAAACTTAGGGTCAAAAAAGTCGTCCCTAGGTTTTTAATAAAAATAAGCTCTTTTTTAATTTTTAATAAAAAATCTTTTTTAATAATTAATAAAATAACTTTTAGAAAATATTTTTTTAATAATTAATAAAATCCTTTTTAGAAAAAAAAGTAAGTAAACATAAACTTAGGGACGACTTTTTCGACCCAAAGTTATAAGAAAAAGTCGTCCCTATGTTTAATATCTGGGCGATATTTGTAACTTTAGGGACGACTTAGTCGTCCCTAGATGTACCTGGGGGTAAAAAAACTGGGCATTTTTGCAGTTTCCAGATTTTTTTCGGAACTTTTTCCGGACAAAATATACAATTCAAAATGACAGAATTCGGCAAATCCACAATACAGAATAATAAAAAATTAATAAACGTTACATTACCATATTAAGATAAATTATCCAACGTTACGATATAATATTCATCAAATACAGTTATGCATCCTAAATCAAATGCTTCACACGCTACAAGTCTCAAACTTTATTAAACATGCATAATAATAAAAAAATACTACTACAACCTCTACTCGTCCTCCTCATCCTCGTTAGGTGAAAAGTCACCTTGGTGCTCGTCATCCCCCTCGTCATCCCCTGATAAGTCGTCACCACTGTTTTGGAGATCCCTATCTCGACCCAACTCGTCAACGGATCGGTAATCATGCTGATGAGGATTAATGATTACGCTAGAACCTCCGGGTTGGGAATGTGAAGTAGAGCCGATCTCATGAGTTGAGTTTGAGACGGGACGATAACGATGGTTAAATGTATTGTTGGTGATGGGAGTCATAGGATAAGTGCCTGTATAGGGAGGTTGGAGTGGTTGGAGATGGTCGGGAAAAGGTGGTCGGGAATGGGTCGATGGAAGGAGGTTGCAATGGTTGATTAAAAGGATAAGGGAGTTGGACTAAGTGATCCCAATCAGGAGCTAGGGGGCATAAAACAGGGTCAGGGCGGGGGTACTAAAGTAGGAGGGTTAATTAGGTGATCAGTATTTGATGAGTTGTAGTTCTGGAAAAACTCACCCAATGCACTTTGATATTGCGTCATATGCTGGTACGACATCTGACCCCATTGTTGCGTCGCGTCTGCCTTTAACGCTGCCACGTAAGCCCGTTGCTGCGCCTCCTGATTCTGTTTCCTCATCAGCTCCATCTCTTGCGCATGTTGTTCCATCATTTGCTGGATTTCATCACGAGTGGGAAAATCCGGTCGAGCTCGAGGACCACGCCTGCGGTAAGTTACAACAAATTTTTTTATTATATACAACAAGACATAAATATGAACAATTTATTTATATTTTGTTTTATTGAGGATATATAGCATGCGAGAAGTGTTATTGCCACAACCCGGTAACTTCCTGCCTTGTCCCGACACATTTTGCTTATTTTGACTAGGCATGATTGTAGCCACTATTTCTTTATCAGACATGAACGGGGTGATCTTGGATTTAACTTGGTCTTGGAGGGATTTCATCTTTAGCTAGGAAAGAAAAAAAAAGGTTTAAAACAAATAAAATTAGTTACTAAAGCATGTAAAGAGTTATATATTACTTACATATCTTTCCTCGTTTTCTTTTTTTTAAACGTGCCATTATTTGAGTGCCCCTTCCTTCGCGTTTCAATCAGGTCCTCATAGATCCCTTCCTTGACTTTCTGTAAAATATCAAATAAATTAACAACGAGCTATAATAAATAAATAATATAAACGCTTTTAATAAAATCACAAAAATTATAAAGAGTCTTACATATTCATTCCTTCCTCGGGCGAATGGTTTTTTGCCTTGAGTGGTCGGTACCGTATTTTTGGAACGATTAACAGTATTAATCTCACTTCTTGCCACCCTACTTGGATGTGACCACCACTCAACTAAGTCAGCCTAGTCATCTTCGGTTCTATGCTCCCACACTTTCTGCGGCGGCACATGTGCTTTTGCCTGTGCGGGCGTCTCATAAACTGAATAATATTGCTTCTTGATCATGTTCTTGTGTTTTCTATACAGCAAACTCAGTCGAGTTCCAACGCAAGCTTAACCCGTCTCGACACCCGATACACACCCTTGCCACACACCACCTCAGTATGATCATTGTACCATGGCTGGAGGTCGAAATATTTCAACATAAAAACATATGAATTTAAATAAACAAACAAATTAAACATAAAACACATATCTAAATGTCGATAACAATAACAATATAAGTAAAATAAACAATTTTGACCTCAAGTGTAGGAAGAATATGAGCTTTATAAGAGTCTGGAATTTCGTCCCATTCGCAACAAGGGGAAGTGTCCGGACTAATTCCCCCATAAGATGAGTCAACAGGGATGCATAATCGCCCAGAGGATGGAAGGTTTGCAAATCCTTAAATTTAAAGCCAACTGCCAAAGGTTTTTCGTGATTTGCTCTGTACACCTTCCTTAATCTTGTTAGGTTGGTCTCAAAACGTTGATTTAAACCTACAAAAGATATATTATTTACTCGTAAAAATTCAAGTGACATAAATTATAAATATCAGTGTTATAAAGAAATATAACGATTTCTTACGTTGACACTGGGCCGGTACAGGACGTGTGGGATGTCTGGGTGGATCACTACCAGCATCCACACCGTGTGATCTAGGAGCTACACACGCCATCTGTAAAATAACAAGTTCATATCAGTATACACATTTTATCTATATACACATTTTAACATATAAAAACATTTTCATTAAAAAACAAAATTACACACAATTTAATTAACCAATTAATACTAATACACAAATTCATATCAATATACACATTTTAACATATAAAAATATTTTCATTAAAATATAAAATTACACATTTAAACAAATAAAAACAACTCATCATCATTTAAGCGTATAACAATTGTTTCATTCAAACTACAACTTAAGCATATAACAATCGTTTACAAATAAAGAATTACACATTAAAGCATATAACAATTGTTTCATTCAAAATACAACTTAATATCAATTGTCATCTTCAGAATCATCGCTAGATAAAACTTCTTCAACATCATTACTAGGGTTCACTTCATCATCATCCGACACTAAATCATCATCACTATCCTTTGTTCATATTGTGTATATGAAGATTTCACATAATTGCTCAAGCCTAAGTTTTTGAAAAGAATTTTTGAAAACCCTTTTTAACAAGTAAATTATAAGAAACTATTCAACCCCCTCTTCTAGTTTCTACATAAATGATTTAACTACTATAAGTAAATTAAGTAAAACTGCACATATACAAAGTCAAAAAGTCAAACCAATGGGTAAAATCCTATTGGTACCATGAGGTTGGGGAGGAAGGCAAAAGCAGACAAATTTAAAGATTTAAAAGATTTGGTTGTTGTCTATCATTACTATTTTTAGACTTAACTTTAGACTATAAATACAAAGGGTTTTTTTACTTCATTCTATGTATAAAATAAATTTTATTTCTCTCTTTGGATCTCTCTTGTGGCCTCCACCATAGGAAGAAAAAAGGAGTGTTTTTGCTTCTTGTTGTTTAAGTATTCTTGTGTCAAGACCTAACAACCAAGGATTATTGATTGACGTGTTGTATGAACATCCTTAGAGAAGATCATACATATGATCTTGGGTTTTAGGAGGTGAATTCGTTTGATTCAAGGAAGGTGTTTCTAGATCTGGCGTTCTTGAGTAATTCCACCATTGTTGCTAAAAGTAGATGCTCTCTAGTTATTTATTTAATTACTATGCGCATATGTCATCATTTATTTTCCGTAGCGTTTACTCATGATGTATAATCTATTACATATATTTGCTGTTAAATTACAACAGTGGCATCATGAGCCAAACATATGATATGTAATTATATTAAAGATGACTAAAAGTAACGTAAAAACAATTTTTTTCTTGATGTTTTATTATGAATTAATTATAGATCTAATATTTTTATATCTGGATACGATTAGATTCACAATAACTTGAAAAAAAATGAGTTTTCATGTTTTTTTAGTTGATAGCAAAACGTTAATTGCAACTAAGTGTGTAATTTACGTGTTTTCAGGCATGTTATTTTTATTTTAATTATTAAATCATGTCTGCTAAATGTTATAATCCATTTTTATGCTTAACATACTTAGGAATGCTATTGTATCTAGAAATCACTAATTAGATTGGTGTATGCATGCTTTAGATCGATTTTATAAAATTGTTTTAGGGATATATTTGAGACACCTGAACATAAAATAATTCTTATAAAATAATCTGTATAGATTCAGACTCTAACTCTAAATAGGACACTAAAAATACGTTTCTGGACAAATTTTAAGTTTTAGCAAAACTCTGGGGAAGACTCCTCTAGTCAATTTTTGGGATAGAAAACAAGAACAACTAAAATCTTAAAATATGATTTAGAAGATTTTCTATTTTTAGTGTGATATTTTGTTGTTTATGTGATAAATAACATGCCTAATATATAGTGTATCATGATATATTTAATTAGTAGATATTCTTGTTTATTTTGGTTTATCTACGGCCTAATGTGTTTAGTTTGAATAAATAAAAAAATATTTTCCTAGAATAAAATTGAATAACTAGGTTAAGTAAATATTCTATTCTTAACTAGATATTACCTAACTTAGAACTCTATAAAAAATCGTTTTTATTTGGTGTCTAAAAATATTTTAGTTAGACAACACTAGAAAACAAAAAAGCGGATCATTATGATTTCCTATAGAAGAAGGTGCTTAACTAGCTTCGAGCAGACAACCTTCTCTGTTTCTTTTTGTGTGTCTTCCAAGACGAACTTAGAATTAAATGTGACTATATCAAGGTTCCATGTAATTTTTCCATTTGTCTTCAAAAGAGGTGGGATGAAAACTCGATGGAACAAACTTATGACACTTTATAAAACTCATATAATATTTTTGAAAGAATGGGAACCTCGGTTTTGATCATCGGTGGATTCAAATATCGAGGCATACGTTTTATTTAAGTAAAGTTAAAAAAATGAAAACTCATTGTTTTATAAACTTGCTGATGATGAGGATGCTTCCAAAGAGTAGGAAGATCCTAAGGAGGGGAGGGGAACTGAATACTATGACTACTCAAGTCCAAATGTTGCAAAGGGTAATGGTGGACAAGGGAGTGACAAAGGAAGTGCTAACACTATGATGTTGTTAATATTCTTACAAAGATGGGTCAAGTTGCTTCTATGTCTACAATAGTCGTCCTTGCAACAACTATTCCCCCTGAAAGTGTAAGTGTTCCCCTTGTTATTGTTTCCATTCCCACCGTGTCTCTAGTAGTTTCCCCTGCTATGATGGTTACAAGAAGACAAAGAGGGGTTGTTATTGGGATATCAACACCAGGAGAGACTTCTTTACCTAGCATTGATCCAAAAGATGAGTGTAAAAGTATAATGGTGGAGGAGCTAAATCTGTCATCTAGGAATGCTCACGTTTAATATGTTCAGATCTTGCTAGCAGGGAGAATGAACTAGAGTTAAATATTAATTGGACTTTAGATGAGGAAGAAGTTGATGTTCAACTACAACTTACAGAAGAAAGGCAAGAAGAAGTGACCAGTCAGTTAGATTGTGGTATTCCTATTATTGTAGAGTTTTTGGAAGCATACAAAGAATACAGGGTCACTCTTTCAATTGAAGATAGGTATGAACTTTGTGGAGATGACTCTGAAACATCAGAAAGATAGGAATTGAGTTTTGGAGCATCAAGCAAGATAGGAAAAAGGCTTAAACACCAAAGCAGGAAAGAAAACTAATTACAAAGCAATGCTTAGAAAAAGGTTACAAATAAAAGAACTTTAAAGGTTTAACCTTCGAGAAACTTAAAGAGTTGGCTATTCTGGTTATCAAATTTATTGAAAGATTTATTGATCCTAATACTGAGATGGAAAGAAAGTGGATTGAGGACATAGATAAATTTACGGAGAAGTGTGGAGCTAAGAGGAAGAGAAAGGCAGAAAGTGATCTAATTACTACTTCGTCTACACCAGAATTGACTACAGCTGCTCCGAGTTATGTTGAAGAGAGAGAGTAGCTAAGAGAATGAAAAGATGGAAAAAGTGGGTAAGTTTGTGGATGATAATTTAGGCCCATCAGAAGAAGAGCTAAATAAATGCATGGAATTAGTTGTGTTTGAGGACTTCATTCTAAAATTTCTTAGATCTAAGTATCAAATTATTAGTTATGAGTCATATTATGATAGAGGGATGAGTTGGTGGAAACTACAAGGGCCGATAGAACTGTTGAAGCATATAAATATCTTTACAAGATGTTTCAATCTCTAGACATAGAAGATTTGAATGAGTTATGGAGGGTTTTGAAGGAAAAGTTTGTCTCTAATCCCCTTACACTTCTGTGTGATGCACGGGATTTTGAGATTTGGGTGAATATGCAAAGGATGTATGTGACTGAACCTGGTGATGTGACCTTTATCAAGAGAATGGTCAAATGCTACATTGGAGGTTGTTTACTTCATCAAGAGTGTATCAGTTAGTAATGTTTTGGCTTATTGTATATTTATTAATAAACATGTTTTATCCTCTTACACAAGAGACCTTGAAGAAGATGTTGACCACTACTTTGTAGGATGATGATAAGAATCATATTCCTTATCAATTTATTATGTTTCTACACAGTCAGATTCTCAAGTGAAGGTATTTTGTAAGCATCCTCATGGTCAACAGGTTTTATTCTAGAAACTTATGTTCATGGATGATCACAAGTTTTTGGGAGGATTGTTGGGAATAAAATGCTAAGTCATTCCCCCTACTAGTTAGCTAGAGTTGCCACTGCTGGTCAAAGTTCCACCTGCTAGTGTTAACGAAGACAGCGAGATCTTTTCCCACTGTATGTGAAGATGCCCCTACTAAAGATATAACTATGGAAGAGATTTGTACGCGTTTCAGTTTGTATTTATACTATATCTTTCTATAATAGTTGGTAGTTATCTTGTACAAGGCTCTTTGTGTCTATAAAAGGAGGCATTAGGTTATCAGCTTTTAAACACTTCTTTTCGTTTTGATTTAAGGTTGTATATTCCGCATACTACTTAGTTTATTCTTATAACCAAAGTTTCTCTAGTATTAGTTGGATTCATCCTTGCTAATACACCCTTACAAGCTAAGGTTTAAGATCTGAGTTGGGGATCAACAAGTGTTTGTTAGTTTGTTTATGAGTGATTGTAAAATAGTGAACCTGGTGGAGGTCCAAGTATTAAAGAACGGGTTGACTTTTTTTTGGAGGCCCGAGATCGCGTGACGAAGTGGGGTTTAGTAAAACGGGCATAACTTTTGCATCCTAAATCCGTTTTCAGCCCGTGACTTGTCAACACGTGCGTAAAAAGGAGGCAGACGACGCTGTAACTACCTTTTAGCTGGTTGCGGATTTTTCAAGGCTCAAAAAGCCTTTTTAGTATCATTTTTTTACATATTTATGTTTTTTTCACTTTCAGTTGGACTTTGTCTTTGGGATACGGTCCAGCCCGTTGGATTTTAGGGTTTTTCTTTGTTTGCAGGCATTATTTAATTAATCTGCTGTAACCTTAGCATGACAGTTATCAGTTTAATAAAAGTTAAAACACTGACCGTTGTGTTGTCGTGTTTTACCCTAATTTTTGGGCATTCTTCAGAATCAACGATTATTAGCAGAATTGTTTCTGGCATTCCTTTTGAATCAACAGATTCAATTACCTATCTTTGCTACTTTGTTTTTTAGTTTACATCACAACCTCTATGTCGTTATCTTATATTGGTAGTATTCAAGCTTTGTCCATTTTTTGATATTTCTTTTTATCTTTCCTGGTTGTTTCAATTCATTTGGTACAATGTGGGCATTATACATCTCAAGTGGGGAGAGGAGAATAGAAATGGATGATTTCTATGGTATTTTATAGATTATGTGCAAAAGTTTTCTATATGATTGCACATAATTTTTTTAACATTATGATGAAGGTCGAGTGTATCTTATATACATTAACTCGTGTATGTTGAAGATATTTGGACATAGGAAACTATTTGTTTTGTGTTTAACGCCAATTAAATGTGTATTCAATGTCTTATCCTACCCTTTATTCACCTTCTTAGCCCGTGTGTGTCACCCTTTGCCTTTTTGAATGATTGCCTCTATACTCTAGTAATGGAGTATAGTTACCTTCTCAATCTTATAATAAAATACTTGCCATGAGTAAGTAGTTTTGTGATTACCAAAAAAGAAACAAAAAGATTAGTGAGAGTATGAGTGTGATTCGTTTTTTCTTGTGGCGATCGATTTAGAATTTTCTAGAACATGTGGTTTTCAAATTCATATTTTTTAACATAGCCTACGAGATTTCTTTCTAAGAATTATTTTAACAGGATTACTTGAGAGAAAGTAGAATTCAAGTGGAGAAATATTTGACAACATCACATATTTAATACTTTTTAGTGTCAAATTCTCATATTTCCTTGTTTGATATTATAATTACAAGGGAATCATCTATATTTCATATTTTAGTTAATTTTGACATTGGAATAAAAAAAGATGCAAATTATGGTGAAAAATACAAATATATGAAGAAAAGACCGTTATAAGAAGAACTTGTGGTGTAGAATAATTCTATACCCACACCATAAGGTATTAAATGATAAAAAATTGAGTTCGAAGAACCTACGACATAAATGGATTTTGGGTATACGTCGTAGTCGACTTATATGGATAAAGATGGAAATATTTGTATGACCTACGGTGTCGGATGATTTTTGGTCTATGACATAATCGAAAAATAAAGTTAAATATGATAAAGACGTGTTGATTGAGCTGGGTAAGAACTAATATCAAAGTACCTACAACGCATAAGGGTTTTTGATGTCGATGAAGCTTGCGATGTAGAGGTATTTTATACCTACACCTTATATAATATATATTGAAGCCATTAATGACAGGACTAATTAAGACAAACCTATTTTTATATTGCTAATATAAACAACGCACGAGGTTCCATAAAAAAATGAATATTGGTTATTTTGTGCGTCAGCAACAAGCAAAAAGAACAAAAAACATTCTTACTTTTTGGTGTAGGGGCGAATCTTTCGAGGATCGCCATGACATTCGTCTAAAGATCGAAAGCACTAATATTGTATCACATGTTATTATACTTCAACTTTGTAAAGTGAGTTTAATTCAATGATTATTTTGGTTCTATTTAATATGCATTACGTAGTATTTATTTATTATGCTTTATTATTGTTATCACCATTTAATTATTGATAATCTTAACGTTTTATTGCAGTTATTAATTTATTTAGTGTGTCTTTTTTGTATAATTATATGTGTTTGTGTGAGTTCTAGACACTACCCCTTTGGAAGTAGATATTTATTCTGATTGTCGTTGATTATATTAGACTAACGTTGGTTGTTCTAGAGTGCACAATTAGTTATTAGATGAACATTCTATTAGTTGTCATCGAGACCCTCAATAATAAGTATATGGTTAGGAGTGTGAGTCATGCTTGTTTCCCATTGATGTTTAAAGAAAGTTTTAAATTTATTTTAATATAGTTTTCCAGTTATTAAACCAAACGTGTGGGTTAAGTATAAATCTCGTATATAGTATATCCTTTTAGGCTAATACTAGATCATTCACAGGTATTTTATATTTCTTTCTTTAACCAGTTTTCAAACGTTTAAGTAAATAATTTTGATGAGATTATCAAATATAAACTAGTAAGATGAAATCAATAATGAGGAAATATCAAATATGACTACTTGGTTAGTTTCTATAACTCAGTAGCAATGATGATGATGATATTAAAGATAAGTAGTTATGTTAATTGATGAGTAGTCATTTTATACATTTTTGGAGTCATAAAAATGCCTAAAAACATCTCAATTCTTTTTGTCATTTTAGCAAATTAGAAGCACTTGAGCAATTGGGATGATTTGGAGAATTTTTCAAGCATATTTAGGATATAATGAAGTAAGGAAGAGGTCAAGTCAAGCTTGCACGGATGTCTCAAGTCACAATGAAGGTTGTTAACATGAGCTATGGACAGCGTCAGACTTTGTAACAAGAGCTCTAGAATAACTTGACCTACCTTATTAATTCTGATGAGGTGTCATTTTATACACTTTTTAGGGGTTATTTCACCCCGTTATTTGTCACAGAATGCCCTAAAATGTATTAATTCGTTTCCTTTTGTTAATTTAGCAATTTGGAAGCACTTGAAGCATTTAGGTGGTTTTGGAGGTGTTTTTTAGCATTCTCATGGCTTTTGGATGAAGAATGGAAGAGACCAAATTTAGAATGCACAAATTTCCAAAGATACAAGGAGTGTCATCAGGCCGCATCTACGACGTCGCAACTAACACCTAACGTCGTCGCAACAATCGACCAGACGAAGTCATGCTTTACTTCTAACGGCGTCACAACCAACTGACATTAAAATCCCATAGAAGATTTGACAGGCTTGACGGTGTCACGGTTATAACCTGACGCTGTGGCAACCTAAAGTCTATACATAGACCTCTTTGTAAACATACAATTCGTGTAGAATTTTATGGTTAGTTTGGAGCAGCCATAACCAGCCAATTTTAAGGTTTCTTAACCCTAAGAAAATCCATTCTTTCACCCATATCAATTGAAGAACAAAGTTTTACTTATTTTCAATAATTATATCTATGTGTTTGAGGATTATATCTTCTATCTTATCTTCTCTTGCTATGCTATGCTAGATCTTGTGTTGTTTGTCTATGATTGCATGAAAGTTATAATGTGATCTTCTTGTGCTTGTTGCTTCTTGGCTTGATTATGTGCACGTTAGGCTCTAGAAAACTAAATTAGATCTTCATATCTTAACTGTTGATATGTCTAAGGAAATATGGGTGATAGATGATGCCTCGTTTCGTAGATCCATGTTCTTGGTCGTGAACTCCCTTGACGGGGTCGTCAATTGCATGGTAGTCTTGTTGTTTTGATGTGCCCGATTCATTTACATGTTTGTTAATGCATATTTTAATGAGTAGATCTAGGGTTTGTCTGTGTCTCTTGGTACACGAGTTTTCACGTAGATGATTGTAAGCATTTATGTCAAATGGTAAAAATAATAAATTTTGCCATACCATTATGCTAGGGTTTATTTTTTTCACATATGACTTGCCGTTAATACAAATGGAAACATTTACATATTAGTCCACAAGTTGTGACGGGTAGCAAACATATTAAGAGAACATGTAGTAAGTAATGCATAATTAGATAAACATATTTTATTTACTTGGTGAAATTCAATAACATTAGGTTAGGTTAATTAGAGTGTTAGTCAAAACCCCATCTTTTACCTTGATATTTTACTTGCTTTCATAAAATAAAAAAATAAATAAATAATATTCTTCCACCTATAGACCTATTGTACGTTCGACACTAGCTTCCCAAACTATTTCCTAAGAGAACGATAACAACCCCGACTCCTTACCTATACTATATCTACACGACCGGGTAAACTGCTGGAGGGGTTGTAAAACTCATTGAGGGCATAAGATTCTCTTTTCCAAAAGAGAAACCCCGCATACACCTCGTTAATTTCATACACATTTCAGATGTATATGTGTCGAGCATCAAATGAGTATCAAGTTTGGTTGGAGTAGCACTTAAACCATCTTCACTGAACGTCGTCAAAGGAATACTGTGTAATTTAATCCAAATAAAAATATTACTAACATCTTCTTTTACTAGATTCATATTTCAATGCTTCTTTTTCAAAATAATCCGATTATTTCAAATAAGCCGTGATTTTCAATCATGTCACTCATATCATCCATTGAGTTAAATTGAAAGAAAAATAACTTTATTTAACAAACCCAAAGTGTTAACAAGCGATTTACTAATAGTACATACGGACTCAAAAGGGACATCAACATGCGCCCCATTGCCAGCGCGCTGAAGTAGGTAGGGTATGAAAACTTAGAACTTTGTTAACTTTATTAAATAAATTAGCTGACGACTTACCATTAGAACCCGAACCACACTCGCATTTTCAACAACAAATACCTCATCAACAGTACTACTCGAAGTCTGCTCTTTATGAACATCCCGCTTATCATTCACAATCCTACACAACTACACATAGTGTTAGTAGTACCCCTCCTGGTGTGTCAATAACCATATAATTCAGACTCTTTTCATC
This sequence comes from Glebionis coronaria, assembly GCA_025667525.1. NCBI lineage: Eukaryota > Viridiplantae > Streptophyta > Magnoliopsida > Asterales > Asteraceae > Glebionis > Glebionis coronaria. Next base: position 573,595,107 of record CM046881.1, read on the forward strand.
ATGTACACACGTAGAACCATTCTTCCGATCCGAACCACTCACACCCACCTTACTAAAGCCAGCCTTCGTTCCTACTACGTGCATACTAAACAAATCACCCTAGACTATACCCACAAGGATGACTTGTAAATCAAGTGACCAACAAAAACCCTAATAGTTCTCGTAAGCCAAAAGAGTTAAACGCAAGTTATATGACCGAACCTAAAAACAATGAAAAAATAATAGGACAAAATCACACGAAAATCGTAGCAGAAAAGTATAAACAAGAAACCATAATAAGCTAATTAAATCATCAGAACCGTAAAAAAAAAAAAAAACTAACCAATCAATACAATGATCAACTATGCGGTAGGTGTGCAAGGACGTACTTTGTTATGCGAATATCGTGTATCCTTTGGATCTATTTGTTGTTATTAAAGTCCAATAGTACATACCCAAATTTGTGTCTCAGTATTCAATAATTCAGGATGGACTAACGTTAGTATACACACCTCCCTATCACAAAAAAATAAATGTACATAAATGATCCCAACTACACCCATACTGATACACACATGGGATATGTAAGGCTGGGCACAACGCCCCGGATATTTGTCGATCGCCAGTCGGTCGCAACCGAATCGTCGCGTTGCGGCGATTCGGTCGCCGGTGTAAATCAAGCGCAATTCGACCCTAACCGCGACCCATTCAAAAATTGTGTAAAATTGGACCGTTGGAAGGAATATAACCATTACATTTAAAAAAAAAAAAAAATTCAAAATTTTTTTAAAACCTATATAAATCAATACATTCTTTCAATATTTTTTACATTTCACATTTCACACACACATTTCAACACACATTAAAAATGTCTAGCAAGAGAACTCCCCAAAACAAAACCCCAAAATCCCGAGTTCGTCAAGAATCTGTTCCACATGTGACACCGGACTCGAATTTTCGATTATCCGGTGTGTCTCCACAATTCCGGTTTAGACCCACCGGTTTTGAATATCAATCACACCAACAACCTAACTATTCAAACCGTCCTTTTTATCCCCCACAACGTGATAACCAACAACCTAACTACGAATCGCCTTCGGGTGTGTATCGGCCTACTATGGATTCTTCCACTACTTCCTATCCAAACCAACAGTATTCTCCGATTAATCGTTTTGAGGTTGATGCACAATTTGAGAATATGATATACAACCAAGACAACTATGTGGGTGACGGGCCTAGCCAAGATCAATCTATGGGTCAAGGTTCGGGACACGGGTCTTTTCATGGTGCATACAACCTTGAAGACGATGTGGAAGAAATGTCCCCAATCAAACCTAAGAAGCCCTCAAGACGTGCTACGAAAAAGAAACAGATTGATACAACTGAGCCACCAAAAGAATGGACAAGTGAGGAGGAGTGTGCGTTATGCAGAGGTTGGTGTTATATTTCCGAGAATTGCATCCAAGGAAACAGTCAAAAATCTAAGGGCTTTTGGCAAGACGTATTGAAGTACTATGAAACCGAGACGGGTTCTACTAGAGGGTATGACGCGGTTGTGAGCAAATGGAAAAACAGGTTGCGTCCTAGTGTTGGTGCATTTTGTGGTATTATGAATAACGTTGAGCGTACTCATGATAGTGGTGCAAATGATCTCACTGATTTCCAAAAAGCTTGTGCTGAATACAAAGTGACTTACAATAAAGAGTTCCAATACCGGGAGGCGTGGAAGGTGCTCAAAGATCACCCGAGTTGGTTAGAGGTTGAAATGCCACGGTTTACAAAGAAAAAAGCCAAGACTTCTGAAACCACTTCTGGTTCTGGACACGCTAGTTACATGGATGTGCACGATGATTCTGAAGAAGAGAAACAAGAAAATCGACCAATGGGTCGTGATCGTGCTAAAAAGAAGTCATCAACCTCTTTGTCAACTGGGAAGTCTTCATTTGTTGAAGCTGTAAGCTCCAAATGGGAGAAGATGAAAGACATTGGATGGGGAAAGAAGAAGCAACAACAAGATTCCTACTTTGACTTGAAGCAACGGGAGTTGGCTTTGCAGGAGAAAACCGCGGAAATCAAAAGAGAAAAGCTCGAGTTACAACGTCGGGCTATCGAGCTTGCTGAATCAAAGAAACGAGATAAAGACTTGATGTTCTACAACTCAGAAATCGACCCCAACTTGCCGATAGCCAAACAGCAAGCACAACAAGAAATGAAGGACAGCATCAAGGAACGTTATAATTTAAATTACTAGGATTATTGTAATGTTTTTTAATTTCGAATAATTGTGTAATGTTTTTTTTTAAATAAATGTAATGTTTTTTATTAAATTTATTGTGTTTAAAAAATTTTTTTTTTTTTTTTTTTTTTTTTCAACTAGGTCGCACTAGGTCGCCGGGTTGTGGCAAATAGGTCGCACTAGGTCGCCGGCCGAAAAAACTAGGTCGCGACCCCTATGCGTTGTGCCTAGCCTAAGGAAATCGCTATAAATAGGATGCACTCTTCATCACATTTTCTCACACCATCACAAAATTAGTTCTTTTAACAATTTAGGGTTTCTAATTTAAGCTATATTCGAACAATGGCAGGAATAATGATGAAGGTTTTATGTGTTATGGTGGCTTGCATGGTCTTGTCAGCCCCATACACTGAGGCTATCACCTGTGGTCAGGTGACTAGTGCTATGGTGCCATGCATTAACTGGTTAAGGGGTCCTGCTAGTGCTTCGGTTCCAGGGGGTTGTTGCAGCGGCGTTAAAAGTCTGAACAATGCTGCAAAATCGACTCCTGACAGACAAGCTGCTTGTGGTTGCCTTAAGAGTGCTTCCGGGACTATCCCTGGTATTAAAGCTGCTAACGCCGCTGCCCTTCCCGGCAAGTGTGGTGTCAACATTCCTTACAAGATCAGCCCTAACACTGACTGCTCACAGTATGCAAAATTTATGCACTTTCATATATAATCTAAAATGGTTATAAATTTAACTAAACTCAATGTTATGTGGTTGGTTTTTTTTGCGGGATCAAGTGATCAGGTTTGCATCTTAAATGCATGGCAAGACACATCATTTCGAGTGTCAGAGGTTTTAGCTATAGACTATGAATAAAAATGAAATGGAAAACCATGTTTTCCTTTAATTTGTGTACGTTAAGGGACATACATATGGATGTCTCATGTTGCTTTGCACTGTTTCTCGTTTCATGTAATGTTCTTTTCTCATTATGCTATAAATGTTGGTATTTCCTTCTTCGTCTCTACAATAATATTTATCTTTCATGGAATAAGCTAGTAATGAATGTTCTTTTCACATATGTGTTAGAAGTTGTATTAACGATGGGTTATAATTTGTATTGGGCTAAAGCCCGTATTTTAGATTATTCTTCGTAAGGCTATATGTACAGACCGATTTTATTGAATGAGATACGAAAACATTATACAAAAACACAATAAACCGAACAACGAAAACATTATACAAAAACACAATAAACCGAACCCAGCCTCGGTTCACCCCATGGTCACACGTTTCCGTCTCGGGACTAATCGTCCTAATCCTCGGTATAACTGTCATGTGTCAACTGTTTCTCCTTTACCTAAGTCGTATAATGATGCGTTTAATGATCCACATTAGAAAAGTGCTATGTCTCATGACTACAATGCAAATATGAAAAATAACACTTGGATTCTTGTGCCTCGACCCACGGATGCCAATATTGTTCGTTGTATGTGGTTATTTCGCCACAAGTATTTAGCAGCCGACACTCTTAGTCGTTACAAGGCACGCCTTGTCGCAAATGGTAGTACACAGATACAAGGTGTTGATGTTGATGAGACTTTTAGCCCGGTTGTTAAACCTAGTACTATCCGAACGGTTCTTAGTTTAGCCATTTCTCGACATTGTCCGGTTCATCAACTTGATGTCAAGAATGCCTTTTTACATGAAGATTTATCTGAGACAGTATATACGCATCAGCCTCCAGGGTTTCGGGATTCTAGACATCCCGATTATGTTTGTCTCTTACAGAGGTCTCTATATGGTCTTAAGCAGGCTCCTCGGGCTTGCTTTCAACGGTTTTCTACTTACATTACTCGCGTTGGATTTAGTAGAGTCGTTGTGACATTATATGCTGATGATATTATTCTTACTGCTCCATCCATAATTTTGTTACAACATATTATTTCCTCTTTACATCAAGAATTTGCTATAATAGATTTGGGCTCTCTTAATTATTTCTTAGGCATTTCGGTTACACGAGATTCTTCTGGGATGTTCTTATCTCATAAGAAGTATGCTTTAGTGATACTTGAGAAGGCTCATATGGTTAAGTGTAATCCTAGTCGGACTCCAGTTGATACTGAGTCTAAAGTAGGCGATGATGGTGATTTGGTATCTGATTCTACCTTATATAGGAGTCTTGCGGGCTCTTTACAGTACCTTACTTTTACCCGTCCTAATATTTCGTATGCAGTACAACAAGTTTGTCTTTATATGCATGATCCGCGAGAGCCTCATTTCTCGGCTCTCAAACGCATATTGCGGTATGTTCGTGGAACTTTGGATTATGGGTTTCAACTATTTTCTTCATCAACTACATCATTGGTTGCTTATTCGGATGCGGATTGGGCTGATTTCCCTACTACTCGGAGATCGACTTCGGGTTATTGTGTTTTTCTTGGCAACAATTTACTCTCTTGGTCCTCCAAGTGTCAACCAATGATTTCTCGATCAAGTGCTGAAGCAGAGTATCATGGTGTTGCTAATGTTGTTGTTGAGACGTGTTGGTTGTGTAATCTACTTTGTGAGTTGCATACACCTGTGTCTTCCGCTACGCTTGATTATTATGATAATTTTAGTGATGTTTATTTGTCTTCGAATCCAGTTCAACATCAACGTACAAAGCATATAGAGATTGATATTCACTTTGTTCGAGATTTGGTTACTGCTGGTCAGGTTCGTGTTCTAGACAAAAACAGGCTAATGCAATGAAAATTTTCAACGGTGGGATTCGGATGCAAGTTTACAACCGTATTGCAACGAATTACCAACCGAAAAGCAGCGCCAAAGAAATGGTTGCAAATCAGTTGCAAAATCTAAACTATTTTATTTTTCATTTATTTTTGTTTCTTACGGTTGCAAATCCGTTGCAAAATTAAATAAATTTGCAACGAAAAAGCAAACCGTTGTAAATTTTCATAATTTGCAACAGAATTGCAACCGAAAGACAAATTTAAATATAAATAAAAATTATAATTTGTTTTTCGTTGCAATTCGGTTGCAAATTTTAAATTTTGCAACGAAATCGCAATGGAAATAAATCTAAGATAAACTATCACTGATTTTGTTTTGTAATTCTGGTGGAAAAATCCATTTCTAAACCGAACCGAACTTCTTAATCTGAAACTGTAAAAAGTGTAAAACTGAAACTAAAAAACCTCGCTTATATGAAAGGTTTAGCAAAATATTATGATAATTGTACAAATATTGATTTTATTATTGCACAAATTTTATTTTTTAAAGACTTTTTGCTCATAATGAAAATATTTACTAAACATATTGGTGTGATAATTGATTAACGTGATGCTAACATGTTAAAGTTGAATAATACGTATGTTAATATGATACATATGTTTATTAACGGAATAACTTTAATATGAGTTAATCAATATATGTTATTTAATTTTAATATAATGATATTTTATGTTTTAAATCCTCCAACTAACTGAACCGAGCCGCCTCGTGAACACCAACAATAGCAACCATAGACATAATTTAAACATAAATGAAATTATCATTTCGTTTAGTTGTAATTCCAATTCAAATTTTAGAAAATTACGTCGGATTTCAACATAAGATTACAATAAAGTGTAAGGATTTATCTGTTAGTGTGATGCGATGGGTTGAAACGCTGAAGGAATCCTCTGGATAGTGCATCTACCGTTGTAGTGTACCCACTAGCGAAAATAGACACATTACGATTATCAGCATATACTGAGGGGTGGGTGACCATGATTCTATCATGTGGTCATTCGTGGAAATAATCAATACACTCGGAACATCATCAACCTACAACTATTAAGGCAACACCACGCTAGTCATTTAGAGACTTCACAAAAAGGATCAATAATGAAACAATGAAGATCCCGGGTCTTAGTAACCACAAGTGATCGAAGCATTCATTTTTGGCATGGTAAAAATAGATTAGCTCTAAGGATGGTATGGATGAAATGCTAGAAAATGGTCATTGGTTTATTTTGAGATAATTCAATTATCCTGGAAATGTGGGATTAGATGCGAAACTATTAGTAGAAGACGTTGGTAACGTTTTGCTTTGTGGTTTAAGTTTCATTGCTACTATATGTGATACTCCTTTGATGCTTGACTCTTATACTTCTAAAATGTGTATGAAATGATCGGGTAGGTCGAGTTATGCTAGGTGATACCGAATGACATAAGGTTACTCAGACCCACAACCTAAGACTTCCATGGCTATAGCGTTTGACCATGATGGATAGAGCACGTTCCTTTGCCTTAAACTTGTGTGATTCTTGAATATTCTGTCTATCAAATATATGCAAGACATCCTCAAGCCATTGAAAATACCTCTGACTTCCATCAGCTCTATAGATAGCATGTGATTCCACCCATTGTTAATTGTGCTCTGCCACTAATAACTTTTGTATCTATGAGCTGATCGTCAATCTCCACAATTTTAAGATATGTCCTACATTCCTCATCATTGTCATCTTCAGGCATCCTCCTTAATCTTTTTCTTGTAGTAATCTTTCTGTAAGGTACCTTTCTCTTCAATGTACCTTTTTAATCAGAAGTATATTCCTTTTTAGAAATTCCTCCCTCGGGTACCGTTTTCTCATATATCGCTTCCTTCTAATGTATCGCTTGTACATCAACATCTTTAACAACTATTTCCTTCGTCTTTATATTATTGTCCCTTGATAAAAAATACACATTTAAAAAAAATACATTTATTACATCATTCTCTCTCTTAATTTTTGACAAAATAACAATTTTACATTTAACTAGTTAATTTTTTTTAATTTGTAATTATACTTTCAAACAAAGATAATATAATAAATTTGTTAAACTTTACTTTTAATTATTAGCAATAAACAATTAATTATTAGAAATGAACAACGAACAATAATAACTTGGAGTAGTTCAAGATTCAAGAGAACCAAGAACCGTTATCCGTTACCTAGAACCGATGATGTATTTGATCTGTTGCAAGGATCAAGTGTTTACTCAAAGATTGACCTTAGGTCTGGTTATCACCAATTAAGAGTTCATGAGGAGGATATTGCGAAGACTGCTTTTAGGACGAGGTATGGACACTATGAATTTCAAGTGATGTCATTCGGTTTGACAACCGCACATGCTATATTTATGGATCTCATGAACCGGGTGTGTTAACTATATCTGGATAAGTTTGTCATTGTGTTCATTGATGATATTTTGATCTGCTCAAGGAATGAGAAGGAACATGAGGAACACCTTAAGTTAATACTAGAATTACTTAAGAAGGAGGAATTGTATGCCAAGTTTCCGAAGTGTGATTTTTGGTTGCGAAGAGTATAATTTCTAGGTCATGATATTGACAGCAAGGGAATTCATGTTGACCCTGCTAAGATTGAGTCAATTAGGAAGTGAACTACTCCTACGACTGAAATTCGTCAATTTTTAGGTCTCGCTGGATACTATCAAAGGTTTATCGAGGGATTCTCGAAGATCTCGAAACTGTTGACGAAGTTGACTCAGAAGAAAGTGAAGTACGAATGGGGAGAAAAAAGCCGAATTAGCTTTTCAGAAGTTGAAACAAATGATGTGCAATGCGCCTATTTTATCGTTACCGGAAGGATCAGAAGATTTTGTGGATTACTGTGACGCGTCAGCAAAAGGATTGGGAGCGTTGTTGATGCAAAGGGAGAAAGTCATCGCATACGCGTCTCGCCAGTTGAAAACTCATGAGAAAAACTACACGACTCACGACTTAGAACTCGAAGCGGTAGTGTTTGCTTTGAAATTATGGAGACAATACTTGTATGGAACCAAGTGTGTTGTCTTCACTGATCACAAGAGTTTGCAACATATTCTTGATAAGAAGGAACTGAACATGAGACAACGTCGATGGATCGAGTTGCTCAATGATTATGACTGTGAGATTCGTTACCACCCTGAGAAGGTAAATGTGATGGCGGGTGCACTAAGTAGAAAGGAGTAATTGATGACACCTAGAATTAGGTCGTTAGCTATGATTATTTATTAACTATAACTACGACTTGTCAAAAACTATTTAATTTTTTAGTTATAAGTTGAAGTGACTAACATTCCAAAATATTTTATACAAAGTTTTAAGTAAAACTTTGATTGTAATATTGTATTAACAACGTTTACAAGTTTACAACTCCGGATAGGCACGGTACCGCTCTCGTACTGATCCCGTGCCGAATTATTAGTACGAATTTGTTCCTGAGTATAAACTATTGATACCGGTATTGTATCGAACGGGATTCGGATATCGGGTTTTCCATTTTTTTCAGGAATTTCCCAATTTATTACCGGTCCAGTATGGAATTAATGGTCCCAATTTTTTTCATCTTATTTTGTAGTCCCTGTATAGTACGGAACGAGACTCGAGTACCGAGAATCGGTACGGTTCTGATTTGGTTTTGAGATTCGACTCCAAATGCTCATCCTTATTTGTAAATTTTCAATCAAGTCAAAAACTCGAGAGAGTGGGAAAGTAAACTTTCAATTAAAACAAAATTTTTTTTTTGAACATGAATTAAAACAAAAACTTAAGAGTGGGAAACTAAATTTTCAATTAAATCAAAAACTCAAAAGTGGGAAAGTGAAAGTTCGTGAGCGGGAGAAAAGAGTGGACAGAAAACCATATAACCAAAAAAAACAAAAAATCCTAAACCTTATCCTCAAAAGTCAATCTTCACCCGCCGCTCTCTCATCTTCCAAGTTCCAACTTTTTTTTTTTGGTAACCGTGATTTCCGACTTATTGGCCGACTAATCCACGGGGTTTGAGCCCACCGCCACACAGACTCAAACCAGGAAAAGCCCTTCCTTTTCAGGAGGTTGACGTGGCCACTTCAAGGTTGTTTGCACTTAGGTATAATCAAACTCTATTGTTCCAAGATTATATGGTGGCTTTTATATTCAAGTTTACCATAGATCTCATTTGTTGCTTATGTTTTATTCGTTAATTTTACGGTGGATTTTGTGTTTCATATGCTTGTGTTTTGGTCAATAATGGATGATTTTGCTCGTTTGTTTTATCGTTTATGCTTGTGCTTTACTCGTTTGATTAAACTTGAGATCTGCTCGATTTTGTGGATTATATGTTCGTTCTAATTTTAGTTTCCAAAATTAATTGTTATAAGAGTAAAGGTACATTGATATGTTTATTGTTGTTTAGTAAACTTTTTCTTTTTCATTTTATGTTGATGTCTTTAACAAGATATTTTGCTAAATGTGTTAAAAGAGAAAATAGCTTAATAAGAAATTATCTTGATGCGTTTATTAAGAATTATACTGGTGAGTGGTGACTGCACATAATATGTTTCATTTGTGTTTGTTACTGTATTTTAGTTTGTGTTTGGTTGTCTTTGTTGTGTTGCAATTTGCTTCACATCATTCTACATACTACAACTCATTTTTTATTTATAATATGGTAGATGGCAGGAAGGGGTCAATCCAAAGCAACAAGAAGAAGAGTGGTGGTCGATTACAGAAATCACAAGGGCTACCTTTCAAGGAACATGATACTTCATAGTATATATCATCTTTTTCTTTTCTTTTTTAATGACTCGAGAACACCTCAAAAGATGGTTACTTTTTTTTTTCTTTTTTCAACTACAGATAAAAAAGAAGCAGATATATGTAATCTCAGACTGAATCGATATTGCAATGGAGATATGAATATTGTTGGCTATGCTGCGTTTTTGTCTCTGCAGAATTGAGCGAGAATCGTGTTGTGGACAAGACTGCGCTAAAATGGCTTGAAAAATGAAGAAACATTCGAATCATATTTGATAGAGCATGTTCATTCACAAAATTTTGTAGCTTTACAAGTATCTTCAAGCAAATATAATCTTCTTTTTTCTACTTAATATAGTTTCGCCTGTTATTACTTCATAATTTACAATAATTCAACCTCGATTTTGTTCTACTTTTGTGTTAGGATTAGTGATAATCCTGGGGAATTTAATATTCGTTAACCTTGATATAGGATAAATGTGGAAGGCCGAAGGGCTAATTAATGCTATTCAAAAAAAAATTGATGAAATTTTGGTTGTTGCAAAATGTTGCGGTTGCAAAAGCTACCATTGCAAATCTGTAGCAAAATATAACTGTTGCAAAAAGTCTTCGTTGCAAAATTGTTGGAAAAAGTCTTCGATGCAAAATTATGGAAAAATTTCTTCGTTGCAAAAAAAGTATGTAATTGCAATGAATTATCTTTTGTTGCAAAACGGTTGCAAAAATTTTCTCCTTGTTGCAATTCGGTTTCTAATTAAATTTGCATAGAGCCTTTTTGTAATAGTCAAAATCCGTTGCATTTCCGTTGCAAACAGCCTTTTGCAACCAGTTTGCATCGTTTTTGAACGGTTGCATTAGGCTATTTTTGTTGTATGGAGACATATTTACTAAAGGGTAGCCTTCTGCTTTGTTTGAAGAGTTTTGCACCAGTCTAAGTGCCCGGTGTCCTCCCGCTCCAACTGCGGGGAGTGTTAGAAGTTGTATTAACGATGGGTTATAATTTGTATTGGGCTAAAGCCCGCATTCTAGAATAATCTTCGTACAGCTATATGTACTGACCGATTTTATTGAATGAGATACGAGAACATTATACACTCCTACAATATGCATGTCTGATGTCTCATTTTTTCGTTTCATGGGTGTTTGAAAGGAAGAACAGTATTAGTAACACCCAGAACCTGTCACCAAAAGCTAAACGAAGTGTCACCAAAGTTAAAAACGTGTCGCTATAAAATAATACTTTAACAAAGGTTTTAAAAATGTCACGAAACTTTTACACTTAAAAAGTGTAAGTAAAGTCATAGGTAAAATGTCAAATCTAATGAAATAAAAAAGTGAGAGGATACATTTGTTTTGCCTTTTAACATATATTTTGTACATAGAAATGTTATTAAATCTAAAAAATTTAAGTTTTTACTCAAACTTTAACTTTTTGAAAGATTAAAAAATGTATAGATTTAGTAATATTTTTTTGTCATTAAAAATTGTCAAAGTTTTTGTATTATAGTATGATTTAGCTATAAACGCTGATATTTGTATTGATTGTGCTTTAGCTATAAATGCTAATCCGTAGTTAAGCTACGATTATAAAAAGGTCAAGCGTGGATCAATTAACAGTATATTCCGTAGTACGTAACTACGTACACAAATTTTGGACTTTACATCGATGCCGTCTCATAGATTTTTAAAGCCCTGTACAATGATTACACAAGGATTAAAACTGCTAATTTTACACGCAGCTTGTCCTTATTAAAAAATATCAGTAACTTTTAAAATTCAGAAGGTGGTGTTTAAAGCAAAAAAGTTAAAGGAACCAAAGTGTAAATAAACTCGATCTTATCATCTTTCTCATCAACTGTGTGCCTCCACTTGATCCAATGTTTTTAAACCCGGATCGACCCGGTCGGTTGATCCGGCTCCGGTTGAAAAACCGTGTCATATCAACTCGGTTTTCATATCTTCGAAACCAGGATAAACCCGTTATGTTTGTAGTGACTCGGGTCAACCCGGTTCTCGAGACCCGGTCGGGATTTGATTTTTCGGATTTTTTTTAAAAAAATTGTAAATTTTACGTATTTACGATAAAATTTTATTTTTACATATTATATTAATTGGTAAATAGTTTATATGTTACACATATGAAAGTATTTATAGCTTTTATATATATTTTTTGTTAATTATTAAAAATATAAAAAAACTGGGTTGACTCGGATCGACCCAGATTAACCCGGACCTGGGTCGATTTAAGACCGAGTTTCAAAATATTCTCCACTTCAACACGGTCTTATATGCCATTTTTATTTCTTATAAATTTGGATAATAATACGCTCTAAACACATTGTTATTGTTTTATGCTCGAAATTAAATCGAATCAAATCATATCAAAGGACAAAGTCAGACGATATCTCGCGGATGCTCGTGACACCTATAAATTTTTTTGATTTTGTGCTACATTTTGATAAAAATATTGATTTCTCCTAGATATATCTTAAATGCACCTGGTGCATCGAGATGTGTTTATAGTCTTATTTAGTTAGTGTACTTAAAAAAATTGATCTCTACTATCTTAAAGTTCAAAACAATTTGTGTCCGCAGTCACCTGTGATCCTGACTTCATCACTGAATCAAATCATCTCATATATCCAAGGCCGTGGTGCTCACAAAAATATAAAACTTTGTGTGATCGATCATCTCGCACATGCTCAAATCTGTTCCTAGTTTACACGATAACCTTTTGAGTCTCTAACAATTGTTATACAGACAACAACTTGTTTATTTTAATGAAATCCTTACGTCCTCCCAAAGAAAAAAGAAATTTTGGTTTTCGGATGGGTTAGAGGGAAACATGCGTGTGTGGATCTGATTGAGGTTTTTCTTTTTGTGAGATTGAGTAGCCGGGTTTTACAGCGAGTCGGACTGATTTGAAAGCCGTCTCATGCAAAGTGACAAAACACGAAAAAACATAGATTGAATACCAGCAAGTGTTTATTCTTTTTGCATTTGATACATTCAGTTTCCTTGCACCTGAGGTAATAGAGCTTCTGAATAATATTCAATGGGTCATAAATAGAAATATGGTTTTTCATAAATTAGCTTTGTAATCCAAAAAGAATTTGCAGCGCAGCTTGCTGCTCGCTTGCCTTCTACGAATATGTAAGTAGATTGGATTATATTATTCGTAACTATCATTTAAGTCTGTTATCGAGTACGAGAAATTGAACACGAAATGTTTTAGGTGGTGTTTAGTTAAGCTTATAATATAGGTTTAATTATGAGATTATTAGTTTATATGTGTTAAATAAGTTGAAACTAAGTGTTTAGTTAAGCATATATGACTTGGTTTATAAGTTTATATAAGTGGATTTTGGTAAGCTAAAACTTGTAGCTTATTTAGAAAGGTGTAAGCTTAGATAAGAATATTATATTAAAATACTTTTATGTTTTCATTTAATTATTTATACCCACATTATTTTTATGTACTTTTTAGTCATTCTACCTTATTAGTTATACAAGGATTAATGGCCGCGCTTCGCAGCGGGGCATTTTTGAATGATGTTTATAGAGAGGGAGTTTGCTTACAGCAGTACATCAGTCATCCCATCTATGCACTCATCCCATCTATATTTATATCTAGCAATTACAACAACGCACTTACATTCCAATAACATCAGCAACCCCACAAAAACGAACCCACACCTGTAACCCGATATTGGCAACTCCGCACCAGCAACCCGGACATTAGCAACATATAAGAAACCCATGTTAGCAACATGCATCAACTAACTCTATATCAGGAATCCACACTAACAAAATGGTAAATAATAAAATAAATACTATGAACTGAAAGTTCGACACAATTCAAATTGTTTACCTCAGCATTGTCCGTATCAAAGACAATCTTATATAGATGTTGGTTCATTATGCTTAAACATACCAAATTGCTTATCTATGTAAAACTTGTACTTTCTTTGTAAAACAATTAAGATAAATAGTTAAATAAAAAATACATTTGGTGTATTATCTAGAACAAAACAGAAAAGCACAATGTTGTTCACTTTGGGCTGAATCTTAACATCAAGTATATATCAAAACGTCGAACCGGTTAACCTCGTGTGAAGTTGATGAGTACTGACCCCTGTTGGCTTCTAGCATAACAGAAATCCCTTTAGTTGAATCAACAATGATCACGAGCAATGATAATGAATAGAGCTTCATGATCTTCAATAACTTTCGACATACTTGTTGCCCTTTTATTCACATAAACCGTAAACTGTGGTGCCCCTTTAAGTTTACTCTTTTCTTGATTCACAACACCACCTCCTGTTCTATTGTTCACGACTTTGGCCTTGACTTATTTCTTTCCAAACGTCATGAGGGTGAGTTGCACTCCTCATTGGTGGCATTTCCATTTCATGTTCAGATATTGTTACTGTTCCCTCCCCACTATAAGTTTCAAACTCATCATCATCATTATGGTCGACGTCCTCCTCATGATCACAATCTACATGACCTTTGAATATTCTGTTGGTTACATGAGTATTTTGATAACTTTCTTCTTGCTCGGTTTCCTCAATAAGATCGGGTATCCATTCCTCTCTTTGTTGTTGTATTCCACTGATATCATTATCAAGATGTGACGGGTGTTTGGTTCGGCTGTAAAGGGGTTTTAGTTGTTTTTAGCGGGTGTTTGGTAGATGTTCCAATGCGGTGTATGGCTGCTATAAAGGGGTGTCTCGTCTTTGTGGGCGTTTGAATAAGAACCCATGGTTATCCTGCAAAAAAAACTAATTAGTTAAAACATATGTATTATTTCAATCAACCATTTTTATTGGAAGTTGCACAGACTTTCAGAAATATAAAACCTTATGACAAAATGGTTGCAATACCTCTATATTCACATGTGTCGATTGATTGGGTCTGACCATAAGCAAACAGCCACTCGACACCAATGCCTGACTATTTGCTAGTTTATGGGTCAAACATATGTTCTGGGATGTTAGTATATAGTATATGTGACCGGGATGAGCGCACCTTCTTCTTCTCTTTCTTGTTTTAATCCTGTAACAGGGTGTTTGGTTCGGTTGTAAAAAGGTGTTTTAGTTGCTTTTTAGAGGGTGTTTGGAAGATGTTGTAATATGGGGTTCGGCCGTTGTAAAGAGATGTCTTGTCTTTAAATAATAACCAATGGTTAGACTGCCAAATACAATAAAAACCAATTAGTGAAAACATAAACGTTATTTCAATCGGCCATTTTTTAACTGAAGTTGGTTGCAAAAAATTTCATACATATATTATAGAACACCCTCATGACAAATTGGTTGGAACACCTCGTTAATTATAGGCATCAGTGAATTAGTTCTAGATGTAAGAAAACAGGCAAGCGACACTGGTTTGTGCATATTTGCTAGTTTTATGGGCGAAACGTTAGTTCTGGGATGTTAGAGAATTCACCATTGAATAAATACTTCCAATGTATGATGCTAGTGAATTCACCACAGAATCAATACTTCAAATGTATGATCACATGATCACATGATCACAATAGTGAACACTTAAAATTTGTTTACCTTTAGAGAGGATCCTTCTTTAACTAAAACCTAAATCAGTAAAAGCCACAAATACTTACAACTAGTCTTTAAAATATCAAACCGAAGTCCTTCTATACAGTTAACTAAAACCAACCAGAATATATGTTTGAAGCGTCTATAATATCATATTACTGTAAATACACATTCATAAATAATTATAAAGAAACTTACAAACTACAATATTGATTATTATTTCAAACTCATGTTAGCCGAAAGGTAAAAAATAACATAACAATGACAACTAAAAGTGACAACAGTTCATGGTTTCGCACCCTAAGCAACATATGACCATAGTTAATGATCATGGATATTTGTTTTGATTACAGGACATACATCCGAATAAGCGTATACCCTTATTTTAATGCATCATTTAGAATAATTAATAAAAAAAACAAAAACATAATAGAAATCCGGAAACGACTCCATATGATTAATCCCAATACAAATACAGAAATACAGATTAATTACCTCTGTGAAGTTGGTAAATTCAAGATCTTGTTTACCACCACCCGCTGTAAAGCACGCATACACAAAATAAATAATTTGGTTGTTCATGATTGGTTACTAAAACTGAGCAACTTTTTCGATGTAAACAAGTGTGTAAATAAAATCTTACATAAATAGAGATGCTAACGCATAAAATTCTTTGTTTTTATCCCCTATCACTATCATGTATCCATTTGGAAACGTGAACCAAATAAGTCCATCACTACCATTGCAACCAAGGGCGCATATAAGATTGCTAATAACCCGCGGTTAGCATAACACAATAAAGAAGGTAGTACAATATTGTTAAAAATAGCCAAAAGGAAATGGTACGTGAAGGTAATACTTAACTTTGGACCCGCTAATATCCACGCGACTTCAGTTGTCTAATTCTTGCTAGTCACTTACCATTCTCATTGGCTCAGTTTACTAAACAATCAACAATTTTTGTTTCGATAAATGTGTTTGCAAGCAATTCATGTTGCCTTGCCTACATATATCGCATCATAGTTGTATGCATACCTCTTTTAGTTCATCATTGCCTATTTGTAACCAAGAAAAGCGAGCACATCCGTAATGGCTGCAAACTATATAGTTTGCCCTGCCAAGACACATATGTTTATACCTTTATTTAAACCATTTCAAAATCATCATACCCTGACGACGATAGTCGCTTTGAGACTTCCAATTTCGGCTATACGTCACGTTGTGTTTGTCCAGTTTCTTATAAAAAGCGACGTTCTTAGGCTCAGAATAATTGGTAATAAAAAAAATTGCCTACACTCGCCATGAACTCGACCAACCAATGTGCCACTATTTTTCTGGTCTTATATAACGATCAACGGCCAACAACTCGACCAACGAACGGGCGTCAAGTTTTTTTGATCTTATTTTCGCCGTGTGTGTGTGACAAAAACACTTTTATTTAGCAGCGCACTAACATAGAGGTTTTTTCGCCATTTCGGAGGCTCAAATAAACGGACAACTGAACAAAGAGGATACATCCGCTATGGCTGCAACCGTAAGGTCGCCACGCCAAAGTACGGAAAATCGCATTTTCACGGAGCCCATTAAAATCATCAGTGCCTCTTATAACGGATGCCACCACAAATAACTATCAAGCCATGCAACATTCAATAAGGAAAATATCATGCGATAAGTATCAACAAATGACGTCATAAGCATTAAAAAACCAAGATGTAACATCATCGCCATAAGCATCAGAAAACCAAGATGTAACATCGTGAGATTTAGCTTATGTAACTTAAGGGCAAAGTCAATTAAGCCATCAACCAGTTACATACGCACAAACAAACACCTATTACTTTACAATATGTTCACTAACAGCCTATGAGCTTACTCAATTTAGATCATATATCATAAGGCTATTTTGTAAGCCTGCATTTCAGTATATAAAATCGTACCCACTTTCAACTTACCATAATATTGCAAGTTAAAAGAGCGAGCAAAAGTAACAATAAGGGGGGGGGGGGGTAATGTGTACCAGATGTGCAAGGCACCCACACCCTGCATAGTTCACAAATTTTTTAATGAGACAATCACCAACGTCACACACCCGTAGCCATCGTCTCCCGCCTTGTACAACGGCAACGAAAGCAACGGTGGCATCGAATGATCATAAGACGAAAGTATTAGCAACTCTGGAGCATACATCATAAAGTAAAACATCGTAATCTGTTTATAACGATACATTCTATAATTTCACAACTTGTTATATGATTTACAATACAATATGATTTATAATATATGGCTACCTCGCCAATAAAACAAAGATGGGCAATAGATGTTTAACAAATGTAACACATACATCAATCATCATTTACATATCAAATAGATCGACCATAGATTGTCAAACACAAAACCATCAGTGAAAAAGCAAACAAGCATATGCACACCAATATAAGACTATAAACAATATCCTGAGTAATTCAAAATTTACTAACCCGTAAGTAAAGAACACCATTGAAGCATCAAACCTCAGAAAATATTAGGGTTTCTAGAAAACCCAAAATCAGAGATTTTAACCAACCTTCATAAAAAGCATTCAAGGATCTAAGTGTCTGTGGTGTTATAAAGATCAAAACCGATCAAAACCATATGGATCAAAACCGATCAAAATCAAATCGGTTTTAGACAAAGAGTACTTTAAATTATTATTGTGAGGGGGAATGGTTGGCTATAATATGGGAAATAGTTGAGGAGTATTGATAACAAATCTATGGTCAGGATGTCAAAAAACCCGAGGAAGAGATCTATGGCTACAAAAGGGACACTTAAACACCAATCTAACGGTTACAAAAGTGGAAGTTAAAGAAACCCATACCTGGAAATGCATTTTCCACTCATTCAACGGTAAAGATGCAGATCTAGTGAACGGACGACTGGGATAGGAGATAAACCGATGGTGGAGATGTGTAGGAGAGAAGGGAGGAGCCAAATGGACGGATGAATCTGTTGTGGTTACTGCTCTCCTCACATAGTTTTATTATTGTTTATTCATGATTTTTCATTCCCTTTAATGTATAAAAGGGGTAATATAGCCAAACACTTAAAAAAGACTTACGAGCTAATGATGTATAAGTCATAAATCATTAATATAACACAAGCATAATCCCAATTTAAATGCCTAACCAAAAATCCCCTTTAGCTGTAATTTAATCAGAAAACAAGAGATATAAAAAACTATAAGAACCCTCTTTTAGAAAGAAAATAAATATGTTTACTGCGACTACTTTTTGTTTAACAAAATAGAGTTCTACTAATTTACTAGTTATTCTTTTAATAGTCCGTTGATAATAATTTTTACATACGGAGTATATATATGAACAATCTATTTTGAAACATGAATATTTAATGAGATATAACTTCAGAGAGATGGAAACTATACATGTTTAAATCTGTAAGAATTCGAGTGTATTTATATTACGAGGACGTGATTTAACGAGCTTGTCAAATAATATATAGAGCACATATTACATGAAAAGAGGATTCAACTGTAGTACGGATAAAGTTACTATAGTAGGAGTAAGGTTATTCTTAAAGAAATTCGGGTTACTGGTTTTAATCAAAGTATGTCGTGTAATTCTACTAAGGTTTCTGGTGTTGAGCAATACTACTCTTGGAGTAATTTTACTTATGTCGTGGAGTAATTTTACTGTTGGAAGTAACTCTACTTACGCTTATGTCTTGGAGTAATTTTTATCCTGGATGACTTTACTTATGTCGTTTTTGGTCACTTAGTTTCTTTATTTCGTTTAAGACGGTGCTCTGATACATTCGTTAACTTTTTTTTTTCAAATTTTGTCTTCCTATAAATATGGAGCTTGGGTTTATTATGTTGGCATGCATTGATCATAAATATTCACGACTTTTAGGGTGTATTACTTATGTGATTTAAATTAAACCCGAGTTATGGTTTA
Source organism: Glebionis coronaria (assembly GCA_025667525.1). Taxonomy (NCBI): domain Eukaryota; kingdom Viridiplantae; phylum Streptophyta; class Magnoliopsida; order Asterales; family Asteraceae; genus Glebionis; species Glebionis coronaria. Next base: position 573,614,376 of record CM046881.1, read on the forward strand.
TAGCACGTTTACGCTTTGTATTAGTTGATATATAACGCTTGTAAGTAACCTAGATGGTGGATGATGTGGAGATTACTCAAACCCGTACTAGTAGTGGGATGCTGTTGACCGAAGAGATGGATAGTGCGATCAATGTTCTCACTTCCAAATTTGCGACTATTTCCACTGTTCTTGAAGATATACGAACCGCGATCATGGGTGGTGGAAACAATCCAAATCGCGAGGGAACGAACGTGGTAACCATAGATGCCATACCAAATTTGAGGGATTCTATGACAATTATGGATGTAACCAATCTCCAAAACAAGTTTCGAGATGTCATGACATGATGTCTTTAGACGAGGAAGGATAAGGGACCTTGGATGAGTTCAATAGAGCTCCTAGGAGAGTCGATTGACTAAGGAATATGGTTGGTTGGAATGTTAATCCTTGTGGGTATGGTGAGCGGCAAAGTTATCGGGTGAAAGCCGAGATTCCTAGCCTTTATCTTGACATCGAGGCGGTGTCAGATTTAGTATATGAGCTCAACAAGTTTTTTGACATCATGGATGTTCCGGAAGAAGAACAAGTGAAGGTTGTTGCTTATAAGTTACGTAGAGGAGCGTGAGCTTGGTGGCAACGTGAAAAATATAAATTCAACAATGATTGAACTACAACTACTATTATGAACTAATTATTCAAACCCTCCCATAAGGTTTCTTGCCTTTTTAACTATTTAATTTATGAAAGTCGATGATATTGAAGACCCCTACACACAGAACAACTATTAACTTATCCCTAATAAATCCTTTCCTGAAGTTTCCAACGGTCATTTCCTATATACTATAGGTCAAGAGAAACTTTTATTAAACTAAATACTTCCAATTTATAAGGATTGCATTACAAGCATAAGTATACCCTAAACGGTAATCATAAGATGATAATGAAATTAATTATTAAATGGCGAAGGTAAAAGTAAAGCATAATAAAGAATAATACATCAAAAAATTTACTCGTAGAATCTAAATAGTCATATAATTAAATTGATCAAAATAAGTTGAAGTATAATTACAATACCGCTAAATAAATGCCTCGATATCATAGCCGAATACCACGGTGAACCCGAAATGATTCACCCCTAAACTAAGTGGCCAAGTTGCCCCCTTACGCTTTGTGCCGACCACCACCGACAATGAATATGTAAATATATGAAATGATCGATATATTTTTAGGCTAATAATGGCCTCTTTTTATAGTATTCTTCACATCTACGGCGTAGATAATATTACCATCTACGCCGCACGTCTTCATTAATACGGTTTCTTTTTCCACAAAGGCATGTACGACGTAGAACCAACAACCATATACATTGTGGGTTTTCTTTTCCATAATATCTTATCCACATTTAAATTTATTCGATATCTACGGCGTAGACCCAAAATCCATCTACGCTATAGATAAAACGGTCCTTCTTTTATCCTTTACGTCGTAAACTAATAATATTCTATGTCGTAGGCTATGTATTATCTGTCTTTATCCAAACATCTTTACACGTCTTTTTATTTTAGCCATATTTGTCATTTACGGCATTAGACACTGAATCTGTCTACGCCGTAGGCTCTTCAATTACTAAACTTTCCATCTTCGACACAAATTTCCTACGACGTAGGCATTGAATCCTTCTACGCCGCAGGTTCTTCTTAAAACTGGCTTTTGGTCCTTTAAATGTGTTTTCCCGCCATTATTTGCACCTTTTTCGTTCCAATGGCAAATTTACCTAAAATATGAAACAAGAACGTTTTAAGTGTAATATCATATCAACCAAGGAAATAAACACGAGAATATGATGCTAAAAACATTACAATCTTTGATTTCATCATCAAACAATACTTAAGTGTGGAGGAATTTCATAACACTCTAATTATACATGTTTACATAACGATATTGCCCATATTGTTAGCATATCTTGTGAACATTTGATACTTAATTGCATGAAATGTTGTGTAGGCTCACTCGAAGACGAATCAAGTTAAAGTTAAAGAACTGTGCGAATATACAAGTAAAAACAAAGAAATATATGATTTTGTTTGGGAACAAGCCTACTGTAGCGCACTTCTTATGAAATGTGGCTTACTTCTGCCTACCGATGTGCGGCGCACTTATGATTAAGTGTGGCTTACTTTCCCTATTGGCGAAATTTTAGCCACAACTTATGCCCAAAGTGCGGGGCACCTTGAGCCTAGTACGACGTACTTTCACCCCTGGAGAACCTATAAAGGATACATTCACTTTTCATTATACACACACTTCTCAGCAACGTTAACTCTCTACTCATTATAAGGTTACTAAGCTCGAAATAGAAGGAATACTTAGATAGAATATGCTAAGCACGGGTTTCAGATAAGTTGTAGTAAGAGTTATAAAGTCTTGGGTATTTTGGAACGATTTTATTTCGAGGCACTTGTGTAAACTTACTCCCATTATCAATCTAAGTATGTTTCTTATTTACTTTTTACAGAATTTATTTTATGATTGTGTTAGCTATGTTAAGCAAAGTTTCTTGTGGCTACTTAGATATGCAAATAAAATAAGCGATGTTTGGTATGATATGATCTTGTAATATTTTCTCGTTTATGGTATGAACCATGATGGTGTCCAAAGTTTCCTAATTTATATCAACTTTTATTAATTTAAACAACTTGATTAAGGTTGAAAAGCCTTGTTATAATTGGTTTTTAAAGAACTCGTATATAATTTTTGAGTATTTGGTTGGAGAAATCCGCTTAAATAACTTGATAAACAATGAACTTGTAGTAGCTTGCTTAGGTGAGGAAAAATCCTTCACTTATGAAAAAATAAGCCTTGAATCAAAAAATAATTTGTGAAGCACCCTTTTGATGAAAATGGTTAATTGTAAATTATATATTTTATACTTGAGATCATCATCATTACCAACATCGTAGACTTATACTTACCATCTAAGGCAGTCATATTTTTTTATTATTTCCTAAAAAATATAATCTACTTTTTTGTTTCCATTACTCTTACATGTCGTAATTTGATTACAATGAATGATTATAATGAACATAAACAAGTCCTTGTGAACGACGGTCTTACCTAAAAAGATTTTATTACATACGTAGGTTATATTTTTACCTGTATGTTTGGTTTAAAAATTGATATAACTAGTATTATAAATTTAAAACTTTTCGACTACATCAACTCTCATATTAGTTCAAATTCTCATAATAATTCACGTGTTAATATAAGCTAATAATTCTTGCTAATTAATAGAAGTTTTGATAGCACATGTACCTAATTTTTTGATATACACTTTAAATATAAGATGGTGGCGACTATGCACGGACAAAAAACATGATTGATGGTGGTGATAGTGGCAGTGGACTTAAAACATAAAACTTACTAGATGATCGTTAAATATTTAACAAAATACTCAAATTAGCCATTTTATATCATTTTACTAAAATGAACCAAACACCCCGGTTTGTTTCTTTGTAAATGAGTTTAAGATTAGATTTGAATTTAAATTTTGTTTATATTTATATTTAATGTAAGAAAGAGAGGGAATGTAAAATTTACTTATGTATATATTTAATGCTTGCAGTATGATTAAATTGAAAAGTTTTATACTAGTATTATTTTAGCAACATACTATTCATAATTAAGTAAACAAATAATGTGTGGCTGCGAAATGAATATAAAATTTTAAATTATTATAAAAAAATTATATTTTTCAAAAACAGCACTAGCAGAACAGAAACACAATTTTTAATTCCCAAAATCAAGAAAACCACAAAAAACAGAACCGCAAAAATCACACAATGGCAAAAACCAGCATATCGATTTTAAGAAAAATAAAAAATCTCAAAATACGGTGCGATTTTACCAGTAAAATGAACCAAAAAATCCGCACAACACATTGATTATTTAAAATGAAAAAATGGTACATTGCTTGTTTTATGTGTCATATAAGGCTTCTAATGTGTATTATAATTGTTACTCTTAAAACTCATAAGTAACATGTGTTTACATAATTATATACATTGTTATGACCGAAAAACCAAGATTGTAGACCAAAATATAAAAGTCATGAGTGATAGTGCGCTGCGATTAAACCCCATAAAACCCGAAAAAACTGCGAAACTAAAACCGCAAAATCTGATGTTGTGCGACTTCTATTTTAATAAAAACCACAAAATGTGGATGTGGTGCTATTTGAGTCAAGAACCTCACTCCGTATGTAGTTGAGTTTTTCAAATGAAGGATCTTAGGGAACCAATTTCGTTCGAAAAACTATCTCTTACGTACCAAACACAAATTTTGAGTCTAAGGGTGTGTTTGTTTCATTAAGACGTTTTGGGTCTGAATCTGACTACCACATCTTATTAGTAAGAGGTGGCAATAAAGGGGTTTCCCGGTAATGTTTATTTTGGGTAAAGGGTTTTCCCGGTAATGTTTATTACTCCAAAAAACAGATAAGTACAAAGGATGTAGCTCAATCCGTCTGTTACATAGGGAAACAATTTTCTACCAGGAAGAAAACATATAAAATTACTACAAAGTCACATAGAACATAAAGAAAACTAATATTTCTTGCTTCCACGGACTCTGATTCCAAGAATATCAACAATATTCTGGAGGCCACTCGAAATATTTTGATCATCATACATATCAACATCATATGAGTCATAATCCTCGACAACATTCTTATAAGAATCATTCCATTGTTTTCACAAACTGTTAGTCCCATGTCTCATATCCGACGTTTTAGAAGCCAGAAAATTTGACATATCATTATCCACATGTTGAAATACATTCTCCTCATTTAGATCACCTAAATATCACCCATTTTTCTAAAAACCGGGTTCTCTTTATCACCCATAAGAGTATCTTTCCATTCATCAATCTTCTTTTCAATTTTTTCGATTTTCTCAATAATTAGGGTGTTACTAGAAACTTGACGATGAGTACCATATTTAGACATAAATCCCTCCAAGAATTATAGTTCCCACCATGCGTACCTCAATCATCATCAACCTGAACAGAATCAAGTGTAGCAAAAGAGTTAAGAGTTACTAACATCTTTATTTGGAGTAACCTCTATGCTAGACCCTGAAGCAACTTGCTTTTTCCTAACACTTGAAGTAGTATTCTTCTTGCCAACCATTCGATATTCTTTAGTGATCTTAGGATCAACCGGTTTAAAGTTCATCCTAGGACCAACCGGTATACCCATATTTACTTGCTTATGCTTGCCCACATTCATTGCGTTAGTGGATCTCGTAGCCTTATGACATTCGTCAAATACAAGACCAAAAATATTATAACTCGAGTATCTAGAGGTTTCCATTCATATTCAACATGAATAATGGCCATCTAAATTTTCCTAACCTTATTATTCCAGTTGATATACCATTAATTCTTATTTCTTTGAGTTGGTTTAATACCTTTGTATCCATTTATATTTGAGCATGATCTACGTATTAATCGTGTTGATTCGATTTTATGATTCTAGGGTTTCGTTTTTCTTTTCCAAATCGCTTTTAGGGTTTCTCTTGTTCTACCTTCGATCATCATACCTGGCGTGTTAATAGATCAAAAATTGTTTTACGGCCTTATAACTTCTCATACTTTCGAATCATAAAAGCTTTTGGGTTTGGGTATATCTTTTGCATTATAAGACGTGCTTGGTGTTCCGTTTGTTAACGAGTACATGTATTTGAGGTGTTGTGACATTGGTTTAGCGTGTGGATGTTTGAGGAATGTAACCTTTCTTTTTAGCAATAAAAGGGAGGGCCGGGGTGGAGAGGAGTGAAGGAGAAAGAGCAATGTTCGGTTGACTGTATTACGAAGTATTTGGTCTGGTACCTTCTACTAGCAATGATCCTGGTTCGAATAGTACTAGAAATACTGCCGTTAAGGGGAATAAATATCAGATTGATTCGCATGAGGCTAACGTGGAGCATGCGTCGAGTTCTACTTCGGATATAGGATGGTAGGTGTTTCGTTAATCTATTTACTAAAGAACCAAATAGGAAAGATCTTAATTTCTGTACTTTGGTAACACCTGCAGTAAACGAGGGTGAGGTGACGGTCCCACTGGAATATATTCAAACAACCAATGAAAGATTTGTTAATTTGGTGTATGGTTTTTTTTGTAAAACGGGTAGCATAGATTGTTGTCCCGAATTAGGTTAAGATACTTGGAGTAAATTTTTGATTAATTCATCAATGCTCAACTCGTCGACCGGGTTACTTTTCTTTCAATTTAACTCTATGGATGATATGAAAGTTATGATTGAAAGTGGTCACTAGTTTATTCGTAATAAGTAATAACCATATTATACTTAATAATTGGGATCCGAATATGAATATGTTGAAAGAAGAAGTAGGAAAGATTGTGATTTGGGTAAAAATTTATGGTGTTCCAATGACGGCATTTAATGAAGATAATCTTAGTGCAACTGCTACAAACGTGTTACTCCTGCGATGCTGGACTCCTATATGGCTGAAATGCGTTTGAAATCATGGGATAAATCGAGTTATGCTAGAGAAATGACTGAGCTAAGTGCGGATGTAAAGGTAAAAAATCCTATTGAATCTATCTTTGAAGATGAATATTTAGAAAAAGAAAAACCGATCTTGACATTTACAAACATACGATTTTAATTCACACTTTGTCAATAAACGTGTTACGGTTAATACTCTTTTGCGGTTTTGATTTAAACTAGCGCCTTAATTATATCCAACTAATACAACACGAGAATTCAATCCAATAAAATATACAAATGGATTAACAATATTTGTCCCATAGTAAATGATAGGATACTTCAATTGGGCCGAATACCTTATGAGAAAAAGCAGCCACAACATTACTAAGATATGATACTACAATTGGCCTATGATAGCTGAAATGGATTAACAATATTTGTCCCCTAGTCATCCTAAACATACGAAGCAGCCACACACTTTATCAAACCAAACTCATCGGGCATATGCTAATTGTTTCTCAAACTATACTCTCACCGAACCTTCTCATATCTTCAAGGATGAAATCGTGGCTATCTTTTTTTCTAACTCAGAAAGCACAATCACCATTCACAATCCTTTGAGATGGTTTTGACTTAAAGATGGTCTTGTGTTATCTCATATCATAATTGGATTGATGCGTAGTATTAATATTCAATTCCATACATAAATGTTGCTTTCTTACATATGCACATGTCTATGGTTGTTTGAAAAATGGGGCTGAAAGCATTAATGTTTTAGTTAATGGTAAAGCCAACTTCCAACTAAAATCTTGTACAAAGTTGGTCGAATGTTACAGGTGATGCCGATTTTTAGGAGTCAAATCTCTTGTTTTATTTTTTATAAATTTTGTTTAGTCGACGTATTTATGAAAGCATAACCCAACGGTTTTCTTTGGCTTCTATGAAATGATGACACGTTGCCTTAATAAATGTACTTAAGATCTCAACTACACCCATACACACATGCATCTAAATCCCTATAAATATGACGCACTCTTCATCACATTTTCTCACACCACAAACACACTAAGCAAAATCACAAAGTTCTTCTAACAATTTAGGGTTTCTAATTTAAGCTATATTCGAACAATGGCAGGAATGATGATGAAGGTTTTATGTGTTATGGTGGCTTGCATGGTTTTGTCAGCCCCATACACTGAGGCAGCTATCTCATGTGGTCAGGTGAGTAGTTCTTTGGCGCCATGCGTACCGTGGTTAAAGGGTCCTGGTACTAGTGCGGTTCCAGGGAATTGTTGCAGCGGCGTTAAGAGTCTTAACAATGCTGCAAAGACGACCCCTGACAAACAAGCTGCTTGTGGTTGCCTTAAACGTGCGTCCGGGTCTATCTCCGGTATCAAACCTGCTAACGCCGCTGCCCTTCCCGGCAAGTGTGGTGTTAGCCTTCCTTACAAGATCAGCGCTAATACTGACTGCTCCAAGTACGTATGCCAAATTTATGCACATGATTCTTACTACGTAATTAAAAGATTAAATGCACTTTCACATATAAATTCAAATGCTTATAAATTTCATTAGACTCATTGTTGTGTGGTTGTTTTTTGCAGGATCAAGTGATCAGGTTTGCATCTTAAATTCATGGAAAGATACATTTGGAGCGTGAATGGATTTTAAATATAAACTTTTATGATTAGTATAATAAATTAAATGGAAAACCACGTTTTCCCTTTTATTTGTGTACAAGGAACATGTATGTGTGCATGTATCCTTTTGCTTTGTACTGTGTTTCATTTCATGTAACGTTCTTTTCACATTATGCTATAAATGTTGGTATTATCTTTGTCAAATATTTATCTTTCGATGTATAAGCTAGTTATGATATTTGATGAGTCGATGTGATATGTTCGGAAAAGTGTGTTTGAACAGTCTACACTTCGTGTATTATATTTTACTAGTAGGGTACCCGCGCAATACGGCGACGGGTACCATGTAACTGAATTTTGTAACGAGCAATGCAAATTGTTTTTAAGTAAAATAAATATAAGCCATAAGGATGCAAACCAATTCAATTTCAAATAAAGAAGAGTAGCAAAGATGATTGGGGTGCGAATGGTAGTGGATTTAAATGGAGGTAGTGGATTCAAACTTGGGACTCTTTGGAGTCGGACCCAAAAATTATAATGATTGTTATTTTATGATGAGTGTGATTAGGGAGTATAGGCATCAGATGATGGTGTGCTTGGTGGATATCCACAAGTGAATGAGCCTCATAGTGATCGAGTCAGAGATACTCAAGGGTTTGAACCTTGAAGATATTCAAGGTGCTGGTGAATGGTTGTTTTCCAAGATAGCTGCTTGGAGTTCTTTAAGCGCGTCAGAAACAACGATAATTTGAATGTAGAGGTACGCGTTTTATCCTTTTTCTGGTGCGTTGATCTTATTAGATCCGCTTTCTCATTGGGTCAAAAGAAGTATCTTTGATAAGCTTATTATCATCTGCTTCTATTATTATCATCTGCTTCTATTAGTATTCTTGTCTTCCTTACTAATTTCAAGTTAGAATTTATATTCATTCAAATACTTATACTTATTTCAGTCTTATTTTAGAGTGTGGGTCGTGAAAAGGTACAAATGATTGTGAGAGTGGAAGGGCTGATACAAAGCCGAGAGACGAAGTGGAATTAGATTTGCAGCAAAGTTCAAAGAAAAGACGTTTGTTTAAGGAGACAAAAATACCAGTAAGCAAACAAGAGCCCAAACTCGAAGAATAAAGAGGATCAGGTCGCAAGAAGCCCTGCTATAAAATAAGCCACAATGAAACACTGTTTATTTATAAAAATTTGTAGATGTTGGTGTCTAGTACCATGGATGAACATGATTGCTTAAATATGAATAATAGTGTCATCATGATGTCTAAGTATTTGCATATCTGGTGCTTTTTTTAGCACCTTGTTAAAGTATTATGTTAAACTTTCCTACAATATGTGCTCAGCTCTTGCTATCCAGTTTTTAGCGCAAACTCTCAAACACTGCTGCTTCAAGTTATGAATTTTGTTATGTTTTCTTTTCCGAGTCCTTAAGGAAGTCCTCGTATACTATATGCTAAAGAATACGTTGACTTTTAACGTTGTCAATAGGTTATACAGCTTTTGGTGTTACATTGCAAGCGGAATTTACATGACTGCAATATCGCCATGTCATGAGATGACCTTCCCAAAAATACTTTCTAGATCAGAGTCGATAAACTTTCATTTTGTGAATAAAAAATAATAGGTTCAAAGTTCATACACTATATCAATTTATGATCATTTGATAACAAGTACAACAATAGTTTCAAAATACATAAGAGTATGAGGAATCGTGGTGCCGTTGAGGTGGTGTCGTTGGCAAAAAGTACTGTCATGTAAGCAAAGTGGGCTTTGGCACGAGAAATGCTATGACACCACTTTTTAGAGGGAGTGGTGATTTGTGGTGTCATGGGGTATATTTGGTGCCATAAAGGGTATATACCCCTTAGATTCCAAAAAAAAAACACCTGAACCGCGTGGGCTGGTGTGGTTGGCGCCAAATCCTTGACACCACACCACGAAGTCCTGCGCCATTCTCAAAACGGCGCCAAAGCTTGGCACCAGGCCATAGCGTGACAATTCCTCTTGCTTTAATATGGCTAGTTAAACTCAATGTTTTGAAACCCGGGTCTTGAGACGACCCGGTCAAGCCAACGGGTCACCTGTTCAACCGGTTGGACCGCCGGGTCGACCCGGGTTTCAAAAAAAAATATTTATATATTTTAAATATTACAAAAAATATTTATATAAAAATCATAAATATTTCACATATTTGGCCTAAAACACATTTACAAACAAATATATAACATGTAAAAATAAAGTTACGTTGCAAAAACATAATTAAATCGCAAAAATAACACGAAAAAAATAAAAAAGTAAACGTAAAATTCATAACCCGGCCGGGTCTCACGAACCGGGTCAACCCGGGTCGCTTCAAACCCGACGGGTTACACCGGGTTTTTAATATATAAGACCCTGATTAATTTGACCCTTTTTTCAGCCGAAACCGATTCAACCGGTTGAACCGGCCGGATCGACCAGGTTTCAAAACATTGGTTAAACTTAAGTTATACAAGTCATTTTTAAGTCATTTTTTGAGTCCAAATGCATAACTTTGGGTCACATTTATACTTTATTGGGCCACACACATTTAGGTATATACATTGACCATAGGCAGTTTTCAAGTAATGATAAAAATGAAGAACGAGAAGTGTACAGACCTTTATCATTATACAATACAAGCAAATCCTAACGATATCAATCCCTATTCATAACGAAATCAATGCTTATTCATAACGAAATCAATCCCTCAACGTTCTGATCACTTAGTGCAAGTCCGGTCTTGGTTGTTGTCTATGGTGGTTGGGATCTCAGTGGCGGTGCTTTGGTTCAGAGTAGGTGAGGTCCGGTGGTGGAGCGGTGACGTCCGGTGGTGGTGTCCAATACTGGTTTCCGGTAGTGGTGGGGATTGGTGTTTTATAGAGGTGAGATGGTAAATGATGGTGTCTGAGGTCAAGGTCAAGGTCAGGTGATGGAGCGATGTTTTCTATAACAAGTAAGTGATATGTGTCTGAAAAATTCAGACTTTCTAATTATAAAAAGTCCCAAATTCTTTATAATATAGTATGATAATTTTTTTTCACTACATCACAATTTTAATTAGTATTAGGTGCAGTCTTGAGGCATGACTTAAGTTTTGGAATAAAAATGGACTTTTTGGGTGAAAACATCACATAAATTAAAAAACATCTCCTTGGTGTTATGAGGTGGATCTCATATATATATTTTTACTTTCTTTATATTAAAAATATTAACTTATAAAAAAACATTGACTTAATTAAAAATACATTAACTTAAAAAAATTACATTAACTTAAAAAAAGGACATTAACTTAAAAAAAAGACATTAACTTAAAAAATACAAAAGACTAAAAAAATTACATTAAAAAAAATTACATCAAATCTTCATTATTCCTTGACAAATGTTTCATAAAATCTTGACGAACGTCTTTGTGAACTCTTTTATCCCGAAGTTCTTTGTCTTTCACAATGATCGATCCACGTACGTTGTTACTTGTCCACCGGAAAAACATGTCCTAATATCGAACTTTTGGTCTTCCAATATCATGTTATGTAATATGATGCAATAATCCTTGATTCTTTTAATCGTGTTAATGTGATATGATCGTGCCGATTGTTGTATGCTTTCCCACCGACCTTGTAGGACACCAAAAGCTAGTTCAATATCTTTTCTTGCACTTTCTTGAGCTCTTCAACTTTTGTGTTTTAAAATCCCTTGCAATACTAAAAGCTTTTATAAATGTAGACATTGGGAATAAATTCCATCTGCTAAATAATAACTTTATTCGTATGTATTTCGTTTACTTGAAATGGAACTTCGGGAGCTTTATCCATTAAAAGGTCATCAAATGCTGATGAATCATATAAAACACTAAGGCCGTTGTTTGCTCCCGGTACCCCGAAAAAAGCATGCTGAATCCACAATAGTTGATCCACAATAGCCTCATGAATTATAGTGGGGTATCTTACACCTTAGAACACTTTATCCATTCCCAATGCATACAATCAATGCTTTCGAGCACTCCAGAAAGACTGCGTGTCTTATCATTCAAGTCATATACATGGTTGGCGTCGGCTAAAGTAGCTTTCCTTAAATAATTTTCAACAAACAATATATAGACACATTTAGTGAACTTCTATAAATATTCACGTTGACATCGTTCCACGCATTAAAAATACTCATCAAATGCATCTGGTGATGTACCATATGTCAATTGACGTATGGCGAAAGTACATTTCAAAAGCGCACTAAAGCCTGAATGACTGGTAGCATCGGGATGTTGTTTAAAAAATAGAAAGTATTCGGGTATAGGTTCAACATCATAAATGGAAATAGCATGAATATTTTTTATAAAGTGTAGAACTCATACAATACCTTCGGCGAACATACTCTTCTGGATACAAGGGTGGCGTGGTTTCATCACCAAAATAATCACACTGTAGTTTTTCTTCAGTCAATTCGCGCTCACGATTCATATAACGCCTTGTGTGTTTCATCTAACTTTCGCCAACATCTTCCTTCATAGCATCCATAGTCTTGATATACTCCGTATATTGTACATATTGATCCATATCGAGTTGAGAGTAGTACTCGTAAAGATCATACATATCATTAGAACTCGTATTGTATATGAAATAGTAAGTATATGTAGCTATTTATACAAAAAAGGTCAAAAATTGCAATAAAGCACCCCCCACACACAACGGCTACTAGCCGTTACCCAACGGTTACATTTAAATTTTTTTTTGCGAGAACGCGAATTGAAAACGTAAGGTGCGGTACGCAGCCTTGTGTTTTCACGCCGCGTTTTCACCCAATATGTAGCGCGGCCGTGGCGACGCGAGGGCCGAAAACGCTACCTCTGGTTGGCTTCGAGTTATCGTCAAAAACTTGAGCAATGACTCACTGTAACTAGTGCTCTAAGCTTATTATTTATGTTGGTCGGGTATACACACCATCATTTTTGGTCTAGACACCACCATTTAAATTTTATTCTTTCCACTAAGAATTACTACGAATATTTTTTCTCTCACTTATTTCTTTCAATCTCATAACACCGAATCTATTTCTTTCTTAAAAAAATTCATAGGTATCTTTACAATTTTCCTTCTATTTTGTTAAAACATTCATAACTAAACTTAACAATATTGGAAAAACTCAAATCATATCTAGATCATAAAGTAAGTAAGTTTAGAAAAGGTACGGCAATTAAGGTGGTTAGGCGTGAGGCGACGAAGCTTATGGTATTAAAATAGCCGAAAGTTGCGACGGTTGTGTAGTGGTTTGGCCAGAAATTATAGCGGCTATGGTTGTTTGACCGGAAGTTGCAACGGTTGTGTTGAGTTTACCAGAAGTGGTAGCGTGTGTATTGCTTGGTTTGATGTTAGAGATAATTTTGTGATGATTGGTTGAAAATTAATAATAAAACAAATTACTCCGTATTTAATAAAGGATTTGTTGGTACCATCACTCCTTGGAGTTTGTTTGCTGGGTACCATCAATCGGTTTGTATGTTTAAAGTGATAGAAGCGTAACTTTGTGGAAGCTAAGGTGAGCTATGACCCAATCAAAAATCCTAAATTCTTGTGCATATGTATCATTATGTAAAACTCAAACACTCATATACTTCTACTAGCACAAATGGAAATCAGTATTGTATTAAAACTGATCCATTTTGCTCTTTATATAAATACTCTTTATTACGTGAAGTTATTACGGCGATTACTCATGGAAGTACTAAGATTAGTTCACTTTTAATAGTTTACTCAACTAATTTAACAATTCTACAATTATACTTTGGTGCTTTAGTTAGGTGTTTGTTTACAATCTAGATTACGAATCATTTCAATTCACTTTTAGATCATTTTAATGATGTAGATGAGAGCTTGTACAATTGAAATATTAAATTGATAAACTTGTTACAATATTATAATGTTTTATCTGTATTTGTTGATGTGCATGAAATTTTTTTGGCCAACCCAATTAAAAATTCTTGGGTACGCCCTTGAAAAGTAGTGTCCAACCACATAACCCACTGTATAAGGATAACTATAGACTCTGTAGCAATCGACCCAAGGCAAGAATCAATATGTTTCGCTCGTTGATTAATTCAAGTGGTTTAGTTTTTAGCACATACGTACTAGCATACTTATTTCTTATTTAAACGTATTATGTAAAACCCGCATGCTTTTACCATGAATAGTACCCTTATGATCGTACGTACATGATTAGAACTTTCCTTATTTATCACGTTTACGTTTCACGAATAAGAATTACAAGTATTACGTACGTGTTATTACACGATAAGTATTTATTACGTATTAAGACACGATAATTATTATCCAAAATAATTATAATCACGAACATGAAAATCATGAACGTAAATAATCACGAACCTAATATTATGTATTTACGTATATTTATTACGATTACGAATAAATATAGTTTACGACACGAACGATTAATAATTAAATCACGTAAACATGACACGAGAACATGTAAATAAATAGAACACGAGAAAACAACGGGTTTCCCCATGTGTGGCCCACATAGCCGCGACATAGAACAAGGATGGGCCAAGCCCACCCTAAAAATTAACTAAAAAGGAAAAAGAAGGAAAAGAGATTTTCATAATACAGAATAATTAGAAAATAAAAAACCCTGCTCCTCCTCCTTCTCCCTTGTAGCCGCCGCATACAAACACCACAAAGGAGGTGTTGATTGATTTTGGTAGATTCAATTTATTGCTAGATCGTTCGTGTTAGTATTTTCCTTTTGATCCACGAATCGGTAATTCTCTTAAACATTTTCTTTTAATTGTTTATTAGATCTAAGAACATGGGAATCATGGGTTTATTAAAAACCATTAATTAAACAAGTTAATTAATTAGATCTAATCATGGGATATTAAAAACATGGGTTTAAGGGTGTGTTTGGTTCGGCCGGCGCACACAAACCGAGAGCCCATGCTCTCGGCGTGGCTCGTGTGACCACCAACCGAGACCTTAAGGTCTCGGTGTGGGATTTTTGGCTCGGCAGCAAACAAACCAAGGGACCCTGATGCATGTTAGGGTTGGCCTTGGTGGTCTTGGGGGTCTCGACTGAAAAACAAAACAAGCACCACCGGCTTAAGCCGATGGCTAATATGACCAAGCAGGGGAGACCAAGCCGCGACAGCAGGGGGAACCACCGACTAAATGCCAGGGGGAACTTTTGCTAGCCGAGAACCAAGGGAACCACCGGCGTAGGCCAGTAGCTGTTTCGCGAAAACGGTGGCAACCGACCAAGCCGGTTTGCCACTGTTAATGGGTTGTTTGTTTGGCCGGTTCAAGGGTTAAACCAGTTCGGTTCATGACATATTTAGGTTTAAACCACGGGTTCGGTTCATGATTTATTTTACAAGTTAATTATTTATTTTTACAAGTTAAATAATTACTGAATTTAATTAAATTAATTAATCATGATATGTAATTAATTTAATTTAGTCATGACTTAGGTTAATTATTATTAGTAATAATACATGATTTTAACCTAAGTATTTTATGATTTATTTTAGACTAAAGTAATTAATTAATTATTAAAACATGGCTTATAATTAATTAATTTTCATGACTTAGGTTATATTAATAATAAATATTAATACATGTTTTAACCTAGGTATAAATTATTCTTTTATTTAATTAAATCATGTTATATTTAATTAAATCTTATAACTTATAGTTTATTTAATTTATATGTAATAATTAATAAACTATACTATTAAACCACATGACTTAGAATATTTATCAGTAAACATAAGCTTATATTATTAGCTTAATAATCCAGCTTATTTCTAATTATAAAAACATTCTATTTTTAGAAACTTATTTAATTAAGGCAGCTAATCTATTTATGGAAACTTTCTATTTTTAGAAACTTATTTATTTAAGAAAGCTATTCTATTTTTGGAAACTTTCTATTTTTAGAAACTATCTATTTTTGGAAACTTTCTATTTTTGGAAACTTTCTATTTTAGGAAACTTGCTATTTTTAGAAAGTTACTTATTATTACACAACAAGTATAATAATACAAGAATTACAAGTAATAATTAATCAGAATAAACAGAATACATGATAAACACAGCATAACGATAAAATCAGTAGAACATGACATGAACATATAAAACAAGCTAAGACATGATATAAAACCAGTTACGTATACAATAATAAGAATACTTATACACGTATATTATTTATGTAGCATTAGTGATATCGAAGTAGGACTCTCTTCCGTTCGTCTTCTTCGTTCACTGGACACAACGTACGGATTCTCCGTCCTTTCAGTATGGACATTCTTTCCTTATTAGGATTCCCCGTATGCAGCCAACTGTTTTCCCAGTATATGTTTTATATGTTTTGATTTTCTTATGTTAATTAAATTCCTAAAGCCATATACATGCATGGCCAGTTTCACATAGTTATGGAGGTACCATAACCATAACACTGGAGGCACTAGTGTTATGACTTCACCACGGCGGAGTGATAGCTCGTGGCGTCCCTTCAGCTTTTGGCCATATTATTATTATTATCATGTGGGGCATATAGGTGCATCCTAGGTTACATGTTTTTACAGATTATTCAGGTGAATGTGGTGTGTGCCTTGCATCTTTCACAAGGAGCTGATCCCTCCTACCCAAAAAACTTATATTAATTAGAGGTAGCCCCTCTAATTGCATGACGAGGTCACCCCTCAAAGTATTCATGCACGTTGATATTTCATGACCTATATTGGCTAATGGTAAACATGTTAAACAGTTTTTATAAGATAAACATAAGGCTTTTAAAACTATAAAACCAGTTTTACTAAGTTATACCAGGTTTTCCAAGACTTAGACATTTCCGCTGCTATATGTTGTATTTGCTTATGTTATTCATTATATGCTTGTATATCCGTGCACTGAGTGTTATGCTCAGCCATTTTCCTTTCATGTTCCCAAAACGACAGGTACTCAGGGATGCTCGTAGACTTTAAGCGTTAGTGCATATGGACTGGAAGCTTCCTAGCGTTCATTACTTTATGCATTTCTTCATATTTTGATACTCATTTCTATGGACATTGTTTAGTCCTTTTCATTTACAGCACTTATGTTTGTGTGTGATGAGATCTACGTTTGGGGTATCGATGTTTGTTCTGGTATTCCTTTATGGTCATGTAATGTTTAATACATTTATCCTTGTATGCTTTGATGATACGCCATAATCACGCGTGACATTCTATTTACCAAAATGGGGTGTTACACTTATGGTATCAGAGCCAAGGCTTTGACCTATAGGCTCTCAAAACATGACCTGTGATTAGTGGGTAGTCACTATGGTCTTCCTAAAACTGACAGTCGGTTTTCATGCATTCATCATTTTCATGCATACATATATATGTCATTGTCGCAAGTTTATGACTAAGTAATGGTTGGTACAGGACTGGCCCTATTTAATCGCATGTGCTTTTATCGAAACTTTTAACTTTGGGACCGACCCATTGGCGTCCCCTCGCCATGTCTTTTGTTTCGAGTGAATTGACCATAGGCGTTCAATCTCACGCATATAAAATTTTTCATAAAACTGCATCATACATTCATGTACTAGTTTTTTGCATAAAATTCTTCTCATGATTTATTAGTATAAATTTTTTTTTTCATGTATATAGTTTATGTTTTGATCAGCTAATCATGTATTTTTATGTTATACTGTCGGATGGTAAACACACATAATATCCGGGAGATGGTTGCAGCTGCCAATGCAGATTTGCAGGACATCCTTCACCAGAACGAAAACTATCCTCCCCCACCTCATATCTTTCCCACGGAGGGAAGGAATAGGCTCATGAGAGAATACTACGCTATTAGACAACGAGCTGAGGAAAACAACAATGATTTCATGCAGCGTTTCCTTCGGTTCGCTGGTGTCCTGAGAGCAGCCGCGGACACTTCTGAAGAGCAGGCACAACATTTCCGTTGGGCCCTTTCTCCAATGATCGCCAATAACTTGAAGGGCACTACCTTCAACACGGTGGCACAAGTGGCCGATGCAGCACGTAAGCTAGAGATGCTGCAAGAAAGAGAAGAGTTCGGGGAAGCAGAGAGACCCGAGAAGAGGTAAACATGTGTTATTTAGCGGTAACCAAACCGTATTCTTTTCAGCATATGTCAATATTTACATCACTTTTAAACTATATCTTCCAGGCAGAAGACTGGGGACCGGTCTCAGCTGGCTACGCAGCAACAGCCTACTCAACCCAAGGGAAACGGTCAGACTCACGGCCGTTCTGCTACGGATAGGCGTGGCGGTAATGATAATTACCGTAACAACGCTGGACACTCCAACAACAACAGGTCCTTATACTTACTTATTTTCTTATGATTACATGCTATAGTTCTAAATTCTAACACATTAGAGAATCTTCTACCAGGAATTATGGTAACGGGAGGGACCAGAACCAGAGAGATTCACAGCCTAACCGTCCAGCTATCACTGGTATTCCATCTTAAGAATTATCCGCATTGTCCTTTGTACCTATTATCATGTCTCATGTATATTGTTCTCATCAGGCTCTCAGCCAGCAAAGACACCTGCTGGGGGATATACTCATCCTCTTTGCACTATCTGCAACCGTAGGTACCCAGGGCCATGTCGCCGCGACAGCGACGCATGCTTCAAGTGTGGTCTTCCTGGCCATCGCATGAAGGACTGCCGCAAGGGCGAGATGGAGGGCACATCAGGACATGTTGATACCAAGCCGCCTCCTACTAGTGGACGCGTTTACACGACATCTCGCGATCAGGCCAACAAGTCTACAGGTACCATCACTGGAATCTTGTATATGTATGGTCAAGCTGCATGTATTCTATTTGACACGGGTGCTACTCACTCGGTCATTTCTACTACTTAGGCTAAGAATGTTAGGATACTCCCCATGCCTTTAGAGAATGTACTGAATATTTCCATGCCTTTAAGAGACTCTGTACGCATAACCCATGTGTACAAGAGCCTTCCCCTAGAGTTTGATGACAAGATTTGTCCTGTTGACGCACTTCCGCTAGACATGAATGATTTTGACATGATATTGGGCATGGACTGGCTATCCAAACATCATGCTACCATAGACTGCCATTCATATCGAGTCATCTTCGGTGATGTTAATGCACCATAGTACATTCACAATGGGTTCATATCCGGAAGGCCTGTACAAATCATATCAACCCTGCAAGCACGTTCATTACTTTCACATGGTTGCGAGGGCTATCTAGCTACTGTTCATGACATGGATGCTTAATCCCCATCAATTCAGAATCAGCCGATAGTGTCAGAATTTCAAGATGTATTTCCAGAAGAACTTCTGAGCATACCACCTGCACGTGAAGTAGAATTTAATATCGAGCTCATCCCAGGAGCTGAGCCGATTTCCAAGGCTCCTTATCGCATGGCTCCCATAGAGTTGAAGGAGATGAAGGATCAATTGCAAGAACTTCTGGACCGAGCGCATCTCCATGGGGCGCACCGGTCTTATTCGTGAAGAAGAAAGACGGCAGTATGCGTCTTTGCATAGACTATCGCGAGCTCAACAAGATTACCATCAGGAATATGTATCCTCTACCACGTATAGATGATCTGTTTGACCAACTCCAAGGGGCCAAAAATTTCTCCAAGATTGATCTAAGGTCGGGCAATCATCAGCTACGGGATAAAGAGCAGGACATCGCCAAGACTGCTTTCCGTACACGCTATGGCCACTACGAATTTATAGTCATGCCATTTGGCCTTACCAATGCTCCAGTAGTGTTCATGGATTTGATGAATAATAATTAGATTTTTGCTAGATTAAAATTGTTCGTTGTATGTGTCTATTCGAATTGATTACTGGTTAACAGTGCGACTCAGTCGTCTTTTGGTGGGAAACAAATAGTTTGGTCGTTGTAGTAAAATTAAATTGCAAAACGTTAAAGTAAATGACGGGTAATTAAAGCTAAAACTAATTAAAAAGTAATTGTGCAAAATTTAAAAACTTTTAAAATAAAATTAATTAAATGACGAGAATTTAAAGCCTGACAAAAAGTAAATTTTACAATTAAATAAGAATGACAATTTGAAAACTTAAAATAATGCAAACTTAAAAATAAAACTAAAACAAAATAATAACACTAAACCTGTCGGAATACCCTCCCATCGGAATCCTGTCGGAATCTGATCGGAATACACCAAAAGGGATCTCGTAGGAATGTGATCGGAATCCCAAAAGAATTCCTATCAGAATGTTGAAATTCAAAGCTATCGGAATATCCAAAAACACCTCCGTCGGAATCCCCAATCGGAATACCCAATCAGAAAGCGTCTGTCGGAATGAAGGACTCCAACTCCTATCGGAATGTCAAAAAGAAGACCTTCGTCGGAATCCGGATCGGAATCCGCGTCGGAATAATAGAAACCCTTTTCCGATCCAGCAATCGGAATGCTGGTCGGAATGTGAAACCCCTTTCCGATGGTTTGATCGGAACTACAGTATGAAAAACGTAAATAAGCAAAACTAAATAAGCTATGAACCAAATAAGCACTCCACTAAAAACTTAACCAAAAAAACGTATAAGAAACAGCTAATAAGCTAAAATTTAAGAGTTTTGAAAACACTTAAATGAAAAAGATATTCGAAAACAACTTTTTTTATAAAATAACTTTTATAAACACTAAAGTATTTTTAAAAAAGACACAAATAAGCTATAAAAATCAATAATCCAAAACATTCAAAAACATAAAAACATAACACTTAATCAAATAATCATAACAATAAGCACATAAACATAAAGATTAAACAAACCAAGAAAGGTAGAAAAAGAGATTTATAAAAACTTGATTAAAAATAAGATTCAACAACAAAATTAAAAAACATACTTGTAATTAAAGGCAAGAAATTAAAGGTGCAAGACAAGAAAATTAAATGACAATTAAGTAAATGACATGAAATGAAAGGTGGAAGAACTATGTGTCAAATAGTTGTGACAACCCAAAAAATCGAGGTCATTGCTTAATCTTATTTTACGATTATTTTTGAAATTTTTGGATGAGTTTGAACGATATTCATTTTTAGAGGTTTAAGTTTAAACCGATGTTGGATGGTCTATATTTAATATTTATTAAGTATAAGGAGTATTAGCAAGCGTGATGTCGATGGATGCCAAATATTTTTCGTTTTATTGTCGGATGTTCGATTTTAGTCATTTTCGAGATTTTATTTTAAATGACGCGTTAAGTAGAGTCGAGAGTCGATATTATTATTTTTGAGGTACGTTTTAAATTTTTAAAACTATCTTTATGAAACTCGAGCCCTTAAATATTTTGAAAATTGACTAATAGTTATTTCTCGCTTTTTAGCTAACTATTTACATTTTTAGCCACAACTATTGCCAAATTGCAACTTGGTCCCTACCCCACTATATATAAACTAGAAACTAACACACACACTTCCATTTTTTATTTTAAAAATTCCACTCATCTCTCTCTTTCTCTCCATATTACCGAAACCTACCCCATCCCCAAAACACTTTCAAACTTCAAATTTTATTGAATTTGAGGTTGATTCAAGCTAAACTAACACAAGACCCAATCTTATATTTTATCAAAGATCATTTTGGTGTAAGAAATCCTTACACGCAAGCATATTTTTTTTCTTGATGTTGGTAGGTAGGAGCTGTGATCATGCATGGCATTTTCATGATGATCCATGGTGTTCATGCTAGAAAATCTTGTTAGAAACTTCATTTTGATCTTAATATGTTTATTTTTATTATTATTTTGATGTTATGTTTGATGTATGATGATATTAAGGTATAGTAATGATCATTTTCATGGTTGGTTTTTATCAAAAAGTTGATTTTGTACAAGTTTTGAGTAGTCATTTTATAACAGTAAGTAAAGTGTAAAATCCGAATTTTTATGTTTTGAAAATGGCTTAACTTATAGCCTAGGGTTGTAGATAATTTTCTTAGCTTCTATTTGATATAAGGTAGAGCTTCTAGCTCAAAACGAGCGCAAAGTTATGATGTTTTGAATGATCGTGTACCGGGAGACGAGTATCGGCACTACATATAGTTGTTGTCGATATTTGGATCGAATCTCGGGGAATCTAAATGGATGTTTTGAAAAATGTAACCTACTGATAATGAGATGTTTACTTATTAGGTTGAGTTTACTTTAAAATCCGAGTGTCGGTTTTGTAAACGGAGTCGTTTAAATAAGTTAAAACGGTTGTATGAAAAATTAACGTAAATCTGTCCGGATTTTGTAGTTTGAAAATGAGTTGGGTAAAGTACTTTAAAAGTAATTTCATTTGATAAACTTGTAGGAGGACTTTCTATATAGTAAGTTAGTTTATCGAGTCATTTCATAAACGGTTGACGAGTTTAAAAGGGGTAAATAAGCTAGTATATGTAGTATGTACCGGCAGACTTTGTAAAAAGTGTAAAATGGTTAAGTAAATGTGTAGTAAAGTATAATGAAGTTATTTATATCGTTTTCTCTCGAGTTTATCGTGAATTTATGAGTTTGAGTTTGATGTTGTTATGTATTATTTATTTCTCGAGTCATTATTAATGAACGCGCCTTATTTGATAGGTAGCGGTTCTCGTGTTTGAAAGGCATCCATTATCGTCGACGATCATCTCGCTAGATCTCTTATACTAAGGTGAGTGTATAGCCTCGCTTTCTAATTGTTTTAATGATTTTAATACCCGCGAGGGGGATACATGCTATTTGAAAATAAATGAACACAAGTCATGAGTAATTGTTGGACCCGAATGTTGCCTAAAGTTGATTTCATTGTATTGAGTAACTTGTTGCTAAAGACCCTAAATTCATGAGACGTTAACTATCTTCTGACTTGATGTTATAGCCGCTTATTCTAATGATAGTACTATTGGGTTGACCACCCTATCTGAGACCAGGGCATTACGTTGAGTAACCCGCTGGGAAGGATATTTTTACGTGAATAAGATTGTGGTATTCTAGAAACTGATACCCTAGAGGGGCAATGGTTTTATTCTAGTCATGCCGGCATTTGGCGTGGGTGACTATTTGGTTAAGGGGTCGGTGTCATGAGCTTAAATACAATGTTTGTTTATCATTATTATTACTACCTTGAATATAGATTGTGTGTACGACAATTCTATAAATGATTATGATTGATTTTTTTCTTGTGTTCAAATGTGATTTGATAAACCTATAGTCTCGCTCAACATTATTGTTGACTCGTTTTATGCATGTATTTCAGGTAATAGGAAGTGATGGAGCAAGGAGCTTTGCTGTGGAGGTTGTGGCTTGGCTTTTGGAAGAATGTTGGTCTAAACTGTTTCTACCTTTTACGTTGAACAATTTACTTTATGATGTACTGTACTAAACTTTATGGTTGTTGGTCGAAATCCATGGGGACAAAACGCTTTACTCTGGTATCGTGTCAGTACAATTTGGGTTGAAATCTATGTTTTAGACCATTTATGAAAATCATGTTTATAATTATGTGTAAACGTCTCTATTTTGAGTCGTTCAATATATCTTGTGCGATGATGCTTGTGTCTAGCACCCAATTGTGTATTTCCGCTGCGCAATGTAAATTGGGGGTGTTAGAGATTGGTATCAGAGCTGCAAGTTATAGAGAACTGGGTCGATTTTGAAAATTGTCCTAAACTATAACTTTAGTGTCGAAAGTATTTATTCTTCAAAAGCACACAACTCCTCCGGTAAGATCACTTTTAGTTTTGTTTTGCATTGTAGATGTATCCCTCATAACTGAAATGATTTCCCGAGTATTTATTAAGTAAATACTACGATATTGTATTGGAATTATTGAAAGTACGCTGAGTGCTTGTCAGTATCATATTTATTTTTTTGTGAGCATTGCATAAACATCATTTGCATTGTGTTGCATAGCATGGATAATGTATGACATATGCATGAGCATTGCATACTAATTATTATTTTATTAACGATGACCTTAAGTGTCCTTGAACCCTTATAATTGTAGAAAATGGCTGGTTTACCTCGTGAGGATGGATGGATTGATATGATTAATGTAGTGGATGGTGAGGAAGTAGATAACTTTGGTGCTAGTGACGATGAGGAGCCTTTTGAGTTTTTAGATGATGGGATTCCACTTACTGCAGTTGGTCAGACAGAGCCTGAGTTGATACAAGGTAGTTATGTTCCAAGGGTTAATGTTGTGCCACAGACTGTTCCAGATTGTCAGCGACCGGTTGTTTGTTCTTCAACTCCTACTTGTGATGCTTATATTAGTAGTTTGCCTGGGATTGCATTTGCTAGGGGTGATGTTCCTGTTGAGTCGAGTAGGGTTGCTAGTGCTAGATCTATTCATGATGGTATTCCTAAGGTTTATTGTCCAGGTCCTAGGTCTTATGATGATATTTTCTGGTTTCTTAAGAAGTTTGATAGGTCTTTGTTCGAGAGGTATTTGGTTGAGACTCGTGTGATTAGGAGGTTTGAGCAGAATGAGAAAAAGTTTGACAGGTTTGTTGTTAGTGTGAGGAGGTCAGAGTTTGTTAGGGCAAGGGAAATGGATGAAGTTGTTAGATTGAGATCTATGGTGCTGAATTTGAGTGTGAAAGTTGAAAGGTTGCGTAGGGAGCAAGAAAGGAATGCTAGGTTGAGTGCATGGGGTTTGCCGATGAGATCTTTTCCTAGTCGAGGTGTTGTGATTCGTGATGTGCCGAATCAGGTTGAAGCACAAGTGTCGGTGAAGCCGAGTGAAGGAGGTAGTCGAAAGGGGAAGGAAAAAGTGGAGGAAGAATCTGAGGATGATGATAGCAGCAGTGATGACGAGCCGATGTACAAGAAGTTGCGGGGATTTGATGTTTAGTTCTTTATGTTGTTTTTATTTGGCCTTGTTGTAATAGAACTTATGTAGAATCGTACTCTAGTTGTGATGAAACTTAATGACTTTTAAGTTGTTGTGATGAAGGATTGTAGTGACATTACTTGTCACAATTTTGTGGAGATTTTCCAAAGCAATCCAAAATTACCTTTATGACTTATGATTTGTCTTATTAGTTCTTTTGTGTGATTGGTTAATGATTCATTGTGAATTGTGTTGTTGGTGCATGTAGTATCCATGTTACATCTTGATAGAGAAATCCTTCTTCTTATCTTGACATGAATACTTACTTGTTCTTTCTCTGTTATGGTGACAGGAAGGAGTTGGGAGGCATTTTTCTGACTTTACTAAATTACTGTTTGGTTAGTTTCCTGTAAACATGCCGCCTAAATTGACGACTGTTACTGTTAATACCATGATTGAGCAAGCTATTGCTAGAGCTTTAGAAGCTGAACGTGCTGCGAGGAACCAAGAGGCTGAGAATAGGAATGCTGCTGGTCAGGTTGGAGGGAATGTTGGAAATCAGGTTGGAGGAAATGCTGATGAGCAAGCATAAGGAAATGTTTCGGGATAACTTGGAGGTAATGCTGCTGTTCAGCATGTTCAAAAGGAATGTTCATATGCTAGTTTCATGAAATGTAGACCTACCCAATTTCGTAGTACTGGTGGTGCATTGGAATTAAGGAGGTGGATTGAGAAGATCGAAAGTACTTTTGAAATCAGTGGATGTTCAGAAGCCAGTAAGGTGAAATTTCCTGCAGCTACTTTTCAGGATGATGCATTGAGTTGGTAGAATAGTCAAGTAGCTACTATGGGATTGGTTGAAGCTAATGCTAGAACATGGACTGTGACCAAGGGACTGTTGACTGCTAAGTTTTGTCCTGAGGAAGAGTTAGGTCAGTTGGAAGATGAATTGAGGCATTTGGTGCTGAGAAACAATGATATTGTAGCTTATACAAGGAGGTTTTCTGATTTATGTTTGTTGTGTCCTGATGCGTTTGCTGATGACCGTAAGAAGATGAAGCAGTATATTAGGGGTTTATCTAGTAATATCAAGGGAGAAACTACTTCGTCGAAACCCAAGTCATTTGATGAAGCTGTTCAAATGGCTCATGCTTTAATGGATGTAAAGCTGCAGGATCGAAAGGATAGTATTGCTGAAGGGAATAAGAAAAAGTGGGAAGCTGCACACTCAAGTCAAGGGCAGAATCGTGGTGGTTATCGTAATAACAATAACCAAGGTTCGAATAGGAATCAGCAATATAATTTGAGAAGGAATGATGGTGTTCGTGCTGCCACAGGAAATCAAGGTAACAAGGTGAATCCGAAGTGTGGTCGGTGTAATCTGTATCATATTGGAAATTGTCCACCTGCTTGCAACAAGTGTGGGAAGGCCAGACATAAGATGGCAGATTGTAGAAACAAGGGTGTAGCCATTGGGGCTAATGCTGTTAAGGTAGTTTACTGTTCTGGATGTGGAGGCCGTGGACATAAGTAGGGGAACTGTCCGAGGGTTGGCATACGACAGGGAGGCAATGTTGCTGCTGTTGCTGTTGGGATTGCTGCTCCAGCCTATGTCGTGGGAGATGATGACAAACCTCAAGGGCCGAATGTGGTGACTAGTACGTTCTTACTTGATGCTTGTTATGCTAGTGTGTTGTTTGATTCTGGATCCGATAGAAGTTTCGTAGATGTTAGATTCAGTCAGCTATTGGATAGAGAACCATTGAGATTGACAACTAGTTATAATGTGGAGTTAGCTGATGGTAAGGTTGTAAGCACTAGTTCTATACTGAAAGGTTGTTCCTTGAAGTTAGGTAATTATGTGTTTAGTATTCATTTGATGCCCATAGAATTAGGATCTTTTGACGTGATTATTGGAATGGACTGGTTAGTTGGTAATGTGCAGTAATTGTTTGTGGAGAAAGATTAGTTCAGATACCGCTAAGGAATAGGGTATTGACTGTGAAAGGTGATGAATGTACGTCTCGTTTGAGAGTTGTTTCTTGTTTAAAGATGATGAGGTATATAGAAGCAGGTTGTGATGTGTTTCTTGCACAGATAAGTAATGATGGTGTGAATGAAAGGAAATTGGAGGATGTGCCTGTGATTAGAGAGTATCCTGAGGTTTTCCCTGAGGAATTACCAGGATTACCGCCGCATCGTGAAGTGGAGTTTCGTATCGATTTAGTGCCGGGTGCTGTGCCAGTTGCTCGTGCACCGTATCGTTTAGCTCCATCTGAGATGAAAGAATTATCTGATCAACTGAAGGAATTGATGGATAAGGGATTTATTAGACCGAGTTCGTCGCCGTGGGGTGCGCCTGTTTTGTTTGTTCGGAAGAAAGATGGTTCTTTTAGAATGTGTATTGATTATAGAGAGCTTAACAAATTGACTATCAAGAATCGGTATCCACTGCTGAGGATTGATGATTTGTTCGATCAGTTGCAAGGATCTAGTGTATACTCAAAGATCGATTTGAGATCTGGGTATCATCAACTGAGAGTTAGGGAAGAAGATATTTCTATAACAGCTTTCCGTACTCGATATGGACATTTCGAATTTCAAGTGATGCCTTTTGGGTTAACAAATGCGCCTGCTGTATTTATGAATTTGATGAATCGTGTATGTAAGCCGTATTTGGATGAGTTTTTTATCGTATTCATTGATGATATTCTCGTTTATTCCAAGAGTGAAGTAGAACATGAGAAGCATTTGAGAACAATTTTGGAATTGTTGAAGAAGGAGAAGTTGTATGCGAAATTCTCTAAGTGTGAGTTTTGGTTGAAAATAGTGAAATTTTTAGGCCACGTGATTGATAGTGAAGGTGTTCGTGTGGATCCTGCTAAGATTGAGGCAATTAAGGATTGGTCAGTGCCGAAGACGCCGACTAAAGTTCGCCAATTTCTTGGTTTGGCTGGGTATTATAGAAGGTTTATTGAGAAGTTTTTGTTGATTGCTAATCCATTGACTAAGCTTACGGAGAAGAATCGAGTGTTTGAATGGGGATTGGAAGAGGAATCTGCATTTAGTATGTTGAAGGATAAGTTGTGTTCTGCGCCGATATTGTCTTTGCCAGAAGGATCTGAGGATTTTGTAGTGTACTGTGACGCGTCTCATAAAGGATTTGGAGCTGTATTGATGCAAAGGGAGAAACTAATAGCGTATGCGTCGAGACAATTAAGGAAGTATGAAGAGAATTACACTACGCGTGATTTAGAACTTGGGGCTGTTATTTTTGCTTTGAAGCTGTGGAGACACTACTTGTATGGAACCAAGTGTGTGGTTTTCACTGATCATAAGAGTTTGCAGTATATTTTGTATCAAAAGGAATTGAATATGAGGCAAAGGAGATGGGTTGAATTGCTGAGTGATTATGACTGCGAGATTCGTTACCATCCTGGTAAAGCGAATGTGGTAGCTGATGCACTTAGTTTAAAGGAAAGAGATAAGTCTATAAGAGTTAGAGCTTTGACGATGTTGGAAAGTGTTGATTTGACAGAAGCGATATTGAAAGCCCAAACTAATGGTTTGAAGGAAGAGAATGTTGAGGCAGAAAATTTGGGTAGAATGTTGAAACCTTTGTTTGAAGTGAGGTCGAATGGATTGAGGTATTTTAAGAATAGGATTTGGTTACCATTGTGTCCGTCTGAGAAAGATTCGTTAGGGGTGCGAGATTTGGTGATGAATGAAATCTCATAAGTCGAAATATTCAATACATCCTGGATCGGACAAGATGTATCAAGATCTTAAGAAAGTTTATTGGTGGCCGAATATGAAGGAAGATATAGCACAGTATGTTAATAAGTGTTTAACTTGTGCGAAGGTGAAGGCTGAACATAAGAAACCGTCGGGATTATTAGTGCAACCTGAGATTCCTGAGTGGAAATGGGAGAAGATTACGATGGATTTTGTGACAGGTTTGCCAAGGACTGCAAATGGTTGTGATATGATATGGGTGATTGTAGATAGATTGACTAAGTCTGCTCACTTTTTGCCAATGAAGAAGACAGATAGTATGGAGAGATTAACAACAGTGTATGTGAAGGAGATTGTTTGCCGACATGGTGTGCCTTTGTCGATAATTTCTGATCGTGATAGTAGGTTTACTTCAGAATTTTGGAAGTCTTTGTAGAAAGCGATGGGAACGGAGTTATGTTTGAGTACAGCATATCATCCGGAAACTGATGGACAAAGTGAAAGAACGATTCAAACGTTAGAGGATATGCTTCGTGCATGTGTGATTGATTTTGGAAATGGTTGGGATAAGCATTTGCCATTGGTTAAATTTTCGTACAATAATAGTTATCATTCTAGTATTAAAGCCGCACCATTTGAAGCTTTGTATGGACGTACGTGTAGATCTCCAGTGTGTTGGAGTGAGGTAGGAGAAAGTCAATTGACTGGGCCTGAAATGATATTTGAGACGACTGAAAAGATTCTACAAATTAAGAAGCGTTTGTTATCTGCTAGAAGTAGACAAAAGAGTTATGCTGATAACAGAAGGAAATCGTTGGAGTTTGAAGTAGGAGACATGGTTATATTGAAAGTATCTCCATGGAAAGGAGTAATTCGTTTTGGAAAGAGAGGAAAGTTGAGCTCGAGATATATTAGACCATTTAAGATTATCCAAAGGATTGGATTGGTGGCTTATAAGTTAGAATTGCCTGATGAGCTTAAGGCTATTCATAATACTTTTCATGTGTCTAATCTGAAGAAGTGTTTAGCTGAAAGGGATGTGGTGATTCCATTGGAGGAGATTAAACTTGATGATAAGTTGCATTTTATAGAGGAACCTGTAGAGATAATGGATAGGGAAGTTAAGAAGTTAAAGCATAGTAGAATTCTGATTGTGAAGGTGAGATGGAACTCTAGACGTGGGCCAGAGTTTACGTGGGAACGTGAGGATTTCTTTAAGGACAAGTATCCTCATTTGTTTAGGAAGGATTAAGCACCGCGGACGTCGCTTCTTTTAAGAAGGGGGGGGGGGATGTGACAACCCAAAAAATCGAGGTCATTGCTTAATCTTATTTTATGATTATTTTTGAAATTTTTGGATGAGTTTGAACAATATTCATTTTTGGAGGTTTAAGTTTAAACCGATGTTGGAAGGCCTATATTTAATATTTATTAAGTATAAGGAGTATTAGCAAGCGTGATGTCGATGGATGCCAAATATTTTTCGTTTTATTGTCGGATGTTCGATTTTAGTCATTTTCGAGGTTTTATTTTAAATGACGTGTTAAGTCGAGTCGAGAGTCGATATTATTATTTTTGAGGTACGTTTTAAATTTTTAAAAGTATCTTTATGAAACCCGAGCCCCGTAAATATTTTGAAAATTGACTAATAGTTATTTCCCGCTTTTTAGCTAACTATTTACATTTTTAGCCAAAACTATTGCCAAATTGCAACTTGGTCCCTACCCCACTATATATAAACTAGAAACTAACACACACACTTCCATTTTTCATTTTAAAAATTCCACTCATCTCTCTCTTTCTCTCCATATTGCCGAAACCCACCCCATCCCCAAAACACATTCAAACTTCAAATTTTCTTGAGTTTGAGGTTGATTCAAGCTAAACTAACACAAGACCCAATCTTATATTTGATCAAGGATCATTTTGGTGTAAGAAATCCTTACATGCAAGCACATTTTTTTTCTTGATGTTGGTAGGTAGGAGCTATGATCATGCATGGCATTTTCATGATGATCCATGGTGATCTTGCTAGAAAATCTTGTTAGAAACTTCATTTTGATCTTAATATTTTTATTTTTATGATTTTGATGTTATGGTTGATGTATGATGATATTAGGGTATAGTAATGATCATTTTCATGGTTGGCTTTTATCAAAAAGTTGATTTTGTACAAGTTTTGAGTAGTCATTTTATGACAGTAAGTAAAGTGTAAAATCCGAATTTTTATGTTTTTAAAATGGCTTAACTTATAGCCTAGGGTTGTAGATAATTTTCTTAGCTTTGATTTGATATAAGGTAGAGCTTCTAGCTCAAAACGAGCGCGAAGTTATGATGTTTTGAATGATCGTGTACTGGGAGACGAGTATCGGTACTACATATAGTTGTTGTCGATATTTGGATCGAATCTCGGGGACTCTAAATGGATGTTTTGAAAAATGTAACCTACTGATAATGAGGTGTTTACTTATTAGGTTGAGTTTACTTTAAAACCCGACTGTCGGTTTTGTAAACGGAGTCGTTTAAATAAGTTAAAACGGTTGTGAAAAATTAACGTAAATCTGTCCGGATTTTGTAGTTTGAAAATGAGTTGGGTTAAGTACTTTAAAAGTAATTTCATTTGATAAACTTGTAGGAGGACTTTTTATATATAGTAAGTTAGTTTATCGAGTCATTTCATAAACTATTGACGAGTTTAAAAGGGGTAAATAAGCTAGTACATGTAGTATGTACCGGCGGACTTTGTAAAAAGTGTAAAATGGTTAAGTAAATGTGTAGTAAAGTATAATGAAGTTATTTATATCGTTTTCTCTCGAGTTTATCTTGACTTTATGAGTTGAGTTTGATGTTGTTATGTATTATTTATTTCTCGAGTCATTATTAATGAACGCGCCTTATTTGATAGGTAGCGGTTCTCGTGTTTGAAAGGCATCCATTATCGTCGACGATCATCTCGCTAGATCTCTTATACTAAGGTGAGTCTATAGCCTCGCTTTCTAATTGTTTTAATGATTTTGATACCCGTGAGGGGGATACATGTTATTTTAAAATAAATGAACACAAGTCATGAGTAATTGTTGGACCCGAATGTTGCCTAAAGTTGATTTCATTGTATCGAGTAACTTGTTGCTAAAGACCCTAAATTCATGAGTCGTTAACTATCTTCTGACTTGATGTTGTGAGTCGGGAATAGCCGCTTATTCTAATGATAGTACTATTGGGTTGACCACCCTATCTGAGACCAGGGCATTACGTTGAGTAACCCGTTGGGAAGGATAATTTTACGTGAATAAGATTGTGGTATTCTAGCAACTGATACCCTAGAGGGGCAATGGTTTTATTCTAGTCATGCCGGCATTTGGCGTGGGTGACTATTTGGTTAAGGGGTCAGTGTCATGAGCTTAAATACAATGTTTGTTTATCATTATTATTACTGCCTTGAATATAGATTGTGTGTACGAAAATTCTATAAATTATTATGATTGATTTTCTTCTTGTGTTCAAATGTGATTTGATAAACCTATAGTCTCGCTCAACATTATTGTTGACTCGTTTTATGCATGTATTTCAGGTAATAGGAAGTGATGGAGCAAGAAGCTTTGCTGTGGAAGTTGTGGCTTGGCTTTTGGAAGAATTTTGGTCTAAACTGTTTCTACCTTTTATGTTCAACAATTTACTTTATGATGTACTGTACTAAACTTGTTGGTTGTTGGTCGAGATCCATGGGGACAAAACACTTTACTCTGGTATCGTGTCAGTACAATTTGGGTTGAAATCTATGTTTTAGACCATTTATGAAAATCATGTTTATAATTATGTGTAAACGTCTCTATTTTGAGTCGTTCAATATATCTTGTGTGATGATGCTTGTGTCTAGCACTCAATTGTGTATTTCCGCTGCACAATGTAAATTGGGGGTGTTAGAATAGTCAACACCTCCTAATGTGATATTAGGAGGGTATTTATAGGAGATTAGGGAGGTAAGCATGTGTTGGAAGCTTCCTTCTTTCTTTCTTTCTTTCTCGTCTTTTCGTCTACTAAATTCTTCGACTTTTTCGACTCTGTCTTGGGATTAATTCAACTCGTCTTGTAATTTCTTCATTATGTAGACTTGAGTTCTTCGGCTTTATTAAACTTCCGTCTTTAGGCTTTTCTTCGATAAATCTTCAGAATAGGCCTTGGACTTCCGTTCTTTTTGCACTCTTGATCTTTTGACTTCGTCTTTTGTCTTTTTCTTCGATAAAAGCCCGTGAAAGCCCATGTTTTCTTCCCTTTTCACATTTTGTTCCTAAATCACAACAAAAACACAAACCACGCATAATTCCGACATTTACGACATAAAATACACGTTTTGGTTTGGTTATTATTATAATTAAGTGGTAAAAGGATAAGTGTTTTCACACTTATTAAATCACCTACACTTGATCATTGCAATGTCCTCATGCAATGCATTAGTTACAAAGCAGAATTTACATTTTTCATTATAATCAATCCATCTTGGCCTTTATTAAAGAGACAAATTATTTAAAGGAAGAAAACAAGTAAAAAGATCAAAAACTTACCTTGGGGTTTTGGAAATGTCATGAATGTTTATCACCCTTAAGTTTCACGTTCCCCATACCAAGCTTAAAAACGAGATCATTGTTATTATAAGTTAGCAAACTATCACGAACTCATGTGGGTCAATTATTCACTTAGACTCCCTTATTCCTAGGTGTATCTCTTATATTTTATTGTTGTCTTGAATGATCACGAGGATGCATTGTTGACTTATTTCGATAGTTATTTAGGCTGAAAATAAAGTAGGACGATTTAATCAATAGTTAGCTAAAGGACAAAATATTTTAAAACTGCTTCTCGGGACGTCATAAAGTTCATATCTTGGCATAACTCGCTTCACGATTTGAGACCTTTCTCGGACCGATATTTGGCAGTGACTTCATACTTCAAATCTTGAGAGACATTCATGAAATAATGGTCTTCTCTTCATATTAGGAATTTCTTCACTTGAACTTTTTGAGAGATTCTTCATATTTGGACCACGACTTCTTCATTTTTCTCCAATCTTTATCTGGTATTTTGATATACAACGATCCGCCTCCTTTTAGGACTTGGATCTATTTATCCTCATACCTTGTTAGGGCCTTTTTGGATAGATTTCTTCATGATCTTTAGGGGAGTATTTGCTTTTCGTCGTGCATCTCGATCCTTCATATTGATTTTTGATAAATGATTCTTCACATCACTTAGGATCTTTAGCAACAAAATGTAGCCCTCATGTCTTGTAAGGACCTTTTAGGACTCGCCAATCTTCGCATCCCGCTTCAATAAGTTATGCCTTGGCTATGAACTCTAATCAATACCGAGCAACTTTTCAACGATATTGGGCTAGAAGCTAAGTAACTTTTCAAATCGTACGACCTTATTTATTGCAATTAACTTTATTAACAAGCGATGGGAGAAAAAGCTCATAATTAACTCACATAAATTCATGAAAGAATACCAAACTTATAATTGACTCTATCATCTCTCGTTCTCCACAATTTAAAATCTCAAGGAATGAGACTCGTGGATGCTTAGCCTATTAAATCAAAGTTTTGGGTTTTCAAGTCATCTATAGGATCTTGCAACTTCTTAGACTTTTTCAAGTTTAGAATTCGCATTTTAAAGTTCCCTTGATAAACGACTTACTAGGATCAATTATAAGAACTTGCGAAAAGTTCTTGTTCTTAACCCGTAAGAGTTAAGACTTTCACGTTTTAAAGTTCCTTATATAAAAGCATAGAAAAACTTGACTTAAACACGTTAAGGATACTAGCTAGAGTAAACTTAGATAAGTAAACTCGGGTTGAGTCAAAAGATTCACAACGGTTAAAAATTAAAACCACTTTATTAAAATTTATTCTAGCAACGAAATAAAATAACTATAACAAAGGTAAATACAAATAGGCCAAAATAGATCATAAAGTTTGAAAAATGTCGAAAAATCAATTTTCCGGTTAAAATGAGGACAAATACAAGGAAAAGCCCACTTAACTTCGATAGAAGTCCTCCTACACTTAATATAAACATTGTCCTCAATGTTTAAGCATGTGAAAGTAACCTCTCATACACTTAGGACATTGTGCACTTTGTTTATATTTTGCTAAGGAAGAGACAACTAAAGTGATTCCTATTTTAATATTGAAGAATAAAAATAGAGAATCAAAAGAGTTTAGGATAGAACCGGGAAGACGGGTACACAGGATCACGGGTCGTCAAAATTCATCAAGAATAGGTCTTTGAAAGCTTGAATCCCTGCACATTATTAGAAAGAAAACAACAAACACATACTAGGGTCTCCCCCTACACTTATTATAAAAACAGAGAAAAAGGATAGATACTGCGGGTTGCCTCCCGAGAAGCGCTTGTTTTTGTTAACCGAGTCGTGAGCCTGACTCGACCTTGATTAGCATAGGAAGAAGCTTGAAACATATCCACCGGGATCAAATACATGGTTTTCATCCATCAAATACCACAAGCTTAAGGCGAACAAGGAAAGCCAAAGAAGAGTAGGCAAGGTTCCCTTAAGCAAAGATAGAGCAAGGTGGTAGCGAGTGTGAAGAGGTGCAAGTATATCTCCAAAAGTTCCAAAAATCTTTCCTTTTATTTCATCAGATGGATACTGAGATGGCTTAAAAAGTGCAATACCGGGATCAAACACCTTTTCCTTTAGGGGAAAATAATACTCAGGCTCAATAGAATTTGAAGAAGATCCGCTCATAAATCGCACGATCTCATCCTCAGAAGGTGGATATAGAGGTGTCAAGACATAGGTACTGTGGATATCGGTGTCGGCCGACTTCTTCTCCTTTGAAACAGGTTTCTTCATATCCGAAGGAGGATAAAGAGCATCATCAAAGTCCAAAGGAGGAGAGTCATTCTCATTGGGGAAGTAAGTGTTGAGAAAAGTAGCAAAATCGTCCTCAAATGAGTAATTGTCCAAAGTATCAAGAGTGTTTGGTGGAGGATCTTCATCAAAAGTAGGATTAAGGTCATCATGAGAAGAATCACTTGAGAGAGTATCAACATCATCAAAATCATCATAAGTGGGCATGTCTGGATACTCTAAAACAAAAGCAGCATAATCATCCCCATCGGAACTAGAATCTTTATCATAATCATCATAGATCAGTGGAGAATTATAAATTGGTGGGGGAGCCACATTGGGGAGAGAATCATCAAAATTATCCACATCGTTTTGGAAAAGTGGATTATCATGGGAAGACTCGAAAAGATGATTATCATATACAACAAAGTCATCAAGCTTAAAACTTTCCAAAGTAGAAGTAAGCTCTTCTTAAAGCACATTAATCATTTTCGCGAATTCTTTTCCATTTGTCTTACTTGTAATCTTCCACATCTTAAAAACTTGAGCATCATTCCCGACCCTTAAGATTAATTCACCTTCGGCAACATCGACTAGAGCTTTTACGGTTCTCAAAAATGGCCGACCAAGTATTAACGGAATACGAGGGTTCATTTCATAATCAACAACAACAAAGTCGACCAGAAAAGTGAAGGTACCAACTTTAATAAACACATCTTCGGCAATACCAACAGGGTAAGCGAGAGTGCGATTTGCTAGCTCAAGAGTCATCTTCGTTGGAGTAAGGTCGGGTAATGATAGCTTTTTCCACACACTTAATGGCATCAAATTAATACTTGCCCCTAGATCAGCTAAGGCAGTAAATTCTTCATCTTTGTTAAAAATGCAAGGCAACACGAAACGACCAGGATCTCCAAGTTTTTCCGGATGTTCTTTAAGAATGACTGCAGAACAGTTTTCATTTAAGCGTGTGTTGACAAACTCAACCATCTTTTCCTTCTTGCTAAGCAATTCCTTGAATGCTTTGACAAATTTTGGCATTTGTACAAGTGCTTCAACGAGGCTAATGTTAAAATTCATTTGAGAGATCATCTTCATAAAAGAAGTGACCTGAGCATCCTCTTTAGTGAGCTGTTGCCATTTGTCTAACCGAGAAGGATAAGGGATGTTGGGTTTAGGTGGTGTGGGTGTAGCAGGTAAAGGTTGAGATTTTGAAGGTTTAGAAGTGGTTGGTAGGGTTGGTGGAGGGTTCTGTTTAGGTACTTCTTCTGTGAGAGGTGGAGATGGTAATGGAGAACTAGTGCTAGGCGTGGAAGTAGGAGGGATAAATGGAGGTGGAGGAGGTGTAGATGGAGTAACGGGAGGAGGGGTAGAAGGTCCTACTAGAGTTGCTCCACTTCGAGTAGTAATAGCACTCACAATCGATCGAGGGTTTGTTTCGGTTGTAGAAGGAAGAGCACCTTGGGGGCGAAGGGTTTGTAACATTTGAACGAATTTCCTATCTGTGGACTCTTGAATTTGTCTAGTAGATTCTTGCATTGCTTGCATGATTTTCTCATGTTCATTCTATTTTTGCAAAACCAAGTCCATTGGTGGATGAGGTAAATTGAACCCTTGTTGTTATAAACCTTGGTTTGGGTATTGGTTATAAGGTGGAAAACCTTGAGGATTGAAACCTTGGTGTTGAAAACCTTGGTTTTGCATGAGATAGTTTCCCTGGTTTGCATTTGAGCCCCTCATGTTGGCATTTCCTTGAACATTAGCTCTTGGTGGCCCTTGGTTGTTTTGGTTGGGTGGCCTTTGCTGAAAACCGGGTGGAGCCAAGTAATTTGTCGAGTTGTAAGACAAGTGATTAACATCGACGTTAGGCTTGAAATAAACTCTCTCGGTGTTGTTGTAAGCATACACTTCCCCGTGAGATTGATCAAAAGCTTTATCACAATTAGCATAAGAGTGTGGTCCACCACAAGTTTCACAAGTTATATTAATAGCATTGTTGTTTTTGGCATTGTTAACAGCTTGTAAAGCCAGTGCCTCAACAACCGTAATAAGCTTATCAAGTCTCCTTTCGTTGTCACTAGTGCTAGCACTAGCCACATTAGCCCAAACACTTTTGGTTTGCACTTTAGATTTATTCTCAATAATATCCCACGCGACATTAGAAGACTTAACCAAAATGTTACCCCCCGATGCACTATTTAGTGAATCTTGGTCATTCATGCTTAAACCATTGTAAAAAGTATTAATTTGATGTACTTTTGTGAAACCATGTTGTGGACACTTTCGTAAAAGTTCCTTAAAACGGTCCCAAGATTCACTAAATGTCTCACCGTACTTTTGTTCAAAGTTAATGATTTCATTCCGCAAAGCGGTAGTACGTGAGGGTGGGAAAAAGTAGTTGATGAATTTGGTCTCTAAATCCGACCACGTAAGAATACTTTGTGGCGGTTCCTTATCAAGCCAATGCCGGGCTTGTCCCTCTAAGGAGAAAGGAAAAAGTTGTAAGCGAATTACCTCTTGTGAAACCCCATTAAACTTGACCATATTAGTGAGTTGAAGAAACCTTTTGATATGGTCATGAGGATCATCAAGTGTACGCCCTAAGAATGGTTGAGCAGAGACCATTTGAATGAAGCCGGATTTGAGCTCAAAGTTGTTGGCTCCAATCTCGGGTATATCAATAGCATCGGTGTTGCCCTCTACGTGCGATTGCAAAAGCTCGATCATTGGTCGATTGTTGATGGTGACAATAGGTTGAGTTTCGACTTCGGCTTGAGTTGCTTTCTTCTTACGAGCACGGGTACGCATACACACCTACAAAAGGAAAAGAAAGATAGACAAGAAATATTTTTGGTTTTTTATATTTTTCTATTTTTTTGGATTTTTGAAAATTTTATATTGTTTAAGATTTTTGAAAAATTTTGAAAATTTGACAAGAAAAATAACGTTAAAGAGTGAACGGATCCCAAAATCCAACGCGTCTCTCACAATGAACCGTTAATCTTCACGAAAAGAGCCGGCAGCGGCGCCATTTAATAACTAGATTTTTGCTAGATTAAAATTTTTCGTTGTATGTGTCTATTCGAATTGATTACTAGTTAACAGTGCGACTCATTCGTCTTTTGGTGGGAAACAAATAGTTTCGTCGTTGTATTAAAATTAAATTGCAAAACGTTAAAGTAAATGACGGGTAATTAAAGCTAAAACTAATTAAAAAGTAATTGTGCAAAATTTAAAAACTTTTAAAAGAAAATTAATTAAATGACGAGAATTTAAAGCTTGAAAAAAAGTAAATTTGACAATTAAATATAAATGACAATTTGAAAACTTAAAATAATGCAAATTTAAAAATAAAACTAAAACAAAATAATAACACTAAATGTGACAAATCTAACATTTTCAGGTAGTCTTTTAAAAATAAAACTAAAACAAAATAATAACAATAAAACTTATTTTTGTGTTGGTTGACGAACTCACAATTTACGGATTTAAATTTGGGCTTACGTGCATAATTTGGCGTCTTTTACGACTAAACCGGAAACCTTAGGATTACGTATTTACGTTTTTGAACTCCGTTTTTGATGAGACAATTTTTATTGGATTCGTTTTGTGACGGTGATTCATAATTTATAAAAACGTTTTTCGTAAAACGACCCGAGGGCACGCAAATCGAGAAAACTAGAATCGAGAAATACCCGCAAACTAGTGAGATGGGACAAAACACTTTGTCCCACCCCACTAGCTTATATGGGACGGCAAAGATGACACACCACACATAGGTGGCATCAAGTCTTAGCAAGTTACACAAGTGTAAGCTTGTGCTTACACTTTAAGCCAACTCATTTACCACTAAACATAAACTAGCAAATGGTTTCATTCTTACCATTTCCATCCATGCAATTCACTCTAAAACTCTCTCAATCTCACCCTTTGTGCCGTCCACTATAAGCCTACAAACCCCATCATTGATCTTTTCTAGCTACAAACCACATGTTTACTAGTCCTATTAAGGTGTTTCCTTGAAGCCTTGATCATTTGGTGGCCATATAAACAACTTTGGAGGTGATTTGCTTGTGTCCTAGGGCTGATTTTCCAACATATGTTCTTGATATTTGATGGTCTTGGAGATACTTGTTGTGTTCATCAAGTTCTTCCCTTCCTAAAACAAGAAATCCACTTGGATTGGTAAAGAAGATCATCCTCTACATTTTTCTCTTATTATTTTGTAAAGAACAAATGTATTTTCTTTCATTTTGTATATGTATATGATGATAAAAATGTTGTGTGGGGATCAAGTGTTGATAAACATGCTTAAAAATGATGATAACCATAAGAAATGAAGCTAAAATCATGACTAATTAGTTGGCTGTATAAAAACAGTAGATAACTAAATGATGAACTGATAAAATTGCATGGTTTGATCTATTTACAGTAAGTAGATGATGTTATACACATGTGAGAGTTGGCCATGCAATGGAATCAAAATAATGAGTGAGATATGATCAAAACAAGTTAGGTGGTACAATCTGAATAAGCAGTTTTGTAGGGACTGTTAAGGCAACTTAGACTCACAATAGGCAGTAGCTATAACTAA
Source organism: Glebionis coronaria (assembly GCA_025667525.1). NCBI lineage: Eukaryota > Viridiplantae > Streptophyta > Magnoliopsida > Asterales > Asteraceae > Glebionis > Glebionis coronaria. The sequence continues at coordinate 573,654,580 of CM046881.1, forward strand.
GTTATATGTAGCACATATTATGAAGAAGTTGTCATCCAAAAATGAGCTTCTAAGTCATTGTAGAACTCTAGATATGATAAAAATGGTAAACATGAAGTTAAAAATCAGATTTTGGAAATAATGTTTATTATTATTATATAAGCACTCACTTTATAATTTATAAAATGTAAAATATAAACCCACTAACTTATAGAACTTATTTATATAAATGTATAAAAGGTTAATTGAATGATTAAATTAGATAAATGGTGGTAAAAATAATATTTATAAGTAGTAAAAACTATAAACTTGATTTTTACGACTTTTTCGGCTATCGCCGTGAAATTAACGTTTTTCACCAAATAAAACTTAGACGACCAAACCCGTCTAATGTAAAGTTTATAAAAGTTGTATACTGATGTATAGATAACTAATACAAGTAAAAACCGATAAAACCCGAACTATAAGAATTACGGACATTTACGAGCTAACTAAACCTATTAGACTAATAATTGGACTTAATAAGATAAATACTTGTAAAAAGAATTATTTGGGCTTAACCCATTTGGGCCCAACATGAAAAGAATATATATACTGATCATATAGGTATAAAATGGGTAAAAACAAGTTAAAGAACTTATAAAAGAATTAATGGACTTAAAATAGGTAAAATCGGTAAAACTAGTGAACTAGTAAGACGATACTGAAACGTAAACACTAAAATGAGTAAATGAGGATTTATAAACCCACTTGATCATCATCATATGTACAAAATCATCATATGTATATTGTTATTTTGATAAAAGTCATTGGACCGAGTCTAAGACCGATTATTATTTATATAGGTTTCCGTGACCGAAGCACGCCCGTAGCTGATAATCCGCCTTTCATTAACAACGTGAGTTCATAGCCTCGCACTCTTTTAAATGTTTTATAAAATGATTTGTAAACCCGCGAGGGAGATAACATGCTAGATTTTTATGAAAATAGAACACAAGTAGTCCCGATTGTATGCTAAATGATATGGACCCGAATGATGCTATGACCCTATATTCGAGACTAAAAGGATTATTAGTAGTTAGGTTATGTCACTTAAAGTCCCATTAGCATGAATTGTGAACTACCGGGTTTTGGTAGACGCTTATGCATTTGATAGTACTATTTGGGGACGATCACCCCAGTTCGCGCCTTGACGGTTGATCCCCGTCGTACCACATTGATTGGTAAGCGAATTTATGTATGAGAAGATTCCATAGCGTGATTTTTGTGACGACACGCTAACTTAGATGGGCAAATTGTTTGTCGGGTTCGCGGCCCACTGTTTTCACAGTAAGGTAACAATGTCATGCGGCTAATAATAATCCTAATTCAGATACTACAATCTATACGACCTGTATAATCTAAATATCCGATATGATACGACGCTATTAACGATGAATATATTACCTATCATGGTAATATAGAGACTACGGTCTCATGGACGGTTTCAGATGTATGCTTGATTTATATATTGCCTGACTAGCAATATGTGGACTTACTTCCGATATTATACTTGTGTTCTGATTTTAAATGATTGTAAATGATTGTTTTATATAACGGTTTTCATTAAACTCTATGAATTCACTCGGCATTCGCTGATATGATTTTTGCATGTTTTCTATCTCAGGTGCTTGAAGGTAATCCGGATGGAGATCGACTCTGATGGCCCACACTTAATATTAAAAATGTTCATTCGATCTGTGTTTTGTAAACTTAATGACCTGTATAATTTGGGACCTGTTGTACACTTTTGAAACTTTTTATCGAATGAATGTTTGTTAAACCTTGTACAACCATTTTTATGTTTTGTCTATGATTGGAGTTATTGTGCTATCCCGTAACACTCTGAAAGACCCTTCCGCTGTACCGATACGAAAAATGAGAGTGTTACAGTTTGGTACCAGAGCTCTCGTTATAGAGAACAAAGGATTTTAAAAACCAAGGTTTTGAATAAAACTTTTCAAAATCTTTTGACAATGAACATTTGAGAAAATATTTGAAAAAAATCTTTTGACTATAACGGTGCCAGAGATCTCCGACGTTACCAACAAGCCCTATTGAGAAGATATATATTTTGATATATATAATATAATTTATATATATGTATATATCGTGATTTCATTATGTAATTGTTTAACTAGTATGTTATCCTAATACGAGATAAATATATATAAATGCAGATTGTCATGGCTGACCCTAATATTCCTGTAGAAAACCATGCTATTCCCGAACCTAATATAGAAGATGATCCTTATTCAGACTTAGTAGATTTTGATATCGATGATGAGGAGGAACCATTTGAGGATCCCGAGCCCGAGTTAGGACTAGGAGATCAGATTGCCCCTCAGGAAGACTTAGTAGAGAATGAGATTGAGAATGTGGGTAATGAGAATGTGGATATTGAGAATGTGGATATTGAGGACGTGGACATTGAGAATGCTGATATTGAGAATGAGGATGAGATTGGGTTAGATGAGTTAGATGACGAGATTGACGACGAGGATGTCGAGGAAGACGTAGGTATAGATGTTGAGGTTGATGACGATGAGGAAGCTGAGCTTATTTATCCGTATGATGTTCCAGAGGGCGAGCCTTTGCCCCCACCAGTTGTTTGTCTGATTCCGAGGATGAGTTACCTAGGGACGAAATGTCTGAATCGTCTGAATCTGATTCTGAATCAGAGGAGGATGAGGATGACGATGCACCTGACGGTACTAATAGTATTGATACTCGTTGACGTGAGATAGGAGAGTCGTCTAGTACTCGAGAGGCTACTCATATTGATGGTCTTGCACCATGGGCCTTGAGACGTGATCTAGATGCTTCCCGTGTTAAGAGTTGTGTGACAGAGGTTGGATTAGGTATTTTTCAGACTCAGGTTGCTTATTTGGAGTCGAAGGCTAAGGTTGGCGAGAAAGAGCGAGAATTTCTTAGTTTGGATTTGAGTGATGTAGAACGTGGATTGAATGAGGCTTTTAGGAGGTTACCAGTGTTGGAAAGTGGTGAGCATGTTGCTATGAAGAGAAAGGTGAACTCTATGGAGATTCAGTTGAGTGTGGCTCGTGCGATGCGTGAGACAGCTGAAAAGGAGTTGAATATATCTGTGGGATGGAACAGTAGATTTTATGCTGACATGGTTGAAAGAGGAGTAATCCGTAAGCGCCCAGCTGAAGATGTGTCTAGTGATCGTCCGGCGAAGATCCAGAAGACGATGGATGATGGACCATCTAGCGGTTCTCAGTAGACCAGTCTGTATTTAGTAGTGACCTTTATATCTTTTGTGCTTGTAGCTTTGACTGAACCGACTTGTTAGTAGTAGACTTGGCACGAATTTTGAGTGTATATAGTGTTAGAACTTTGATATGGATGTACTAAGACAATACTTTTGTTTCAGATCGAATGAAATATGTATCTTGTCTTGAATTCCATATTGTGCCTTATTTGTATCTTGATTATGAATTCGATCCATATTATATGAATCCTTTGTCGGATGAATGCTTAATACTTTGAAATTGTGGAATTATAGAACTATGCCGCCCAAGAAGGCTGTGACTGAGGATGATGTACGTAGGATTATTACGGAGCAAGTTACCGCATCTATGACTGAATTTATGGCAAATGCTAGAAATGAAGCTGGCGGTAGTGGAGCTGGCGGTAGTGGAGCTGGCGGTAGTGGAGCTGGCGGTAGTGGAATTGGCGGTACTAATGTGAATGTGAATGCTAATAATGTGAATGCTAATGCTGGAGGAAATGTAGGAGGACATGGAACGAATGCACCTGAAGTTGGTGGCTGTACTTATGTGACGTTCATGAAGTGTGAACCTCTACCTTTTAATGGAACTGAAGGTGCTGTAGGACTAAGCCAGTGGATCGAGAAGATTGAATCGGTGTTTAGGATTAGTAAGTGTAAAGAGGAAGATAAGGTGACTTTTGCTATGGCTACTCTTAAAGGTCGTGCGTTGACTTGGTGGAACGGGAGAATTGCTTTCATGGGTCTGGATGCTGCTAATGCTACTCCTTGGGCTGAAATCAAGAAGTGGATGACTTTGGAGTTTTGTCCTCGTAGTGTGATAATTAGGTTAGAACAAGAGTTGATTCATTTGAGAATGAAAGGTGTGGACATTGATAGTTACACGAATCGATTCCATGAGTTGGCCTTGCTATGTCCTCGATTGGTTGAACCCGAAGAGATCCGAATTGAGCAATATGTGAAAGGGTTGACCAGGAATATCCGGGGGGGACGTGACATCATCGAAACCACTGACCATTGATGATGCTGTTCGAATGGCTTACCAACTCATTGGACAGATAATTCAGGATAAGGAAGATGAAGCCCGTGTTGGTGAGAAAAGGAAGGGAGACGGTGAGCGTGTAGATAGAGGTGATTATAGGAAGAATTTCAATCGCCGTCAGAACAAGAGAAAGGGGAATGCAAATGCTCTTACCAACAATGCACCGCGCAACGATGATAGATGTCCTAAGTGTGGCAACAAGAGGCATCCTGGCGACTGCTGGAAGTGCCGAAATTGCGGAAAGCTTGGACACAAGGTTGAAAGGTGTAAGAAGGGAACGATTTGCTTCAACTGTAATGAAGAAGGTCATAGGAAATCGGAATGCCCCAAGTTGAAAGCGATTGTACCTGGAAGAAACCCCCAGGGTGGTATCTACCAACTTGGAACAATTGAGGTGAAGAAAGAGGATCCGAATGTCGTTACCGATACGTTTTTACTCAACAATCATTATGCTGTTGCTTTATTCGATTCGGGTGCCGATAGGAGCTTTGTATCCACTAAATTTAGTGCCCTTATTAATATTGAACCTGTTGAGATAAGTACCAGTTACGAGGTGGAATTGGCTGATGGTAAATTAGTGAAAACTAATAAGCTATTAGAAGGATGCTCTCTAAATCTCTTGAACCATTCCTTTCCGATTGATTTGATGTTGATAGAATTAGGTAGTTTTGATATTATTATTGGTATGGATTGGTTGTCCTTGAATAATGCTACTATTTTATGTGGAGAGAAGAAGGTTAAGATTCCTCTTAGGAATAGGACGTTAGTAATTGATGGTAGTCGAGGTGAATCCCGTTTGAAAATCGTTTCATGTATTAAAGTCCAAAAGTACATCAGGAACGGTTGTGAGTTATTCTTAGCTCAAGTGACCGGGAATGAGTCTAGGGAGAAACGATTGGAAGATGTACCTATTATTAGTGAATTTCCTGAGGTATTTCCTAAAGATTTACCGGGACTTTCACCGATAAGGCAAGTAGAGTTTCGAATCGATTTAATTCCTGATGCTGCACTGGTGGCACGTGCGACTTACCGATTAGCCCCTTCTGAATTAAAGGAGTTATCTGAGCAACTTAAGGAGTTGTCTGATAAAGGTTTTATTCGACCGAGCTCGTCGCCTTGGGGAGCTCCAGTCTTGTTCGTTAAGAAGAAGGATGGATCTTTTCGTATGTGCATTGATTATAGGGAACTGAATAAGTTGACAATTAAAAATCGATATCCTTTACCTAGGATTGATGATTTGTTTGATCAACTGCAAGGATCTAGTGTGTATTCTAAGATAGATTTGCGGTCAGGATATCACCAACTTCGCGTCCGTGAAGAAGATATTCCTATAACTGCATTTAGAACTCGTTATGGACACTATGAATTTCAAGTAATGCCATTTGGGTTAACTAACGCACCTGCGGTTTTCATGGATTTAATGAATCGAGTGTGCAAGCCCTACTTGGATAAATTTGTGATTGTGTTTATTGACGATATTCTAATCTATTCTAAGAATGAAGATGAGCATAGAGAACATTTGAGGATTGTTTTGAAGTCGTTGAAGGATGAAAGGTTGTATGCTAAGTTTTCGAAGTGTGATTTCTGGTTAGATTCTGTGCAATTTCTTGGTCATGTGATTAACAGAGATGGAATTCATGTTGATCCTGCAAAGGTTGAAGCTATTAAGAATTGGTCTGCACCGACAACGCCAACGGAAGTGCGACAGTTCTTAGGATTGGCTGGCTATTATAGGCGATTCATTAAAGAATTTTCTTTGATAGCTAAACCCTTGACTAAGCTTACTCAGAAGAATAAACCTTTCGTTTGGGGAAGTGATGAAGATGGAGCATTTCAGACATTGAAGCAAAAATTATGTAGTGCGCCAATCTTATCATTACCCGAAGGGAGTGAAGATTTTGTAGTGTATTGTGATGCATCTCTTAGAGGTTATGGAGCTGTTTTGATGCAGAGAGAGAAAGTGATAGCTTATGCTTCTAGGCAATTAAGGAAGAATGAGGAGAATTATACTACTCATGATCTTGAGCTAGGAGCGGTGGTCTTTGCTCTTAGATTGTGGAGACATTATCTGTATGGCACCAAGTGTACGGTATTCACCGATCACAAAAGCCTACAGTATATTCTCGACCAGAAGGAATTGAACATGAGGCAACGAAGATGGATAGAGTTGTTGAGTGATTATGATTGTGATATAAAATATCACCCAGGAAAAGCCAATGTTGTTGCTGATGCGTTGAGTAGGAAAGATAGAGAGCCTATCAGGGTGCGTTCTCTAGTCTTGACCGTGCACAATAATTTGCCTGAGCAAATTAGAAATGCGTAAATAGAAGCTTGTAAGAAGGAGAATTTTGTTAATGAAGGGTTCCGAGGAGAAGGAGATCCTTTAGAGGTTAGAGCTGATGGAGTGAAATGTTTAAGAGGTCGTATGTGGATACCTAAGTTTGGAGGCTTAAGAGATTTGGTTATGTTAGAATCCCATAAATCTAAGTATTCCATTCATCCGGGATCTGATAAGATGTACCATGGTTTGAAGAAGTTGTATTGGTGGCCGAACATGAAAGCTGACATAGCTATGTATGTTCTTCAATGCTTGACTTGTGCTAGAGTTAAAGCGGAACATCAAAAGCCATCAGGACTACTTCAACAACCAAAGATTCCTGAATGGAAGTGGGAGCGAATTACGATGGACTTTATCACCAAGCTTCCTAGAACATCATCTGGAAACAATTCGATTTGGGTTATTGTCGATAGACTGACCAAATCAGCACACTTCATTCCGGTTAAGGAGCAGTTCTCACTGGAGAAGCTGACTCGAATATACCTTGATAATGTTGTATGCAAGCATGGAGTGCCTGTATCGATCATTTTAGATCGAGATCCTAGATTCGCATCGAATTTTTGGAAATCTCTCCAAAGATCTTTGGGAACGAATCTCGACATGAGCACTGCTTATCACCCCCAGACTGATGGGCAGAGTGAAAGGACGATACAAACACTGGAAGATATGTTGAGAGCTTGTGTGTTAGACTTTGGTAAGAATTGGGATAAACATTTGTCGTTAGCAGAGTTTTCGTATAACAATAGTTACCATTCTAGTATTAAGGCTGCACCGTTTGAAGCTTTGTATGGTAGGAAGTGTAGATCTCCTGTATGTAGGAGTGAAGTTGGGTATACCCAGCTCACGGGACCGGAATTGATCCGGGAGACTACGGAGATGATAGTTCAGATTAAGAAGAGGTTGTTGACTGCCCGAAGTAGACAGAAAAGTTACGCGGATGTGCGGCGGAAGCCAATGGAGTTTGAAGTGGGTGACCGAGTAATGTTGAAGGTATCGCCATGGAAAGGTGTTATAAGATTTGGAAAACGAGGAAAATTGAATCCCCGTTATATTGGACCCTTTAAAATTTTATCTAGAGTAGGTCCGGTGGCTTACAAACTAGAGTTACCCCCAGAACTTCATGGTGTTCACAACACATTCCATGTATCTAATCTGAAGAAATGTCTAGCAGTGAGTGACGAGAAAATTCCCTTAGGTAAGGTTCGAATAGATGGGAAGTTGCATTTTATCGAAGAGCCCGTAGAAGTTATGGACCGTGAGGTAAAGCAACTGAAACAAAGTCGGATACCTATTGTCAAGATCCGATGGAATTCAAAGCATGGACCGAAGTACACTTGGGAACGAGAGGATGAAATGTGGAAGAAATATCCGCACCTCTTCTATTTCAATAAGAAACGGACATCCAAATGAAATGGATCACGAGGACGTTGATCCCTTTTAGGAGGAAAAACTGTGACAAATCTAACATTTTCAGGTAGTGAAATATTTTCTCGTACAATATTTTGAAACTTATTTTTGTGTTGGTTGACGAACTCACAATTTACGGATTTAAATTTGGGCTTACGTGCATAATTTGCCGTCTTTTACGACTAAACCGGAAACCTTAGGATTACGTATTTACGTTTTTGAACTCCGTTTTTGATGAGACAATTTTTATTGGATTCGTTTTATGACGGTGATTCATAATTTATAAAAACATTTTTCGTAAAACGACCCGAGGGCACGCAAATGGAGAAAACTAGAATCGAGAAATACCCGTAAACTAGTGAGATGGGACAAAACACTTTGTCCCACCCCACTAGCTTATATGGGACGGCAAAGATGACACACCACACATAGGTGGCATCAAGTCTTAGCAAGTTACACAAGTGTAAGCTTGTGCTTACACTTTAAGCCAACTCATTTACCACTAAACATAAACTAGCAAATGGTTTCATTCTTACCATTTCCATCCATGCAATTCACTCTAAAACTCTCTCAATATCACCCTTTGTGCCGTCCACTATAAGCCTACAAACCCCATCATTGATCTTTTCTAGCTACAAACCACATGTTTACTAGTCCTATTAAGGTGTTTCCTTGAAGCCTTGATCATTTGGTGGCCATATAAACAACTTTGGAGGTGATTTGCTTGTGTCCTAGGGCTGATTTTCCAACATATGTTCTTGATATTTGATGGTCTTGGAGATACTTGTTGTGTTCATCAAGTTCTTGCCTTCCTAAAACAAGAAATCCACTTGGATTGGTAAAGAAGATCATCCTCTACATTTTTCTCTTATTATTTTGTAAAGAACAAATGTATTTTCTTTCATTTTGTATATGTATATGATGTATATATGATGATAAAAATGTTGTGTGGGGATCAAGTGTTGATAAACATGCTTAAAAATGATGATAACCATAAGAAATGAAGCTAAAATCATGACTAATTAGTTGGCTGTATAAAAACAGTAGATAACTAAATGATGAACTGATAAAATTGCATGGTTTGATCTATTTACAGTAAGTAGATGATGTTATACACATGTGAGAGTTGGCCATGCAATGGAATCAAAATAATGAGTGAGATATGATCAAAACAAGTTAGGTGGTACAATCTGAATAAGCAGTTTTGTAGGGACTGTTAAGGCAACTTAGACTCAAAATGGGCAGTAGCTATAACTAAGTTATATGTATCACATATTATGAAGAAGTTGTCATCCAAAAATGAGCTTCTAAGTCATTGTAGTACTCTAGATATGATAAAAATGGTAAACATGAAGTTAAAAATCAGATTTTGGAAATAATGTATATTATTATTATATAAGCACTCACTTTATAATTTATAAAATGTAAAATATAAACCCACTAACTTATAGAACTTATTTATATAAATGTATAAAAGGTTAATTGAATGAGTAAATTAGATAAATGGTGGTAAAAATAATATTTATAAGTAGTAAAAACTATAAACTTGATTTTTACGACTTTTTCGGCTATCGCCGTGAAATTAACGTTTTTCATCAAATAAAACTTAGACGACCAAACCCGTCTAATGTAAAGTTTATAAAAGTTGTATACTGATGTATAGATAACTAATACAAGTAAAAACCGATAAAACCCGAACTATAAGAATTACGGACATTTACGAGCTAACTAAACCTATTAGACTAATAATTGGACTTAATAAGATAAATACTTGTAAAAAGAATTATTTGGGCTTAACCCATTTGGGCCCAACATGAAAAGAATATATATACTGATCATATAGGTATAAAATGGGTAAAAACAAGTTAAAGAACTTATAAAAGAATTAATGGACTTAAAATAGGTAAAATCGGTAAAACTAGTGAACTAGTAAGACGATACTGAAACGTAAACACTAAAATGAGTAAATGAGGATTTATAAACCCACTTGATCATCATCATATGTACAAAATCATCATATGTATATTGTTATTTTGATAAAAGTCATTGGACCGAGTCTAAGACCGATTATTATTTATATAGGTTTCCGTGACCGAAGCACGCCCGTAGCCGATAATCCGCCTTTCATTAACAACGTGAGTTCATAGCCTCACACTCTTTTAAATGTTTTATAAAATGATTTGTAAACCCGCGAGGGAGATAACATGCTAGATTTTTATAAAAATAGAACACAAGTAGTCCCGATTGTATGCTAAATGATATGGACCCGAATGATGCTATGACCCTATATTCGAGACTAAAAGGATTATTAGTAGTTAGGTTATGTCACTTAAAGTCCCATTAGCATGAATTGTGAACTACCGGGTTTTGGTAGACGCTTATGCATTTGATAGTACTATTTGGGGACGATCACCCCAGTTCGCGCCTTGACGGTTGATCCCCGTCGTACCACATTGATTGGTAAGCGAATTTATGTATGAGAAGATTCCAATGCGTGATTTTTGTGACAACACGCTAACTTAGATGGGCATATTGTTTGTCGGGTTCGCGGCCCGCTATTTTCACAGTAAGGTAACAATGTCATGCGGCTAATAATAATCCTAATTCAGATACTACAATCTATATGACCTGTATAATCTAAATATCCGATATGATACGACGCTATTAACGATGAATATATTACCTATCATGGTAATATAGAGACTACGGTCTCATGGACGGTTTCAGATGTATGCTTGATTTATATATTGCCTGACTAGCAATATGTGGACTTATTTCCGATATTATACTTGTGTTCTGATTTTAAATGATTGTAAATGATTGTTTTATATAACTGTTTTCATTAAACTCTATGAATTCACTCGGCATTCGCTGATATGATTTTTGCATGTTTTCTATCTCAGGTGCTTGAAGGTAATCCGGATGGAGATCGACTCTGATGGCCCACACTTAATATTAAAAATGTTCATTCGATCTGTATTTTGTAAACTTAATGACCTGTATAATTTGGGACCTGTTGTACACTTTTGAAACTTTTTATCGAATGAATGTTTGTTAAACCTTGTACAACCATTTTTATGTGTTGTCTATGATTGGAGTTATTGTGCTATCCCGTAACACTCTGAAAGACCCTTCCGCTGTACCGATACGAAAAATGAGAGTGTTACACTAAACCTGTCGGAATACCCTCCCATCGGAATCCTGTCGGAATCCGATCGGAATACACCAAAAGGGATCTCGTAGGAATGTGATCGGAATCCCAAAAGAATTCCTATCGGAATGTTGAAATTCAAAGCTATCGGAATATCCAAAAACACCTCCGTCGGAATCCCCAATCGGAAAGCTTCTGCCGGAATGAATGACTCCAACTCCTATCGGAATGTCAAAAAGAAGACCTTCGTCGGAATCCGGATCGGAATCCGCGTCGGAATAATAGAAACCCTTTTCCGATCCAGCAATAGGAATGCTGGTCGGAATGTGAAACCCCTTTCTGATGGTTTGATCGGAATAACAATATGAAAAACGTAAATAAGCAAAACTAAATAAGCTATGAACCAAATAAGCACTCCACTAAAAACTTAACCAAAAAAACGTATAAGAAAAAGCTAATAAACTGAAATTTAAGACTTTTGAAAACACTTAAATGAAAAAGATATTCAAAAACCACTTTTTTTATAAAATAACTTTTATAAACACTTAAGTAATTTTAAGAAAGACACAAATAAGCTATAAAAATCAATAATCCAAAACATTCAAAAACATAAAACATAACACTTAATCAAATAAGCATAACAATAAGCACATAAACATAAAGATTAAACAAACCAAGAAAGGTAGAATGAGAGATCTATAAAAACTTGATTAAAAATAAGATTCAACAACAAAATTAAAAGACTTACTTGTAATTAAAGGTGTAAGACAAGAAAATTAAATGACAATTAAGTAAATGACATGAAATGAAAGGTGGAAGAACTATGTGTTAAATAGTCAACACCTCCTAATGTGATATTAGGAGGGTATTTATACGAGATTAGGGAGGTAAGCATGTGTTGGAAGCTTCCTTCTTTCTTTCTTTCTTTCTCGTCTTTTCGTCTTCTAAATACTTCGACTTTTTCGACTTTGTCTCGGGATTAATTCAACTCGTCTTGTAATTTCTTCATTAATTAGACTTGAGTTCTTCGGCTTTATTAAACTTCCGTATTTATGCTTTTCTTCGATAAATCTTCAGAATAGGCCTTGGACTTCCGTTCTTTTTGCACTCTTGATCTTTTGACTTCGTCTTTTGTCTTTCTCTTCGATAAAAGCCCGTGAAAGCCCATGTTTTCTTCCCTTCTCACATTTTGGTCCTAAATCACAACAAAAATACAAACCACGCATAATTCCGACATTTACGACATAAAGTACACGTTTTGGTTTGGTTATTATTATAATTAAGTGGTAAAAGGATAAGTGTTTTCACACTTATTAATGAACAAAACCTTCCATGAATTTCTGGAAAAGTTCGTCATTGTCTTCATTGACGACATCCTGATATTCTCTAAGTCCAAGGAGGAACACGAAGACCATCTTCGTACAGTATTACAGATTCTTCACCAGAAGCAGCTATATGCTAAATTCTCCAAGTGTGAGTTCTGGTTAGACAAGGTGGCATTCTTAGGTCACATTGTATCAGTAGAAGGAATCACTATGGATCCAGCAAGGGTTGAGGATATTACCAAGTGGCCAAGACCGACATCAGCGACTGAGGTTCATAGTTTCCTAGGCTTAGCTGGTTACTACCGTAGATTCGTGGAGAACTTTTCCCTTTAGCACTACCATTGACCAAACTGATGCGGAAAGGGGAGAAATTCGTCTGGACTGAAGAAAGAGAAGAGCTTTGAAGACCTAAAGCATAAGTTAGTATCTGCACCAATTCTTACTCTCCCATCTGGTACAGGTGGATTTCAGATCTACAGTGATACATCAGGGAAGGGACTTGGCTGTGTTCTCATGCAACATGGGAAAGTGATCACGTACGCTTCATGACAGCTAAAGCCTTATGAGGAAAATTACCGTACGCATGACTTGGAACTTGCTGCAGTTGTGTTTTCATTGAAGATATGGAGGCACTATTTGTATGGAGAATCATGTGACATTTTCACGGACCATAAGAGTTTGAAGTACATCTTCACTCAACGTGAATTGAACATGAGACAGAGGAGATGGTTAGAGTTGTTGAAGGATTATGACATTAATCTGCAGTATCATCCCGGCAAGACGAATGTAGTGACAGATGCACTTAGCAGAAAGTCCGGAATGATAAACGACATTAAAATTGAGGAGGAAATAATAAGAGATTTGGAGTGACTAGACATTGAGATCATGGTACGTGGACAACACGGTTACTGGGCTAATCTTAGAGTGGAACCCGAGTTACTCTCTAGGATCAAGGAAGCTCAGAAAGATGATGGTGAAATTTGGGCGATAATTCAGGATTTGGAAAAGCAGACAGAATTTCAAGTAGACGCAGATGGTATCTGGCAGGGCACGAGACTTTGTGTTCCTGACGATCAAGAACTCCGGGAACCATTGTTAGCTGAGGCTCATAGCTCCCCATTATCTATTCATCCTGGTTCGACTAAGATGTACAATGACATCAAGCAATACTTCTGGTGGAGTGGTATGAAACAGGATGTTGCGACTTACGTCTCCAAATGGCTTACCTGCCAGCAGGTTAAGATCGAGCATCAGCTATCTGGCGGTCTTCTTCAACCGTTAGATATTTCAGAGTGAAAGTGGGACAAATCACCATGGATTTTGTTATCGGTCTTCTACAGACAAAGAGGAAGCATGATGCGATTTGGGTTATCGTTGATCGACTTACCAAGTCTGCTCATTTCTTACCGATCCGTAAGGAAAATTTGGTCAGTAAACTCGCCGATACTTACAAGAAGGAGATCATGAGACTTCATGGTGCTCCATCTAGCATCGTCTAAGAAAGAGATCCTTGTTTCACTTCGCGATTTTGGAGAAGTCTGCAGAAAGCATGGGGTACAAAACTTAAGCTCAGCACGACTTTTAATCCTAAAATAGACGGGCATTAGGAGTGACCGATTCAGATATTAGAAGACATGTTGAGGTCATATGAATTAGAATGGACGGGAGATTTGGACGATTACATCTGTTTGGTAGAGTTTGCATACAACAACAATTGGCACGCAAGTATCAAGTCTGCTCCGTTTGAGATGTTGTATGGCAGAAAGTGTCGCGCCCCTATCTGCTGGGATCAGGTTGGTGAGCGAACACTTGAAGGACCAGAAATGATTGAGTTGACCAACGAGAAGGTCGCAGTAGCTAGGCAGAAACTACAAGAAGCACGGTCACGTTAGAAGATGTTAGGTCAATTCAGTACCTAATGACCTCTTTGATGGATTTGAACCAAAATCAGCCTAAGTGAAGTATTAACCTTGAACATAACGAAGTCACTGAGTGAACAGTCACTGAGTGATTTGCCTTCGAGTTCCTAGACTGAGTCTAAAAGAAAGAATCGAGCATTCAGAGAGGCGAAGCTCAATGAATGTCTTCTGTGACGAAGAAGAAGGTGATGGGTTCAGTGAGTTGTGACAATAGACTCACTGAACCCCATACGATCTCCCGGAAGAAAACAAGCATTCTCCAAGACTGAAGTAAAGGTGGGATAAGTTGAATTGTGAAAAGATGAAGTACATCACACAATTAGCGTGACTTACCCTTTTGGAATAGATGGGGTACTGACAAGTGTAAAGGACTTACGTCTTACTACTTAGAATAGGGTTAGACAAGATACTATACTGTACCAGTAAGACAAGAATTGCACATGGGCAATTATTGTCTTCTACCCAACTTTCCTTATATAAATAGGTTGCTTGTAAAAGGAGAGAAAATAAGTTTGTGCACTTAATGCATTAGACATTCACAAATAAAGTTTTATCTCCTCCAAATATGATCAAACACTTGAGTTCTAAACTCTTGTTGATAGAATCGTCAAGCTTAGCAATCGTTAGGATTGGACTAGCCTGTTAGTGAGGAGATCACCAAACCACACATTGTCTATTCAATCCCTATTGTAGCTTCGTATACAATAGGGTATAATTCTTTAATAAAGCTAAGAGTTAAACGTTGAAAAACCTTTGTGTTATTTACTTACTTGTATTAAGTTTATTGCATTACTTAACCATGGGTTAGGACTATACTTAGTATACTTAAGTATAGTACTAATTATAAAGGACCAATAAGTGGTATCCGAGCTGTAGGATTATAAAACTTTTAACCACCGTCTCAAAGTTTTTAAAACCTTGATCCATTATGGCTGAAAGTAATGTACCCAAACTTGTTAACAAAAAAGGAGCGAGTAACTCTGTTAACGCTCCTAAGTTAGAAGTTGAAAGATTTAACAAATGGAAGAAAAGAATGCTATGTTATTTGATGGGAATGTAACCTTATTACATAACTTGTATTAAGAATGGTCCATTCAAACCAAAAACCGCAGCTGGTGATGACAAACCTGAAAACCAATGGTCTGACGATGAAAGGAGAGTGGTCAATAAAGACCAACGTCTCAAAAGCATCATAATATCTTGTCTTCCTGACGATATTATGGAGGCTTTCATTGTTATATATTGTAAATCTTGCTTATGTTTTAGAGAGAGAAAGAGATAGAAAGATGGTAGATTTCACACTTCTAGAGAGAGAGAGAAAGTGTGATGTAACTATGTGTTATTTGAAATGAAAACCACACCCTCTCCATCAAAGGAGAGGGCTTTTATACCAAGTCCACAAAGTGGACTTGGTTTACATTTTGGGCCGCCGACCCATACAACACATGGGCTCGGTTTGGGCTTTGTTTAATAACTATAAGTGAACTAAACTACGAGCTACTATTATATCTATTGTTGGAGTGACCGAACCTTTCTAATACGTAAAACGTATTTCCAATAATCTCCCCCTAAGGGAGGTCACTCCAAACAAGGGCGTCACCCGAGTTAAAATAATAAAATAAACCTAGCATATTATGCTTGTCTTAAGCTCGCAGTCTTCGTCTTTCTTTTCTTTTTCTTTTCTGGTGAATAGGTTGATGTGATCTTTGATATCAATCTTGAGCATGGATCTTTTGCCTTTGATCTTGTGCATCACTTGTGATCTTTGCCTCTTCGTGACTTCATTTCCCACATACTTATACCTTTGTAATTCTTGAAAGCTTTAGAGTTTGATACAGCGGAAGACTTAACTTTTAAACTTTCTTGAATTTGTTGTAGTAGAAAATATAGGCATGTGGGGACGACTTCTTCTCGGTCACGGCAACGCCACCGTCTTCGAATGCCGCAACATAAGTAGACACGAATGAAACGGCTTTGAACATTTCATTCTAATTCGGTAGCATTTTACCTCCGGTCATTGAAGACCGTTGGACGATATAAAATATCGTACTTATGGCAGGTATATTTAATTAAAAATCTCCTTGACAAGATTTCGCGGGTAAAACCGTTGTAACACTCTCATTTTTCGTATCGGTACAGCGGAAGGGTCTTTCAGAGTGTTACGGGATAGCACAATAACTCTAATCATAGACAACACATAAAAATGGTTGTACAAGGTTTAACAAACATTCATTCGATAAAAAGTTTCAAAAGCGTACAACAGGTCCCAAATTATACAGGTCATTAAGTTTACAAAACACAGATCGAATGAACATTTTTAATATTAAGTGTGGGCCATCAGAGTCGATCTCCATCCGGATTACCTTCAAGCACCTGAGATAGAAAACATGCAAAAATCATATCAGCGAATGCCGAGTGAATTCATAGAGTTTAATGAAAACCGTTATATAAAACAATCATTTACAATCATTTAAAATCAGAACACAAGTATAATATCGGAAGTAAGTCCACATATTGCTAGTCAGGCAATATATAAATCAAGCATACATCTGAAACCGTCCATGAGACCGTAGTCTCTATATTACCATGATAGGTAATATATTCATCGTTAATAGCGTCGTATCATATCGTTTATTATTTATGTTTTATAGCATACATTGTATATTGTAGGATTATTATTAGCCGCATGACATTGTTACCTTACTGTGAAAACAGCGGGCCGCGAACCCGACAAACAATTTGCCCATCTAAGTTAGCGTGTCGTCACAAAAATCACGCTATGGAATCTTCTCATACATAAATTCGCTTACCAATCAATGTGGTACGACGGGGATCAACCGTCAAGGCGCGAACTGGGGTGATCGTCCCCAAATAGTACTATCAAATGCATAAGCGTCTACCAAATCCCGGTAGTTCACAATTCATGCTAATGGGACTTTAAGTGACATAACCTAACTACTAATAATCCTTTTAGTCTCGAATATAGGGTCATAGCATCATTCGGGTCCGTATCATTTAGCATACAATCGGGACTACTTGTGTTCTATTTTTATAAAAATCTAGCATGTTATCTCCCTCGTGGGTTTACAAATCATTTTATAAAAACATTTAAAAGAGTGCGAGGCTAAGAACTCACGTTGTTAATGAAAGGCGGATTATCGGCTACGGGCGTGCTTCGGTCACGGAAACCTATATAAATAATAATCGGTCTTAGACTCGGTCCAATGACTTTTATCAAAATAACAATATACATATGATGATTTTGTACATATGATGATGATCAAGTGGGTTTATAAATCCTCATTTACTCATTTTAGCGTTTATGTTTTAGTATCGTCTTACTAGTTCACTAGTTTTACCGATTTTACCTATTTTAAGTCCATTAATTCTTTTATAAGTTCTTTTACTTGTTTTTACCCATTTTATACCTATATGATCAGTATATATATTTTTCATGTTGGGCCCTAATGGGTTAAGCCCAATAAGCTCTTTTTACAAGTATTTATCTTATTAAGTCTAATTATTAGTCTAATAGGTTTAGTTAGCTCGTAAATGTCCGTAATTCTTATAGTTCGGGTTTTATCGGTTTTTACTTATCTTAGTTACTTATACATCAGTATACAACTTTTATAAACTTTACATTAGACGGGTTTGGTCGTCTAAGTTTTATTTGATGAAAAACGTTAATTTCACGGCGATAGCCGAAAAAGTCGTAAAAATCAAGTTTATAGTTTTTACTACTTATAAATATTATTTTTACCACCATTTATCTAATTTACACATTCAATTAACCTTTTATACATTTATATAAATAAGTTCTATAAGTTAGTGGGTTTATATTTTACATTTTATAAATTATAAAGTGAGTGCTTATATAATAATAATAAACATTATTTCCAAAATCTGATTTTTAACTTCATGTTTACCATTTTTATCATATCTAGAGTTCTACAATGACTTAGAAGCTCATTTTTGGATTACAACTTCTTAATAATATGTGCTACATATAACTTAGATATAGCTACTGCCCATTTTGAGTATAAGTTGCCTTAACAGTCCCTACAAAACTGCTTATTCAGATTGTACCACCTAACTTGTTTTGATCATATCTCACTCATTATTTTGATTCCATTGCATGGCCAACTCTCACATGTGTATAACATCATCTACTTACTGCAAATAGATCAAACCATGCAATTTTATCAGTTCATCATTTAGTTATCTACTGTTTTTATACAGCCAACTAATTAGTCATGATTTTAGCTTCATTTCTTATGGTTATCATCATTTTTAAGCATGTTTATCAACACTTGATCCCCACACAACATTTTTATCATCATATATACATCATATACATATACAAAATGAAAGAAAATACATTTGTTCTTTACAAAATAATAAGAGAAAAATGTAGAGGATGATCTTCTTTACCAATCCAAGTGGATTTCTTGTTTTAGGAAGGCAAGAACTTGATGAACACAACAAGTATCTCCAAGAACATCAAATATCAAGATCATATGTTGGAAAATCAGCCCTAGGACACAAGCAAATCACCTCCAAAGTTGTTTATATGGCCACCAAATGATCAAGGCTTCAAGGAAACACCTTAATAGGACTAGTAAACATGTGGTTTGTAGCTAGAAAAGATCAATGATGGGGTTTGTTGCTTTATTTGGGACGGCACAAGGGTGGAGGTTGAGAGAGTTTTTGGGGTGGATTGCATGGAAGGAAATGGTTAGAATGAAACCATTTGCTAGTTTTGTGCTAAGTGGGAAATGTGTTGGCTTAAAGTGTAAGCACAAGCTTACACTTGTGTAAGTTGTTGTTAGCTTGATGCCACCTATGTGTGGTGTGTCAACATTGCCGTCCCATATAAGCTAGTGGGATGGGGCAAAGTGTTTTGTCCCATCTCACTAGTTTACAGGTATTTCTCAATTCTAGTTTTCTCGATTTGCGTGCCCTCGGGTCGTTTTACGAAAAACGTTTTTATAAATTATGAATCACCGTCACAAAACGAATCCAATAAAAATTGTCTCATCAAAAACGGAGTTCAAAAACGTAAATACGTAATCCTAAGGTTTCCGGTTTAGTCGTAAAAGACGCCAAATTATGCACGTAAGCCCAAATTTAAATCCGTAAATTATGAGTTCGTCAACCAACACAAAAATAAGTTTCAAAATATTATACGAGAAAATATTTCACTACCTGAAAATGTTAGATTTGACACAGCTTTTCCTCCTAAAAGGGATCAACGTCCTCGTGATCCATTTCATTTGGATGTCCGTTTCTTATTGAAATCGAAGAGGTGCGGATATTTCTTCCACATTTCATCCTCTCGTTCCCAAGTGTACTCCGGTCCATGCTTTGAATTCCATCGGATCTTGACAATAGGTATCCGACTTTGTTTCAGTTGCTTTACCTCACGGTCCATAACTTCTACGGGCTCTTCGATAAAATGCAACTTCCCATCTATTCGAACCTTACCTAACGAAATTTTCTCGTCACTCACTGCTAGACATTTCTTCAGATTAGATACATGGAATGTGTTGTGAACACCATGAAGTTCTGGGGGTAACTCTAGTTTGTAAGCCACCGGACCTACTCTAGATAAAATCTTAAAGGGTCCAATATAACGGGGATTCAATTTTCCTCGTTTTCCAAATCTGATAACGCCTTTCCATGGTGATACTTTCAACATTACTCGGTCACCCACTTCAAACTCCATTGGCTTCCGCCGCACATCCGCGTAACTTTTCTGTCTACTACGGGCAGTCAACAACCTCTTCTTAATCTGAACTATCATCTCCGTAGTCTCCCGGATCAATTCCGGTCCCGTGAGCTGGGTATCCCCAACTTCACTCCAACATACAGGAGATCTACACTTCCTACCATACAAAGCTTCAAACGGTGCAGCCTTAATACTAGAATGGTAACTATTGTTATACGAAAACTCTGCTAACGACAAATGTTTATCCCAATTCTTACCAAAGTCTAACACACAAGCTCTCAACATATCTTCCAGTGTTTGTATCGTCCTTTCACTCTGCCCATCAGTCTGGGGGTGATAAGCAGTGCTCATGTCGAGATTCGTTCCCAAAGATCTTTGGAGAGATTTCCAAAAATTCGATGCGAATCTAGGATCTCGATCTGAAATGATCGATACAGGCACTCCGTGCTTGCATACAACATTATCAAGGTATATTCGAGTCAGCTTCTCCAGTGAGAACTGCTCTTTAACCGGAATGAAGTGTGCTGATTTGGTCAGTCTATCGACAATAACCCAAATCGAATTGTTTCCAGATGATGTTCTAGGAAGCTTGGTGATAAAGTCCATTGTAATTCGCTCCCATTTCCATTCAGGAATCTTTGGTTGTTGAAGTAGTCCTGATGGCTTTTGATGTTCTGCTTTAACTCTAGCACAAGTCAAGCATTGAAGAACATACATAGCTATGTCAGCTTTCATATTCGGCCACCAATACAACTTCTTCAAATCATGGTACATCTTATCAGATCCCGGATGAATGGAATACTTAGATTTATGGGATTCTAACATAATCAAATCTCTTAAGCCTCCAAACTTAGGTATCCACATACGACCTCTTAAACATTTCACTCCATCAGCTCTAACCTCTAAAGGATCTCCTTCTCCTCGGAACCCTTCATTAACAAAATTCTCCTTCTTACAAGCTTCTATTTGCGCATTTCTAATTTGCTCAGGCAAATTATTGTGCACGGTCAAGACTAGAGAACGCACCCTGATAGGCTCTCTATCTTTCCTACTCAACGCATCAGCAACAACATTGGCTTTTCCTGGGTGATATTTTATATCACAATCATAATCACTTAACAACTCTATCCATCTTCGTTGCCTCATGTTCAATTCCTTCTGGTCGAGAATATACTGTAGGCTTTTGTGATCGGTGAATACCGTACACTTGGTGCCATACAGATAATGTCTCCACAACCTAAGAGCAAAGACCACCGCTCCTAGCTCAAGATCATGAGTAGTATAATTCTCCTCATTCTTCCTTAATTGCCTAGAAGCATAAGCTATCACTTTCTCTCTCTGCATCAAAATAGCTCCATAACCTCTAAGAGATGCATCACAATACACTACAAAATCTTCACTCCCTTCGGGTAATGATAAGATTGGCGCACTACATAATTTTTGCTTCAATGTCTGAAATGCTCCATCTTCATCACTTCCCCAAACGAAAGGTTTATTCTTCTGAGTAAGCTTAGTCAAGGGTTTAGCTATCAAAGAAAATTCTTTAATGAATCGCTTATAATAGCCAGCCAATCCTAAGAACTGTCGCACTTCTGTTGGCGTTGTCGGTGCAGACCAATTCTTAATAGCTTCAACCTTTGCAGGATCAACATGAATTCCATCTCTGTTAATCACATGACCAAGAAATTGCACAGAATCTAACCAGAAATCACACTTCGAAAACTTAGCATACAACCTTTCATCCTTCAACAACTTCAAAACAATCCTCAAATGTTCTCTATGCTCATCTTCATTCTTAGAATAGATTAGAATATCGTCAATAAACACAATCACAAATTTATCCAAGTAAGGCTTGCACACTCGATTCATTAAATCCATGAAAACCGCAGGTGCGTTAGTTAACCCAAATGGCATTACTTGAAATTCATAGTGTCCATAACGAGTTCTAAATGCAGTTATAGGAATATCTTCTTCACGGACGCGAAGTTGGTGATATCCTGACCGCAAATCTATCTTAGAATACACACTAGATCCTTGCAGTTGATCAAACAAATCATCAATCCTAGGTAAAGGATATCGATTCTTAATTGTCAACTTATTCAGTTCCCTATAATCAATGCACATACGAAAAGATCCATCCTTCTTCTTAACGAACAAGACTGGAGCTCCCCAAGGCGACGAGCTCGGTCGAATAAAACCTTTATCAGACAACTCCTTAAGTTGCTCAGATAACTCCTTTAATTCAGAAGGGGCTAATCGGTAAGGCGCACGTGCCACCGGTGCAGCACCAGGAATTAAATCGATTCGAAACTCTACTTGCCTTATCGGTGGAAGTCCGGGTAAATCTTTAGGAAATACCGCAGGAAATTCACAAATAATAGGTACATCTTCCAATCGTTTCTCCTTAGACTCATTCCCGGTCACTTGAGCTAAGAATAACTCACAACCGTTCCTGATGTACTTTTGGACTTTAATACATGAAACGATTTTCAAACGGGATTCACCTCGACTACCATCAATTACTAACGTCCTATTCCTAAGAGGAATCTTAACTTTCTTCTCTCCACATAAAATAGTTGCATTATTCAACGACAACCAATCCATACCAATAATAATATCAAAACTACCTAATTCTATCAACATCAAATCAATCGGAAAGGAATGGTTCAAGAGATTTAGAGAGCATCCTTCTAATAGCTTATTAGTTGTCACTAATTTACCATCAGCCAATTCCACCTCGTAACTGGTACTTATCTCAACAAGTTCAATATCAATAAGGGCACTAAATTTAGTGGATACAAAGCTCCTATCGGCACCCGAATCGAATAAAGCAACATCATAATGATTGTTGAGTAAAAACGTACCGGTAACGACATTCGGATCCTCTTTCTTCACCTCAATTGTTCCAAGTTGGTAGATACCACCCTGGGGGTTTCTTCCAGGTACAATCTCTTTCAACTTGGGGCATTCCGATTTCCTATGACCTTCTTCATTACAGTTGAAGCAAATCGTTCCCTTCTTACACCTTTCAACCTTGTGTCCAAGCTTTCCGCAATTTCGGCACTTCCAGCAGTCGCTAGGATGCCTCTTGTTGCCACACTTAGGACATCTATCATCGTTGCGCGGTGCATTGTTGGTAATAGCATTTGCATTCCCCTTTCTCTTGTTCTGACGGCGATTGAAATTCTTCCTATAATCACCTATATCTACACGCTCACCGTCTCCCTTTCTTTTCTCACCTACACGGGCTTCATCTTCCTTATCCTGAATTATCTGTCCAATGAGTTGGTAAGCCATTCGAACAGCATCATCAATGGTCAGTGGTTTAGATGATGTTACGTCCCCCCGGATATTCCTGGTCAACCCTTTCACATATTGCTCAATTCGGATCTCTTCGGGTTCAACCAATCGAGGACATAGCAAGGCCAACTCATGGAATCGATTCGTGTAACTATCAATGTCCACACCTTTCATTCTCAGATGAATCAAATCTTGTTCTAACCTAATGATCACACTACGAGGACAAAACTCCAAAGTCATCCACTTCTTGATTTCAGCCCAAGGAGTAGCATTAGCAGCATCCAGACCCATGAAAGCAATTCTCCCGTTCCACCAAGTCAACGCACGACCTTTAAGAGTAGCCATAGCAAAAGTCACCTTATCTTCCTCTTTACACTTACTAATCCTAAACACCGATTCAATCTTCTCGATCCACTGGCTTAATCCTACAGCACCTTCAGTTCCATTAAAAGGTAGAGGTTCACACTTCATGAACGTCACATAAGTACAGCCACCAACTTCAGGTGCATTCGTTCCAAGTCCTCCTACATTTCCTCCAGCATTAGCATTCACATTATTAGCATTCACATTCACATTAGTACCACCAATTCCACTACCGCCAGCTCCACTACCGCCAGCTCCACTACCGCCAGCTCCATTACCGCCAGCTTCATTACCGCTAGCTCCACTACCGCCAGCTTCATTTCTAGCATTTGCCATAAATTCAGTCATAGATGCGGTAACTTGCTCCGTAATAATCCTACGTACATCATCCTCAGTCACAGCCTTCTTGGGCGGCATAGTTCTATAATTCCACAATTTCAAAGTATTAAGCATTCACCCAACAAAGGATTCACATAATATGGATCGAATTCATAATCAAGATACAAATAAGGCACAATATGGAATTCAAGACAAGATACATATTTCATTCGATCTGAAACAAAAGTATTGTCTTAGTACATCCATATCAAAGTTCTAACACTATATACACTCAAAATTCGTGCCAAGTCTACTACTATCAAGTCGGTTCAGTCAAAGCTACAAAAGCACAAAAGATATAAAGGTCACTACTAAATACAGACTGGTCTACTGAGACCCGCCAGATGGTCCATCATCCATCGTCTTCTGGATCTTCGCCGGACGATCACTAGACACATCTTCAGCTGGGCGCTTACGGATTACTCCTCTTTCAACCATGTCGGCATAAAATCTACTGTTCCAACCCACAGATATATTCAACTCCTTTTCGGCTTTCTCACGCATCGCACGAGCCACACTCAACTGAATCTCCATAGAATTCACCTTTCTCTTCATGGCAGCATACTCACCACTTTCCAATACCGATAACCTCCTAAAAGCATCATTCAAACCACGTTCTACATCACTCAAATCCAAACTAAGCAATTCTTGCTCTTTCTCGCCAATCTTAGCCTTCGACTCCAAATAAGCAACCTGAGTATGAACAACACCTAATCCAACCTCTGTCACACAACTCTTAACACGGGAAGCATCTAGATCACGTCTCAAGGCCCATGGTGCAAGACCATCAATATGAGTAGCCTCTCGAGTACTAGACGAATCTCCTATCTCACGTCTACGAGTAGCAATACCATCGGTACCGTCAGGTGCATCGTCATCCTCATCCTCCTCTGATTCAGAATCAGATTCAGACGATTCAGACATTTCATCCCTAGGTAACTCATCCTCGGAATCAGACGAACAAACTGGTGGGGGCAAAGGCTCGCCCTCTGGAACATCATACGGATAAATAAGCTCAGCTTCCTCATCATCATCAACCTCAACATCTATACCTACATCCTCCTCGACATCCTCGTCGTCAATCTCGTCATCTAAATCATCGAACCCAATCTCATCCTCATTCTCAATATCAGCATTCTCAATCTCCACATTCTCATTACCCACATTCTCAATATCCACATTCTCAATCTCATTCTCTACTAAGTCTTCCTGAGGGGCAATCTGATCTCCTAGTCCTAACTCGGGCTCGGGATCCTCAAATGGTTCCTCCTCATCATCAATATCAAAATCTACTAAGTCTAAATAAGGATCATCTTCTATATTAGGTTCGGGAATAGCATGGTTTTCTACAGGAATATTAGGGTCAGCCATGACAATCTGCATTTATATATATTTATCTCGTATTAGGATAACATACTAGTTAAACAATTACATAATGAAATCACGATATATACATATATATAAATTATATTATATATATCAAAATATATATCTTCTCAATAGGGCTTGTTGGTAACGTCGGAGATCTCTGGCACCGTTATAGTCAAAAGATTTTTCAAATATTTTTCTTAAATGTTCATTGTCAAAAGATTTTGAAAAGTTTTGTTCAAAACCTTGGTTTTTAAAATAATTTGTTCTCTACAACGAGAGCTCTGGTACCAAACTGTAACACTCTCATTTTTCGTATCGGTACAGCGGAAGGGTCTTTCAGAGTGTTACGGGATAGCACAATAACTCCAATCATAGACAACACATAAAAATGGTTGTACAAGGTTTAACAAACATTCATTCGATAAAAAGTTTCAAAAGCGTACAACAGGTCCCAAATTATACAGGTCATTAAGTTTACAAAACACAGATCGAATGAACATTTTTAATATTAAGTGTGGGCCATCAGAGTCGATCTCCATCCGGATTACCTTCAAGCACCTGAGATAGAAAACATGCAAATATCATATCAGCGAATGCCGAGTGAATTCATAGAGTTTAATGAAAACCGTTATATAAAACAATCATTTACAAGCATTTAAAATCAGAACACAAGTATAATATCGGAAGTAAGTCCACATATTGCTAGTCAGGCAATATATAAATCAAGCATACATCTGAAACCGTCCATGAGACCGTAGTCTCTATATTACCATGATAGGTAATATATTCATCGTTAATAGCGTCGTATCATATCGTTTATTATTTATGTTTTATAGCATACATTGTATATTGTAGGATTATTATTAGCCGCATGACATTGTTACCTTACTGTGAAAACAGCGGGCCGCGAACCCGACAAACAATTTGCCCATCTAAGTTAGCGTGTCGTCACAAAAATCACGCTATGGAATCTTCTCATACATAAATTCGCTTACCAATCAATGTGGTACGACGGGGATCAACCGTCAAGGCGCGAACTGGGGTGATCGTCCCCAAATAGTACTATCAAATGCATAAGCGTCTACCAAATCCCGGTAGTTCACAATTCATGCTAATGGGACTTTAAGTGACATAATCTAACTACTAATAATCCTTTTAGTCTCGAATATAGGGTCATAGCATCATTCGGGTCCATATCATTTAGCATACAATCGGGACTACTTGTGTTCTATTTTTATAAAAATCTAGCATGTTATCTCCCTCGCGGGTTTACAAATCATTTTATAAAAACATTTAAAAGAGTGCGAGGCTATGAACTCACGTTGTTAATGAAAGGCGGATTATCGGCTACGGGCGTGCTTCGGTCACGGAAACCTATATAAATAATAATCGGTCTTAGACTCGGTCCAATGACTTTTATCAAAATAACAATATACATATGATGATTTTGTACATATGATGATGATCAAGTGGGTTTATAAATCCTCATTTACTCATTTTAGCGTTTATGTTTTAGTATCGTCTTACTAGTTCACTAGTTTTACCGATTTTACCTATTTTAAGTCCATTAATTCTTTTATAAGTTCTTTTACTTGTTTTTACCCATTTTATACCTATATGATCAGTATATATATTTTTCATGTTGGGCCCTAATGGGTTAAGCCCAATAAGCTCTTTTTACAAGTATTTATCTTATTAAGTCGAATTATTAGTCTAATAGGTTTAGTTAGCTCGTAAATGTCCGCAATTCTTATAGTTCGGGTTTTATCGGTTTTTACTTATCTTAGTTACTTATACATCAGTATACAACTTTTATAAACTTTACATTAGACGGGTTTGGTCGTCTAAGTTTTATTTGATGAAAAACGTTAATTTCACGGCGATAGCCGAAAAAGTCGTAAAAATCAAGTTTATAGTTTTTACTACTTATAAATATTATTTTTACCACCATTTATCTAATTTACTCATTCAATTAACCTTTTATACATTTATATAAATAAGTTCTATAAGTTAGTGGGTTTATATTTTACATTTTATAAATTATAAAGTGAGTGCTTATATAATAATAATAAACATTATTTCCAAAATTTGATTTTTAACTTCATGTTTACCATTTTTATCATATCTAGAGTTCTACAATGACTTAGAAGCTCATTTTAGGATGACAACTTCTTCATAATATGTGCTACATATAACTTAGGTATAGCTACTGCCCATTTTGAGTCTAAGTTGCCTTAACAGTCCCTACAAAACTGCTTATTCAGATTGTACCACCTAACTTGTTTTGATCATATCTCACTCATTATTTTGATTCCATTGCATGGCCAACTCTCACATGTGTATAACATCATCTACTTACTGTAAATAGATCAAACCATGCAATTTTATCAGTTCATCATTTAGTTATCTACTGTTTTTATACAGCCAACTAATTAGTCATGATTTTAGCTTCATTTCTTATGGTTATCATCATTTTTAAGCATGTTTATCAACACTTGATCCCCACACAACATTTTTATCATCATATATACATCATATACATATACAAAATGAAAGAAAATACATTTGTTCTTTACAAAATAATAAGAGAAAAATGTAGAGGATGATCTTCTTTACCAATCCAAGTGGATTTCTTGTTTTAGGAAGGCAAGAACTTGATGAACACAACAAGTATCTCCAAGACCATCAAATATCAAGATCATATGTTGGAAAATCAGCCCTAGGACACAAGCAAATCACCTCCAAAGTTGTATATATGGCCACCAAATGATCAAGGTTTCAAGGAAACACCTTAATAGGACTAGTAAACATGTGGTTTGTAGCTAGAAAAGATCAATGATGGGGTTTGTTGCTTTATTTGGGACGGCACAAGGGTGGAGGTTGAGAGAGTTTTTGCGGTGGATTGCATGGAAGGAAATGGTTAGAATGAAACCATTTGCTAGTTTTGTGCTAAGTGGGAAATGTGTTGGCTTAAAGTGTAAGCACAAGCTTACACTTGTGTAAGTTGTTGTTAGCTTGATGCCACCTATGTGTGGTGTGTCAACATTGCCGTCCCATATAAGCTAGTGGGATGGGGCAAAGTGTTTTGTCCCATCTCACTAGTTTACGGGTATTTCTCGATTCTAGTTTTCTCGATTTGCGTGCCCTCGGGTCGTTTTACGAAAAACGTTTTTATAAATTATGAATCACCGTCACAAAACGAATCCAATAAAAATTGTCTCATCAAAAACGGAGTTCAAAAACGTAAATACGTAATCCTAAGGTTTCCGGTTTAGTCGTAAAAGACGCCAAATTATGCACGTAAGCCCAAATTTAAATCCGTAAATTGTGAGTTCGTCAACCAACACAAAAATAAGTTTCAAAATATTATACGAGAAAATATTTCACTACCTGAAAATGTTAGATTTGTCACACCCGTTCTCTTTACTCGACCGTCCAAAGCTGACTGCGAACGTATAGAGTGAATCATTTGGATAAAATTATCCGCATGATTGAAGCCGTCAATTCCGATTCCTGGAACAAGTGAAATTCAACTAAGAATCGCACCATCGTTGCTTTCCAGTTGTCACGAGCTTGATTCATACAGAATCTTACAAGTTACCTACCAAGTGCTGTTTGATGTTAACACTAGAAGGATTTCCACTCATCACTGGGAACACTTAAGAGTGTCACTCTGAGTGTTCTGGAAGATCACTGAGATATTGCGTAGAGGCCTGGAACGTGTTTAAATTTAATTAAGAATAAAACAGTTGTTGCTTTCCAGTTATCACAAGTTTGATTCATAAAGAATCACACAAGTCACCTACCATGAGCTTTTTGATATTCGCTCAAGAAGGATTTCCATCTTCATTGTAAATACTTTCGTATTACTCGGATGTTCAGGCAAGATCATGAAGATTTTGCGTAGGACTCTTAATATCTTTCTTACTTTTCACAGTGTGTGAAGAAGCAAGGAAATATGGAAGTGTGTCCTAATGAGATGTTTGATGATCTCAAATGGCTCTAGACTCGATCGTGCATTTTGGATTTTAGTGATCAGAGGCTGGAGAGGAGTGCCACCTTTTCAATATCAATATATTCGGAGTGAATAAATCGATAGATAATGTATTGACCCGGTTTTAAGAGATATCTGAGTTAGCTGGGATGGATTGTGCATTGCATCACTGGGTCCATGATGTCTGTCTTCAATATCAAACATCATTAAGATGAACTCAATAGCATATGTGTTGACCCGGGTTTCTACCTAAGGTTGTAAGGAGGGCTTCTTTCTTTACACCCTTTATCTTTACAATTCTTTTTTATTCTTCAACCCCTTAAATACGTCATAACTAGCACCTTGTTGTGATTGTTCCAGTGCTAACTTAAGTACTTGGTCGGCATTCAACTACGTTCACAGTCTTTCTCCATTTTTCCTAACGACTACTATTTCTAGCTATGGAATGTCCTTAGGAAGATTCCTCCGGTTTAAGAAGAATCATTGAACTTAACCTATCCTACCATCCTTATGTCACCACAATCTTCATCGTTGTGAAATAAATGGGTTTTGGGTAAGTATATGTCACCATTAAAATCCATTTTGCTCCCCCTTAACATATGCCATGATATTCGAAAACATTTCGCATATGTCGGGATGAGCCAGCACATTAAGTCAAACCATTTGTGATAATTTCCCATATTAAATCATATTTTCTCCCCCATATTAAAAATATTTACCCAATCGATGTTTTTAATATCAATTGATTTAATGAAGTTTTAACAAAGGTTTTGGTAAGAAAAATGCAAGTCCGTTTTATCTTCGTGATACCAAATGTATGAGATATGATACCGATTTGTAACATGATCACATATTCACCATATTAGAAAAAAATTGACAAGGTTGGACCTGATTGATGAGAACATCATATGATAAGATCAAATGGTTCTTGTCAGCATATGTTGGTCGCCTCGTCACGTCTGAAGTCATCTCTTGACACTACGTGTACGATTGGTATTGTTGTCTTGACACCAATTAGTGAACTTGGCACTTTCAACATCGAAGATTCTGAATGCTTGACAATTGCTCCCCCTCAATTGTTGACCCGTGTTCTATTGAAAGATCTGTAGTCGTCGTTTGAGTAGTCGCATCGTGGAGTATGTAGATACCAATTGTAGATAGCTATGGTTGTAGAGATGATATCTTCATAAAAATAAGACTTCTCTTGTTGTAACAAATAAATGCACTAAATCGTACATAGATTTGTGTTAAACCAAGTTATAAAGAAAACTTGATCCCTTACAAGGTTTTAAATTAAACCTTTCCCGAGAAAATTAATTCTCGTTGTGAGCCAAAGCGTTCATAAGAAATACTTGACTTTAATATGAAAAGCGGGTTGCAGTTTGAAATAACTACAAGCCATATAGGCATGTTTTATGAAATATTTACAACTTTTGTACGAACTCTATTTATGGCGCCGTGTCAATATTAATCAACATTTCTAAGGCCGTAAATATTATCGTACCAAAAGACATGCCTTTGAAGAATAAAGTGAAAATATTTTTGGATTTTTATGAATTTTTCAATTTTTATGGTTTTTATATGGTTTTATATTTTTGTATTTTGCTTTTGTGGATATAAATATAAACAATATGTACAGATGATCACCAAGGATACGGAGAGTAGTTTACCACCACTATTCTTTCGCTTCATCTGCCAATTCTTTTAGAGTCTCAGGCGAGAAGGTTCTCATTCCTAGCTTGTCGGCCAAAAATTCAATTCGAGCGCGATCTAAAGCCTTCGTGAAAATATCCGCCAATTGATACTCAGTCCGGACAAAGTAAAGCTCGATCACTCCATTTTCCAGTTTCTCCTTGATAAAGTGGTAGCGAATGTCAATATGCTTCGACCGGGAGAATTGAACATTGTTGCTGCATAAGGCAATTACACTCTTGTTGTCGCAGTACATCGGAATTTTGTTGAAACCTAAACCATAGTCGGTTAATTGCGATCTCATCCAAAGAATTTGAGCACAGCAACCGGACATAGCTATGTATTCTGCTTCCGTACTTGAAATTGCAGCGCTTTTCTTCCTTTTTGATGCCCAACTGATTAGTCGATCTCCTAGTAGTTGCAAAGTTCCACTCGTGCTACGCCTAGTATCTTGACAACCCGCGTAATCCGCATCTATATATTCCATGTGTGCAACCGAAGAGTCTTTCGAGTACCAAAGTCCTCGATTAATGGTTCCTTTAAGATAATAAAAGATCCGTTTAATAGTAGCTAAGTGTAACTCAGTAGGCCGAGTTTGATACCGAGCACACATACATATAGCAAACTGAAGGTCAGGTCGACTAGCTGTGATATACAGAAGGGTACCGATCATTCTACGATAAAGTGTCGGATCAACAGCAACTCCATGTGGATCTGCATCAAGCTTAGTTCGTTCCACCATTGGAGTATCTACAGGGTCGCAAGATTCCATCTTATATTTCTTAAGAGATTCAAGGGCATACTTGGATTGATTGATAAAGATGCCTCTGGGACTCTGAGATATCTGAAGTCCTAAGAAGAATGATACCTTGCCCATCATTGACATCTTAAACTTGGAAGACATGAGTGTCCCAAACTCATCGGATAAAATTTGGGTCGAGGCAGCAAATACAATATCATCAACATATATTTGTACCATAATCATATCTTTACCTCGATTCTGAATGAACATCGTGGGATCCACCTTGCCTTTAGTGAAGCCTTGTGTAATGAGGAATTGTGACAATAGATCATACCATGCGTGTGGAGCTTGCTTCACCCATAGAGAGCCTTCTTAAGCTTGTACACGTGGTTAGGATATTTAGAATTCACAAAACCATCCGGCTGTTGGACATTGACCTCTTCTTTGATTTCACCATTAAGAAATGCCGTCTTCACATCCATTTGATAGACTATCATATTCATGTGGGCTGCATAATCAAGGAATAGTATAATAGCTTCCAAACGGGCAACAGGTGCAAAGGATTCCATAAAGTCGATGCCTAATAATTGCTTGTATCCACGAGCTACTAGTCGAGCTTTGTTCTTTAATATTTCGCCTAACTCGTCGAGTTTCACCTTGTAAACCCATTTCAAAGTGAGTAACTGCACTTTATCTGGGCATGGGACAAGTTCCCATACATCAAGACGTATAAATTCATTAAGTTCTTCTTGCATAGCCTCTATCCAACAGGATTGGGTAAACGCTTCTTTAGATTTCTCTATGTCTATGTGCAATAATTTAGCAACCTTGTCACTTGGCTGACACTGTGGTGTTTTAATAGATTGATTTTCACATTCAAGCGAAATACAGTGTTGTTGAATCTCATCAAAACGTTTTGAAAGCAAAGTGTAAGAATCTTGAAGCTTTAAAAATCCAACGTCAGATTTGTGACAAGTACTATCTACCACATTATCCACAGATTCAATATTATGCACAATAGAATCATTAGCAACACTATTATTCATACAGACGGAAACAATATCAAACGACATCACTTGCTTCAGAAGCTGATCATTTTGGCGTGAAACAGGTTCTATTTCAAGTAAACTGTTTTCATAAGCATCGTCCATTTCATTGAAAACACGTCTAACTTCTTCTATTTCCAAAAGCAAATCTTGATCAATATTACTAAGACAAGCTTTAACATTCTTTACAAACGGAAAAAATTCATCTCGAAACGTAGTTCTAGTGTGCTCAAAATTCCATTCACCTTCCGTTATGGCCGAAGCCGTCGTACGTTCCAAAATGACCTTGTCAAAATCGGCAAAGTATTGGTGCACCGCATTTAAGTTAACGGACACCTTACTTACCGGTGGAATTAACTTAGTTAAATCCGTTTTGAAAAGTGTAGGAGACGTACTAGGAAGGTTTTCCGTTGACAAACTTTGGGGCACAAAAATTGATAATTGAGCTAATTGCTTTTGTAAGCGAATGCGGGTCTTTTTAGAAAATTGATCTTTATTATACTTATCATAATCAATCATATGAAATTTTGAAATCATTCTAGATTGAGTTTCTTCCGCAAGTGACTGTGTCTCCTCAGTACTACAAACATAAGGTGCTTCTTTCGATTTGCCAATTAGGGTCATATCATAAAGACAAGGAATATATTCCTGAGCTTGTTTTGCATAACCGGGATTTGGTGGTAAATCTTGAAGACGCTTAAGTTCGAGTTATTTAAACGATTTAGTTAAAAGATGAACCTTTTATGTGGAAGCATATTGTTTTAAAAGTTGTTGTTCTTTGAATTTAAGAAGTTTGGTAGCATTAATTTCCGATTCAGACTTTTTAGACTCGAGAGTTTCGAAATCCATTTTAAGTTTTTGAAATTTTTTGACAACCGACTCCTTTTCTTTTAATTCATTGGAAAGATTAGCTTTTAATGATTATATTTCTTTTAAGTGTTCAATCTTCTCAAAATGAAATTGGTCAAATTCAGAATAAGTTATTTTTTCTGCTTGAGGGACCATTTCAAAAGTTTTGACCTTTTCTTTATGCAACGCAAGCTCAGCAGTTAGGGTGGAATTCGTATCTATGGATTGTCTGAGAGCCATATGCATTTGATCAATAATATGTTTAGGCACCATGACCAAATCATGTTTAGCATAAGACGCCATACCCGTCGTAGTATTTGGTTGAGGTTCACTCAAATGTGTAGGATTCGTTGCCACATCATTCGAGTTACTAGTTCCCAAATGTTGTTCAAGGTTGTCATTTTTATGCTCAACTTGATGTGGGTTATCATTATTACCAAGATAGGTTGTAGTTGGTACCTCACTGACGACATCAGAACCGTAGTGAGAGAGATTAGGAACGAGATCAGCTTGGGCTGTGTGAATGTCATCACAATCCGAATCATATGCATCAAGATCATCTGCTTGATATGCTGCATTAGAAGTAGAAACGACTGCAATGCCTTCATTATCTGCTGCCCCTGGGTCTGCAAGAAATGCTAACTCCTCTGAATCAAAAATCTTTCCCTTTGACTGAGCATCGACCAAATACATCTTCTCAGGAAACCACGTTGCATCCCTTCTCCTTTTCGGCTGAGTGCAATGCCTATCCATATGACCTTGTCCTCGACAATTGTAGCGAGTCACCACCTTTTGAGGACCAACAGTGCATTCATTTCTACTTGCTTGAGAATTTACAGCTTGAGCGTTCACGGTCCTTGTAGATGGTCCATATGAGTTTTGCCTTCCCTGAATGGATTGGACCGTCACTTAACAATCTTAAATAGTGGCTTGTTGGCGAGGATTTGAAGAAGTACGAAGCTGATTGTTTGTTGGTGGAAATCCTCTAGTTGCAACAAGTTTTGACAAGTAGGCAGTGAGGTGGTTTAGAACATCAGTTGGCGTATCATTTGGAGTAAAGACCGGTGCTTCAATTGGTGGAAGTTCATTGGAGTAGAGTGCTTGTGCTTTTGGTGCTTCAAGTGGAAAATATCCTTGCTGAGGAGTATAGCCCATCGGAGGAGTGATAGCTTGTGATGGTGATGCCTGATGTGTTGGTTGTTATGGATAAGGCTGTGGAAGAACACTTTGTTGAAATGCTTGCTGTGGCATCATTAGTGGTTGATAAGATGGTTGTTGTGGTTGCTGATATGTGTGTTGTGGTTGTTGCTGCAAGTATGATATTTGTTGATAAGTTTAAGCCATGTTTTGTTGGGGGGGGGATCATTTGTTGAGAAGCATACATGGAAAGTGGATCACGAACTTGTGGTGTTGACAACCGAGCCGCGATCACATGGCATTCGTGTTGTTGAAGAAAAGCTTGAAGTTGATCCACATTGGTGTTATGCAAGTCCTTAGCCAATTTAACATCCTTCACGTACTTACGCCATTCGGATAGAAGGGTGTTCAAATACTTGGTGTTTAATTGAAAGGTAGGAATTGACATGCCATAGATATTGAGCTCATTCAACAATAGAGTAAA
This sequence comes from Glebionis coronaria, assembly GCA_025667525.1. NCBI lineage: Eukaryota > Viridiplantae > Streptophyta > Magnoliopsida > Asterales > Asteraceae > Glebionis > Glebionis coronaria. Next base: position 573,690,114 of record CM046881.1, read on the forward strand.
TCTCAAATAGTAATCATTGAGAGTCTCCCCTGGGACATAGGCAAACTTATCAAACGCATCATATATCTTACACTCTCGTTCTTGTTTTGTTAACGAGGTTCCTTGCATTAGAACACGAATTTTATCCTATAACTGTTTGGCAACTTTATGTTTACTGACGAGTTTGTAGACATCTGGAGGAAGGGCTTGAAGAATGATGTTAGTAGCGTATTTATCACACTTGTCTTGAATCTTATCATCTCCAGTTAGTTCACCCATTGTGCGAGGATGAGTAACTGCACCTTCCGTCACATTACCATATACCAATGGTCCATTGAGTACCGATGCCCAAATTAGATGTCCGTTCTCTATATTCAACATATAAAGTTCCATGCGGGAAACCCGATCCTCGTACATAGATTTTTCCAACATGGGTGGATGATTGTCCGTACCCGAGAGGATGGACTTATCCATGAGAGATTTGTACTCCATTTTAATAGCAAAAGATTTACAACTTTGGATCGAATAATGAGAGAAAGTAAATGTGTTTGATTTCGTGTGTTGAAGTCGAGAAACCACGTTAAAATCCCCTAAGAATCCTAGAGAATTATTCTAAATAAAACCAATCACTAATCTTCGGAATAACTTGAATCTTCGGAAAAATGGATTTTTTAGAGAAATACCAAATCTTCGGAATAATGGGTTTTTTCAAAGAAAAATCTTCGGAATAATGAGTTTTTCAGAGAAATCTTCGGATTTTTGGAATAATGGATTTTTCAGAGAAACATCTTCGGAATAATGAGTTTTTCAGAGAAATCTTCGGAATAATGGTTTTTCATAGAAATATCGGAATAATGGTTTTTCAAAGAAATCTTCGGAATAATGGTTTTTCAAAGAAATCTTCGGAATAATGGTTTTTCAGAGAAATCTTTGGAATAATGGTTTTTCAGAGAAATCTTCGGAATAATGGGTTTTTTCAGAGAAATCTTCGGAATAATGGTTTTTCAGAGAAATCTTCGGAATAATGTGTTTTTTCAGAATAATGGTATTTTCGGAATGGATGAGATATTCAGAAAAATGTACCTTTTTCGGATAAAACCTACTTCTTCGGTATAAGACCTTCTTCGGATAAACTCCTTTCTTCGGAATAATCTTCGGAATAATCACCTTTTTCGGAATAATCACACTTTTTCAGAATAATCACACTTTTTCAGAATAATCACACTTTTTCGGAATTCCACTTCTTCGGATAAACACCAATTCTTCGGAAACCAGAAACCCTTTTCCGAAAATATTTTTTCGGAATAAACCAACTTCTTCGGGTAAACAAAACCCTTTTCCGAAATAACAATACTTATCTCATGTTTCTCGGATATCAAACCACGAATGAGTTTTTATGCTAAAAAATGATCCAAATACCCAAAAATTTTGTGTTTTTAACCAAAATAACAAAACCAAATCTTTACCACAACTATGTAAATGATATATATCAACAAAAAACACAATTTTTTTTGGATCAATTGATTTTGGTTCAAAATAGACACAAAAATCAAGAACACAAACACATAAACAATACAATCATCCAATGGCTCTTGATACTATTTGTTAAATATTGTAAATCTTGCTTAAGTTTTTTAGAGAGAAAGAGATAGAAAGATGGTGGATTTCACACTTCTAGAGAGAGAGAGTGATGTAACTATTTGTTATTTGAAATGAAAACCACACCATCTCCATCAAAGAAGAGGGCTTTTATACCAAGTCCACAAAGTGGGCTTGGTTTACATTTTGGGCCGCCGACCCATACAACACATGGGCTCGATTTGGGCTTTGTTTAATAACTATAAGTGAACTTAACTACGAGCTACTATTATATCCATTGTTGGAGTGACCGAACCTTTCTAATACGTAAAACGTATTTCCAACAGTCATCGAGTGTGAGACGGCCAAAGAGACTTGGACAGATCTTGTTCATAGTTTCGAAGGACCATCCGACACTAAGGAAAATAGGATTATGGACCTGAAGTTAGGGCCAAACTATCTGAAACACTTCCTCAGACTTACACCAGTTATAAAACCTTTCTCAATGAGCTAACGACGAGGTGAAACTGTCTAAGCATGAAATCAATGTTGGTTTTGTGAACAGTCTCCCTAAAAAATGGCTTGGTTTTTCTCAAGGATTGAGAAATGCTAATCACATACAAACTCAGGATCTTGCAGACATTTATGAGAGATTTATCTATGAAGATAATCTAATAAATAGAAGATATCCTGAGTCCAAGAAGGCCTTAATAACAGACACCTCAGCCAAACCTACCCAAATTGATCATGGCCCCATTACAACTGCTTTTTACTCAAATGCAATTGTTCAAGATTTTCAGGAAACCTCAGATGATGAGGTGGATGAAAGATCTAGTACTGAATACATAAGGGATTTGAACAGGGAATATCATGAAAGGGCCATGTTGGCAAATACCAAACGCTATATCAAAAGAACTAGATTTGCTGGTAACCAATCCACTGAGGGAGTGGATTTCTACCGATGTGGTAAAACTGGGCATTTTGCTAAAATATTGTCTTTCAAGAACTCCATTGGCCTCTTATAAAAATCAAAATTTTTCATCAGGCAATGACAATTTTCAACCCAATTTTACACCAAAACTAATTCAGGCTTTCTTCTCTACATTTGTTTAATTCAAAGACAAGTTTATTATATTTTGAAAGAAGATTCAATCTCCGCTCTTCAACGAACGATAGGTCAAATTTTTATATACTTAAGGAAATTTTGCCAATCAGATTCTTCATCCATAGAGAGAAGCATGTTTACCTTTCTCATAGTGATGTCAACCCATTCTCCATTTCGAGCATGATTCTTTCCAACTAATAATTCATCATCAGCTAGAGCCATTAACACTTGATACCTGAATTCATCCTCTTCCGAGGAAAAGTCTTCATCATCCCAATCAAAAGTTTCAGCTACCAGCCCTTTGGCTTTGTTCTGAGCAGGCTTTTGAGTCTGAGCAACAGTAGGTTCAGCTTCCAAGAGTGCAAGTTTTGCTTTAACCTTTTTATACTCAGACCTATAGTCTTTCTTAATTTTCTTACTATTTTGAAAACTTTGGTTAATTAGATAAGCCTGAATTATAACAAATAAAACTTAGATCAATTTTCTTACTATTCGGAATTATACTCAGACCATATATCTGTAGTAATGGAACAGTTGCCAAGAAAATAGGGGGACCAGTTGTACACTTTCATTTAATGCGGATGTGAAAAGAAATTGTAACAAATAAAACTCTTTTTTCACATCCGAGCCTATAAATACCCCTCAATCAAAACAAACACACACACAAAGAACTTGCAAGTTTACTCTGCCAAAATTCTCTCTCAAAGAAAATTTGTGTGTGTTCAAACGAGTTTCCCGAAAAGGTTTCTTGTAAAAAGGCAATCACATTGATCACTTGTTTTATTGTTATATAGCACAAACAATCAAAGTTACCTATTTTTTATAACTCTTGATCCTTTTATAAGGCGAAAGTTTGCATTAGGTCATTTGGTGAATCTTGTTGTATTATAACAAGAAACAAGTCTTGATTTGATTCCCACAAATTGCCATTGTCCTTTTTCAAATTTTTAAAAGCTATCTTTTATGGCAATGTCCAAAGCTATCAAATATGCCCCTCAGGCTGAACATCTCACCAATGAGGGTGTCCATTTTGCAGGAAACAACTATGAGGGAAATTTCAGTTACCCTAGTAGTGTATCAGCCTACAAACCAATTTGCAAATTCTTGAAAAACTATGATTGGGCTGATGCTTTTACAAAAACCCCCTCAGTCTTCTACCATGAATATCTAAGGGAATTCTGGTATACGGCTGTGGTTGTAACCCATACCCAAGGGTCTGAAGGATCTCAGGGGTCTGAGATCAAGTCACATAAGAACTGTGTCATCATGTTCACTGTAAACAATGGGAAGACACCATTGATTTTAGACTTCAAAACATTTTGTCAAACCAGTGGACTTGATTATAACAATAGAAAGTATGTTGCACATCTTGATATGGAGTCAGTTAAAAAAGACTAAAAGAAATCACGGTCCCTAAGTTACTTGTGACTAAAACCCCATTGATCAAAACTGCTTTCCCCATGGCTTGGAGGATCCTGGTCACTTTTGTGATTCAGGTGATCGGTGGGAACTATCATCTACTGAGCAAGTTAATTCTACTCAGCAGATGCTAATCTACAGTCTTATTAATGGACTGAAGATTGACATAGGAGAGATCGTTTATAATGATCTCTTAACCAGGCTCCTGAAGGAGTCTAGGCAAAAGTATGTTTCTTACCCAAGATTCATATCATGCGCCTTAGAACGGTTACTAGGTTCCCTTTACACTCAGGAAAAATTCAGTGTTTTTTCTACTCCCATCCTGAGTTCCACAAACTTTTCAAAGAACCCATCTGAAGTCAACCCCATTGCATTTACGGCTCACATGACTGAGGTGATCAGTCGTGAATCATCCGTGTCTCCCATTCCCTTCTTACCAAAGAAGGGGAACAAGAAGATTCATACTGTGCCAAAGACCAAACCAACAAAGGCACAGGGCCCTGAGGCTTCCGAGGCACGACCCAAAAAGGCCAAGGCTAAAAAGACTACCCTTGTTCAGACCAAGCTTCAAATACCCCAAGGGAAAGAGCTTTTGGGAGGCCCTAATACATCACAGTCAGGGTCGACGGGCCAACCTACTGGTCCTCTTGATGGAAAAGGAAACAAACAACCTTCTCCTACGGGACTACCTTCCACTCAGACCGATGAGGGCATTCGTAAATCACAACCTTTGCCTGAGGTCAAAACTAAGACAAAATTCTTAGAGAGACGCCCATGGGTAACACACCTCGCAGATAGGCCTATCACTTCCACCAAGTCCAATGAAGGCACACTAGCTCAAAAGTCTTTGCCTGAGGACGAAAAACTTGATTCCTTAGACTCAGAGGGACGCCAACGGGTAAAACACCCCGCTGATAGGAATCTCACCTCCACAAATCCCGCTGAAGGCACACTAAAACAAAATTCTTTGCCTTAGGTAACCACTCTTGATCCTAAAGACTCAGAGGGACGCCTACGAGTAAAACACCCCGCTGATAGGGATAATACCTCCACAACTGATCAATCACAAACTGCCCCTGAGAATTAGTTGGCTAAATCCCAAGCCTCAAGATTTGGGGCAGGGAGTGATGATAACCAAGGCAAACCTTCTTTTGAAGGGGAGCTGGATAAACCTAAGGGTTCACTGAACTTTGGAGATTTTGTAAGTTTACTCAAGAAGCCTGATGAGTTACTCAAAGGTTTCAGTGACGACGATGATATGATTGAGGCTGGGGATGAACCTGAAACTCAGGCCCCTCCTCAATCAGACCAGAAGCCATAGTCCCCACCATTGTTCGCGGACATACAGCCCTCCCCTGAGGCTCAACAAAAGCCCTCACCTGAGGCATCCGAACAAAAAGAGCCCTCCCCTGAGGTACCCAAAAAGCCCTCCCAAGAGGCAAAACTTGACACCTCTTCGTTGGGGACTCAGACTGTGGTTCTGGATGAGAAGGTTTTGAATGCAACTCTTAAGGATGTATTAACTTATGCTTCCACAGACTTAAAAGCTGAGGTCACTCAGGTTCATGAAGACTTGGCTTCAAAAGCTGATGAACTCCTTGATGAGTTCAGGACATATGGTGATAGATTTGACCTGGCTGAGGAGAAGATGAGAATTTAGGTGGACAACCAAATGGAATTCATCAGCTCTATTAACAATAGTCAAGAAAATTAAGAGAATAAGCTCTTCCTACTGTAGAAGCAAATGTATCCTTGAAGACAACTCTGGATGGACTGATCACAAGTACCACTGAGTCCAATTCCAGAGTTAGTCAACTACTTGAGTTACTGAAGGAGGACAGGCTCACTGAGGTTTTCACCAGGTTAGACTCTCTCAAGTCTGACTTAGATATGGTGAAATGGAAATGTGATGCCATCTATGAGGATGTTCATATGGATGCTGAAGCAGAGTTCAGATTGTCAAGGGCTGCACAAGGTTACATGGCTAATGCCTCCAATCTCTTTGACATCTCCAAGTCCTTGAAAGAAGCTGATATTCCTAGACTTAGGACAAGGATTACCACCATAGAAAACACTCAATCCCTAATTCAGTTGGATGTTAAAACTATCAAAGCTGACACTCAGTCCATGAAGGAAATGGTGACTAAGATGTTTCAGGCTTTCAAGGGATCCTCCACCACCTTAGGACCCTCACATAGGGCAAAAACGGGGATTAGTCAGGCTAATCCTTCAACTTTTGAGGGGGAAAATGTGCCACCTATGATGTTAACTTGGACTGAACCTCCTTCTCACACTGAGGGGGAGCAGGAAGAACTAGAATAATCCCAACCCTTAAACTCAATTCCTCCCAACCCTGAGCCCTCAGTATCTAAGTTAGATAGGGGCAAAGGTATTGCTGATGAAACCTTAACACCTCCACCAAAGAAACCTGTAAAAGCTTCAAGAGAAAGAAGGTCTGATCCTGATGCCATTGTCTTGGTACCATATGAGATTAATGGAATAATGTACAAGATGACTCCTGATCAAATTCAAGTGTACTTAGATAGAATGGAGTCGGCTAAGGCTAATGAAGCAACAAAGGCTGAGATCTTGAAGGTATCCACTAAGTTTGTGAAAGAAGTGGGTGGTAACCCTAAGGTCTTTCTAAGTAAGAAAGGGGGAGAGGAGTTCATCCAAAAGCAGGAGGAAGAACTCAAGGCCATTCAGGATGAAATGGTCTTGAAGAAACAACAAAGAACCACTCAACTTAAGAAACTGTATGACCAATACACCAAAGTCGTCACCCAAAGAAGAAAGCCTGAACCAATCACTAACCTTCAGATCATTCCTCATACCACACCTGTCTCAGTATCTGTCTACAAAAACAATGATGAGAGGAATTTTGAAGTTATGAAGAAATTTTCATTTGCTGATTTCGGTCTCAGTGAGTGGGACGAAATGGGAAGGATCTTCAGGACCAAAACAAACAAATGTGTCCTTGAGATACTAAACTATCTCATTAAGAGATATGAGAGGTTGAATCAAATGAAGGAACAATTAGGAATCACTGAAGATCTTCCTTTAACTGAACAGGATCCTACCAAAACTCAGGGAAGAAAGAGAAATAGAGTTGAGCTTGAAGCTGAGACAAAGATCCCTGGGTTAGACAGCAATCGCACCCTCCCTGAAAGTATCCCCTTTGTGAATAACATGGTTATAGAAGAACCTGAGTGGGGTATCTTCTTCATTGATGTATTTGGGGATCAAGCATTTCAAAGAATGAGTGACATAAAGAAATGTACTAATGAGAGTGTTCTCATCTTTCTTGTGATGGCTGGACAAGTTCAGACTAATGAGAATAAAAGATTTGCTGAGAAGCTCAGGGAGATAATTGCTAGGAGGTCTGACAAAGAAAAGGTGTTAAATTCATCAAGGGTGAAGAGGGAAGCAATGGATTCCTGAATAACTGTAATCTTTTGTTTTTTTATGTTTCTTGTATCAGACTATTCAGTCTTATGTAATGATGAATGAAAATGAAGTACTTTTTTATATCAAGTCCTTTCATCAGTAGAATAGTTTGTAATAAGAAGAAGCCTCTTTGCTCACTTATAACAATTTCACTTAGGGAAATTTTATATCCAAATAGGGGGAGATTGTTAGGTCAATTCAGTACCTAATGACCTCCCTGGTGGATTTGAATAACAATCAGCCTAAGTGAAGTATTAACCTTGAACATAACAAAGTCACTTAGTGAACAGTCACTCAGTAAGTTGCCTTCGAGTTCCTAGACTGATTCTAAAAGAAAGACTCGAGCATTCAGAGAGGCGAAGCTCAATGAATGTCTTCTATGACGAAGAAGAAGGTGATGGGTTCAGTGAATTGTGGCAATAGACTCACTGAACCTCATACGATCTCCCTGAAGAAAACAAGCATTCTCCAAGACTGAAGTAAAGGTGGGATAAGTTGAATTGTGACAAGATGAAGTACATCACACAATTAGCATGACTTACCCTTTTGGGATAGATGGGGTACTGACAAGTGTAAAGGACTTACGTCTTACTACTTAGAATAGGGTAAGACAAGATACTACATTGTACCAATAAGACAAGAATTGCACATGGGCAATTATTGTCTTCTACCTAACTTTCCTTCTATAAATAGGATGCTTGTAAAAGGAGAGAAAATAAGTTTGTGCACTTAATGCTTTAGACATTCACAAAAAGGTTTTCTCTCCTCCAAATACGATCAAACACTTGAGTTCTAACCTCTTGTTGATAGAATCGTCAAGCTTAGCAATCGTTAGGATTGGACTAGCTTGTTAGTGAGGAGATCACCAAACCACACATTGTCTATTTAATCCCTATTGTAGCCTCGTATACAATAGGGTATAATTCTTTAATAAAGCTAAGAGTTAAACTATGAAAAACCTTTGTGTTATTTACTTACTTGTATTAAGTTTATTGCATTACTTAACCATGGGTTAGGACTATACTTAGTATACTTAAGTATAGTACTAATTACAAGGGACCAACAGAAGAGTTATGCCAACAAGCATCGTAGGGACTTACATTTTAACGTAGGAGAACACGTTTTCCATAAGGTTTCGCCGGCACGTGGTGCTAGAAGTTTTGGAATCAAAGGGAAGCTCGGTCCTCGATTCATCGGATTGTTTGATGTCATTTAGCGAGTCGATGAAGTATCTTATCGTTTACCGTTACCTCCACAGCTTTCTCATGTTCACGATGTTTTCCATGTGTCCTTACTCAGAGGATACAAGTATCATCCCATTCACATGGTTTAGTATCACTGGAACAGATTCGTGAAGATCTTACCTTCATAGAAGAACCCGAACGAGTTCTTGACAGACAAGAACGAGTCATGAGAAAGAAGACGATTTCATTCGTCAAAATCCTTTGGAGGGATCATACCGAGCGGGAAGACACTTGGGAAACAGAGGATTCTATCCGAGCTTTTTACCCTCATTCCATAGGTATCTTTACAATTTTCCTTCTATTTTGTTAAAACATTCATAACTAAACTTAACAATATTAGGTAAACTCAAATCATATCTAGACCATAAAGTAAGTAAGTTTAGAAAAGGTACGACAATTAAGGTGGTTAGGCGTGAGGCGACGAAGCTTATGGTATTAAAATAGCCGAAAGTTGTGACAACTGTAGTGGTTTGGCTAGAAATTATAGCGGCTATGGTTGTTTGACCGGAAGTTGCAACGGTTGTGTTGATTTGACCAGAAGTGGTAGCGTGTGTATTGCTTGGTTTGATGGTATAGATAATTTTGTGATGATTGGTTGAAAATTAATGATAAAATAAATTACTCCGTATCTAATAAAGGATTTGTTGGTACCATCACTCCTCAGAGTTTGTTTGTTGGGTACCATTAATCGGTTTGTATGTTTAAAGTGATAGAAGCATAGCTTTGTGGAAGCTAAGGTGAGTTATGACCCAATCAAAAAGCCTAAATTCTTGTGCATATATATCATTATGTAAAACTCAAACACTCATATACTTCTACTAGCACAAATGAAAATCAGTATTGTATTAAAACTGATCCATTTTGCTCTTTATACGAATACTCTTTATTACGTGAAGTTATTACTTATTTGACGCACAAAATTTCGGTGATTACTCATGCAAGTACTCAGATTAGTTCATTTTTAATAGTTTACTCAACTAATTTAACAATTCTACAATTTTACTTTCGTGCTTTAGTTAAGTGTTTGTTTACAATCTAGATTACGAATCATTTCAATACACTTTTAGATAATTTTAATGATGTAGATGAGAGCTTGTACAATTAAAGCATTAAATTGATAAACTTGTTACAATATTTTTACATAGTTATTATAATGTTTTATCTGTATTTGTTGATGTGCATGAAATTTTTTGGCCAACCCAATTAAAAATTCTTGGCTACGCCCTTGAAAAGTAGTGTCCAACCACATAACCCACTATATAAGGATAACTATAGACTCTGTAGCAATCGACCCAAGGCAAGAACCAATAGGTTTCGTTCGTTGATTAATTCAATGGTTTAGTCTATTGGTTTTTTAGCACATACGTACTAGCATACTTATTGCTTATTTAAACGTATTATGTAAAACCCGCATGCTTTTACCATGAATAGTACCCTTATGATCGCACGTACATGATTAGAAATTTCCTTATTTAGCACGTTTACGTTTCACGAATAAGAATTACAAGTATTACGTACGTGTTATTTCACGATAAGTATTTATTACGTATTAAGACACGATAATTATTATCCAAAATAATTATAATCACGAACATGAAAATCATGAACGTAAATAATCACGAACCTAATATTATGTATTTACGTATATTTATTACGATTACGAATAAATATAGTTTACGACACGAACGATTAATAACTAAATCACGTAAACACGACACGATAACATGTAAATTAATAGAACACGGGAAAACAACGGGTTTCCCCATGTGGGGCCTACATAGCCGCGACATAGAACAAGGATGGGCCAAGCCCACCCTAAAAATTTAACTAAAAAGGAAAAAGAAGGAAAGGAGATTTTCATAATACATAATAATTAGAAAATCAAAAACCCTGCTCCTCCTCCTTCTCCCTTTTAGCCGCCGCATACAAACACCACAAAGGAGGTATTGATTGATTTTGGTAGATCCAATTTATTGCTAGATCGTTCGTGTTAGTATTTTCCTTTTGATCCACGAATCGGTAATTCTCTTAAACCTTCTCTTTTGATTGTTTATTAGATCTAAGAACATGGGAATCATGGGTTTATTAAAAACCATTAATTAAACAAGTTAATTAATTAGATCTAATCATGGGATATTAAAAACAAGGGTTTAAGGGGGTGTTTGATTCGGCCGGCAAACGAGAGCACATGCTCTCGGTGTAGCTCGTGTGACCACCAACCGAGACCTTAAGGTCTCGGTGTGGGGTTTTTGGCTCGGCAGCAAACAAACCAAGGGACCCTGATGCATGTTAGGGTTGGCCTTGGTGGTCTTGGGGGTCTCGACTGAAAAACAAAACAAGCACCACCGGCTTAAGCCGATGGCTAATATGACCAAGCAGGGGAGACCAAGCCGCGACAGCAAGGGGAACCACCGGCTAACTGCCGGTGGGAACTTTTGCTAGACGGCGGCTAGCCGAGAACCAAGGGAACCACCGGCGTAGGCCGGTGGCTGTTTTGCGAAAACGGTGGCAACCGGCCAAGCCGGTTTGCCACTGTTAAGGGGTTGTTTATTTGGCCGGTTCAAGGGTTAAACCGGTCCGGTTCATGACATGTTAAGGTTTAAACCACGGGTTCGGTTCATGATTTATTTTACAAGTTAATTATTTATTTTTACAAGTTAAATAATTACTGGATTTAATTAAATTAATTAATCATGATATGTAATTAATTTAATTTAGTCATGACTTAGGTTAATTATTATTAATAATAATACATGATTTTAACCTAAGTATTTTATGATTTATTTTAGACTAAAGTTATTAATTAATTATTAAAACATGGCTTATAATTAATTAATTTTCATGACTTAGGTTATATTAATAATAAATATTAATACATGTTTTAACCTATGTATAAATTACCCTTTTATTTAATTAAATCATGTTATATTTAATTAAATCTTATAACGTATAGTTTATTTAATTTACATATAATAATTAATAAACTATACTATTAAACCACATGACTTAGAATATTTATCAGTAAACTTAAGTTATATTATTAGCTTAATAATCCAGCTTATTTCTAATTATGGAAACTTTCTATTTTTAGAAACTTATTTAATTAAGGAAGCTAATCTATTTATGGAAACTTTCTATTTTTAGAAACTTATTTATTTAAGGCAGCTATTCTATTTTTGGAAACTTTCTAATTTTGGAAACTTTCTATTTTTGGAAACTATCTTTTTTGGAAACTTTCTATTTTTGGAAACTTTCTATTTTAGAAAACTTGCTATTTTTAGAAAGTTACTTATTATTACACAACAAGTATAATAATACAAGAAATACAAGTAATACTTAATCAGAATAAACAAAATACATGATAAACACAGCATAACGATAAAATCAGTAGAACACGACATGAACATATAAAACAAGCTAAGACATGATATAAAACCAGTTACGTATACAGTAATCAGAATACTTATACACGTATATTATTTATGTAGAATTAGTGATATCGAAGTAGGACTCTCTTCCGTTCGTCTTCTTCGTTCACTAGACACAAGGTACGGATTCTCCGTCCTTTTAGTATGGAAAGTCTTTCCTTATTAGGATTCCCCGTATGCAGCCAACTGTTTTCCCAGTATATGTTTTATATGTTTTGATTTGCTTATGTTAATTAAATGCCTAAAGCCATATACATGCATGACCAGTTTCACCTAGTTATGGAGGTACCATAACCATAACACTGGAGGCACCAGTGTTATGACTTCACCACGGCGGAGTGATAGCTCGTGGCGTCCCTTCAGCTTTTGGCCATATTATTATTATCATGTGGGGCGTATGGGTGCATCCTCGGTTACATGTTTTTACAGATTATTCAGGTGAATGTGGTGTGTGCCTTGCATCCTTCACAAGGACCTGATCCCTCCTACCCAAAAAACTTATATTAATTAGAGGCAGCCCCTCTAATTGCATGACGAGGTCACCCCTCCAAGTATTCATGTACGTTGATATTTCATGACCTATATTGGCTAATGGTAAACATGTTAAACAGTTTTTATAAGATAAACATAAGGTTTTTCAAACTACAAAACCAGTTTTACTAAGTTATACAAGGTTTTCCAGGACTTAGACATTTTCGCTGCTATATGTTGTATATGCTTATGTTATTAAATCTATGCTTTTATATCCGTGCACTGAGCGTTATGCTCAACCGTTTTCCTTTCATGTTCCCAAAACGGCAGGTACTCAGGGACGCTCGTATACTTTAAGCGTACGTGCATATGGACTGGAAGCTTCCTAGCCTTCATTACTTTATGCATTTCTTCATATTTTGATACTCATTTCTATGGATATTGTTTAGTCCTTTTCATTTACAGCACTTATGTTTGTGTGTGATGAGCTCTACTTTTGGGGTACCGATGTTTGTTTCCGGTATTTCCTTTATGGTCATGTAATGTTTAATACATTTATCCTTGTATACTTTGATGACACGCCATAATCACGCGTGAAATTCCATTTACCAAAATGGGGTGTTACATATTATGTGTGTATATACTTAGAGATGTCATTCTTTGATCTTTATTGGGGTTTCGGCTATTTAATTATACGATAAAGGTGATCTAACCCATTGCTAAAGGTACACTTTCTTTATCGTATATTAATTCCTTGTCTATACTTGATTTTAATTATTACGTTTCTTACTCGTGATTATTAATGTTCTAATATGATTAAGGGTTATTATAAATTCAAACATTGGCATTACGAGCCGTTTGTAAAACTTTTTAATTACATTAAAAAATGAAAAATCAAAAATTATGTGTGCTTAATATGATGTTGTTAAATTTTTTTATTTGATGATTAGGTTTTCATAAACTATAATTAGGGTAAATAAAATAGTTAAAACAAACCTTAAGTTATATGCAATTTGTAATGATAAATATGATGTTAATTAGTCTTTATTTATCACATATTAATCGTTAATATGATAGATACATGAGAATCATGCAAGTTTACCATGGATTATGTGTTCTCGATATTAGATATATGGTTATAAGTTAATTGTTAATGGTTTATACATGCTTATACGATACTAAGTATGTTTGTCATCTTAACCATACATTATACAAAAACAATTTCATTCACAAACCAAACTTGTAGTTATACCTTACATAACAAAGCAAAAGACCCAAAAAGAACCATCCCACTACCCCCACCATTTCCCATTCACGTAATATGATAAAAACAACCTCCTAATGGACATGAAGATGCAATTGTAAAACTACCTTATGCATTTCTAACACCTTGATTAATTTATCCTTTTTTAAGACTCTTGAGTTTCTTTGTCGTGTTTTATACTCTTACATTTCCCCTCAACCGTTTAGTTTCTTCTTTGAATGACCACCTTTCATTTATACTTTCAAGAAAATGTAGCACTGAACAAGCTTCCTTTGCATCTCCTAATGAAAATAAAAAAGAAATTGATATAAAAACATGGTGGAATTTGCAGCAACCTTAAGTGTCTCTAGATGAATAAAACCATGAGCAACAACCATAATAAAAATGGGTTTAAGGATAGTCAAGAAAGGGTATGTATGCATACTTTTTGGATTTTAAGGACGAGATACGAAGTGAATTTATATATAAGTGAAAACATGGAAATGAATCAACTACACATACGAGAGGTCAAAGATGAAATTATTACTAAATTAGAAAGGTCATGTAACACGCGCCTAAAGTGGGAAAACGCATTAATCAATTATTTCAAAGCCTAAGTGTTTAATTCAGGTGTAAAAGATTACTGTGTATTTGGTGTGGAATGGAAAACTTATAAAACACACTAAGGTTCAACCATGTATATTACAAAACACTAAAAACCCACATTAAGCGATTACCAACGCCCATAAAATGTATACATCTTTTTACTAAACAAAAACACAATGAAACTCAACATTAGATAACCCTTTCAAGAATTTCTTCATCTTCTTCTATCCCTCAAACAAATTGTGAATGCCGTCTTCTATTGATGACACTCGCCTTTTGTACCCTTTCAAACCATGCTAGACGATTTGGCGTTTAGCAAAACAAATAAGTAACTTAATTAAAATTTCTACATCTTATATTATTATCTAATTATGAATACTCTTATTTAAAAAAAATAAGAATAGAGCAATGCAAAAGAGGGAATTTGGTTTATCCGAACTTAGAGAATGAATGTTACAAAGCTCGTTTATATGAGATGCATATAGTTCTTAATCCCCCTAAAATAGAAGAACTAGAAAATCAAGTAACAAGCTAAGAATAACTTGCAGACCTTCAAGATCAATCTACAAATATGGACAGTCAAATGTAGCAACTCATGGATGAGCTTAAGAAAAATAAAATGAATGCTTTATTTTAGAATCAAGTTTGATAGTTTTTTTAATGGCTTGGTTTAGGTCCTTGATCAATATATTATTGATTCTTGTAATGGATGAATTGATTATTTGTTTGTTTAAGCTTGTATTTTTTTTCTGCCAAAGGTTTATACAAATTATTTGACTTCTCTAAATCATACCACAGAAACAATATACACTTGTAGAATTTATAAGTCAAACAACAACAAACTAAATGTTGAATTTATTGGTCAAACAAATTAAAATATTCATCATCAACAACAATATGATTAACAATCGGATACTTTCATTTCATCAGTAAACACAACCACATACATCAAGAATATCATTAACAATTCACTCGGTCAACAAAATCACAACATTTACCCAAAACCTAACATATATTCGACCAACTTTTACCAATGAAGCAAGTATACCAAAGCTTCATAATGTATAGTAAGCGTAAAACCTTGAAACATTCCAACTCATGATGACATATTTCATCAACGCCATTCACTTTTCTTCAACCATAGGAAGTAAAGAGTCTCAACAAACTAAGAATAATCTCAGCAGACCTTTGACAAATTGGTGGATTAAACCATTAGATGAAGTTGAAACATGTTGGATTCTAAAAAGAATAAAAGAATGTGTAAATAAACAACAAATTGATTTGTTACATATTTTTCGAACATATCATACTTACAAATGTAGGACACACATAAAACTAGCGATCACGATTCTGATTATTCCATGATGTTTTGAGCACTGCTTGCAATCACATGAATAACAAGCCATACTATTCATTTGTGTGTTTTAACTTGCAGACGAACATTTACAATAAAAAACGATTAACGGACCAATGGTGCACGACAAAGAAGATAAAAAAATCACAACAATAAAGTACTAGATGAAATTTTTTATTCAGATACCAACGGTGAAAACAAAAAATAGATTTTTAAAAATTCCTCCAGTAAAAAAGTCATATAACATCCGAACTAACGTTTGTTACAGATAACAGAGCTAGATGGGTCAAACGGGCAACAAAACTCCACTAGAAGGATTAATGACATCAACCAACATTATCTAAGGACCGAATTAGCAATCAAGCCTAAGTATAAGGACAAACGATGTAATTTACCCTAAACCTTATAACAATTAACTATTTGACTCATAAAGTCAACATATACTTAGATGAAATATAAATGAACTTTTAAAACCCAACTTCGAGTTTTATGCATTGACTGTGTGATTTGTTAGGATGAATACTTAGTGTGTTTGGTTGAAGGTATTAAGGGGTAAAGGATCAGTCATCGAATTAAAGATTAACATATATCTCGAGTAACTGAGAAATATTTTTTTTAACGATAAATTTATTAAAAGAACTAGCAAAAAGCTAGATCAAAAGAAACAAAAAAACTACAAAGGGTTTAATTACCAACTGGTTCATATAAATTCTCATATATGGATTAAGTTTGAAGTTGCACCTGTGTTTGGATGCATGAAAATGGATTATTGATAACTAGGCTTTTGCCCAAGTATAAAAAATTATCGTTCGTTGTGGTGGTCTAATCGAATTGATTACTGGTTTAAGTGCGACTCAGCTGTCTTTGGTGGAAACAAATGTTGTGTCGTTGTAGAGAAAGGAAAAATGCATAAACTTTAAAGTAAAAGGCAGGTAAATTAAATCTAAATCTAATTTAAAATAAATGGCAAGAAATTAAAGCGTGACGAAAAAGTAAAAGGCAATTAAAGTAAATAACGCAAACTTAAAACTATCTTAAAGGCAAATTTAAAACGCAACTAAAACTTAAAATAAGGCAAGGCTTAAAATAAATTTAAGGCAAGTAAACTTAAAGTGCAACTAAGTAAAAAGGCGGGAAAAGTAAAGCTTAAAAATTAAAATAAACTAAAACTTAAAATAAACTAAAAATACCTCACTTGGAATAATTACTCGTTCGGAATGTCACCTTCACATGGAATAATTCTTCTTCGTTCGGAATAATCAAAATAAAACACTCATTTGGAACAATTGGCTCATCCAGAATAATCACTCCTTCATCCGGAATATAAGCTCATTCGGAATATTGATTCATCCGGAATATGTCACTTATCCGGAATAAATCCTTCACTCGGAATAATGCTTCACCCGGAATAAAAGCTTGATGCGGAATAAATCCTTCACTCGGAATGTGTCATTGATTCGGAATAATTGATTATTCCGACTAAACACCTTGATCCGGAATATTCACTATTCCGAATGAACACCTTTGATTCGAAAGAAATTGTTGATCCGGAATATTAAATGTTCCGAATGAACAACCTTGATTCTGAATACCATCTTGGTTCGGAATAAATTTCAAACCTTCATTCGGAATATTCACAAATAAGCCTTCATCCGGAATAATACCTTTACTCGGAATAATTGGTTGATCCGGAATAATTCACTAGTTCGGAATATTGCTTTATTCGGAATAGCAAACTGATCCGGAATATGTCACTTATCCGGAATGTTTGCTTGGTTCGGAATAATCACAACACCACCTTGAACCGGAATAAACAGCTGATCCGGAATAATCAGTAAAGTCCCTTCATTCGGAATAAATGGCTTTGATACGGAATAACCTGGGAAGAACAGTAACGAAGAACACGGAAACAAAAATAACACGAATCTAGACAAAACTAATCCAAATCAACCAAAAGATTAAGCAAGACTAACCACAAATGATCTAATAACAATAACTTATCAATCCAAATCAATAAAACAAACAATAATAACCACAATAATAAAAACCCACTTGATTAAATCAAATAAAAATTAAAGAACACAAACATGAACATAAAGCATAAAGATTAATGATTAACCAAGAAAGGTAGATAGGAGATGAACAATAAAAGTAAAGATTAACAACAATTAAAAGGAAACTTACTTGAAATTAAATGTATTTAAGGTGCAAGACAATTAAATAAATGAAATGTATTTAAATGTGCAAGTAATTAAAATAGAAGAGCTAATTGTCACACTTAGCCAACAAAAATGAAATGAAATGAAATCTATTTATAGGGGATTAGGGAGGTGCTTAGTGGAAGCTTCCTCCCCTCTTTCTTCTTTCTTTAATTATCATTTAGTCATCGTCTTCTTAATCTTCGACTTTTGACTTTGTCTCAGGATTAATAAACTCGTCTTGTAATTTCTTCAATAAATTAGACTTGAGTTCTTCGGCTTTTAGTAAACTTCCGTCTTTTGACTTTTTCTTCGATAAATCTTCAGAATTGGTCTTGGACTTCCGTTCTTTTAGCACTCTTGATTTCTTGACTTCGTCTTTTGTCTTTTTCTTCGATAAAAGCCCGTGAATGCCCGTGTTTTCTCCCCTTTTCACATTTTCGTCCTAAATCACAACAAAAACACAAACCACGCATAATTCCGACATTTACGACATAAAATACACGCTTTGGCTTGGTTATTATTGTAGTTAAGTGGTAAAAAGGATGGGTGTTTACACACATATCAAATCCCCTACACTTGACCATTGCAATGTCCTCATGTAATGCATTAGTTACAAAGCATGTTTTACATTTTTCATCACAATCAATCAACATTGGCCTTTATTAAAGAGACATAAAATTATAAACATTCAAAGGAAGAAAGTAAGTAAAGAAATCAAAGACATACCTTAGGGTTTTGGAAATGTCGTGAATGATCATCATCCTCAAGTTTTCACATTCTCCAAACCAAGCTTAAAAACGAGATCATTGTTATTATAAGTTAGCAAACTTACACGAACTCATGTGGGCCAATTATTCACTTAGACTCCCTTATTCCTAGGTGTATCTCTTATATTTTATTTTTGTCTTGAATGATCACGAGGATTCATTGTTGACTTATTTCGATAGTTATTTAGGCTGAAAATAAAGTGGGACGATTTAATCAATAGTTAGCTAAAGGAAAAAATCTTTTAAAACTGCTTCTCGGGACCTCATAAAGTTCATATCTTGGCATAACTCGCTTCGCGATTTGAGACCTTTCTCGGACCGATATTTGGCAGCGACTTCATACTTCAAATCTTGAGAGACGTTCTTGAAATTATGGTCTTCTCTTCATAATAGGAATTTCTTCACTTGAAGCTTTGAGAGATTCTTCATATTTAGACCACGACTTCTTCATTTTTCTCCAATCTTTATTTGGTATTTTGATATACAACGATCCGCCTCCTTTTAGGACTTGGATCTATTTATCCTCATACCTTGTTAGGGCCTTTTCGGATAGACTTCTCCATGATCTTTACGGGAGTACTTGCTTTTCGTCGTGTGTCTCGATCCTTCATATTGATTTTCGATAAATGATTCTTCACATCACTTTTGGATCTTTAGCAACAAAATGTAGCCCTCATGCCTTGTTAGGGCCTTTTCGGACTCGCCAATCTTCGCATCCCGCTTCAATAAGTTATGCTTGGCTATG
Organism: Glebionis coronaria; assembly: GCA_025667525.1. Lineage (NCBI taxonomy): Eukaryota > Viridiplantae > Streptophyta > Magnoliopsida > Asterales > Asteraceae > Glebionis > Glebionis coronaria. The sequence goes on from CM046881.1 coordinate 573,709,701, forward strand.
AACTCTAATCCATACCGAGCAACTTTTAAACGATCTTGGGCTAGAAGCTAAGTAACTTTTCAAATCATACAACCTTATTTATTGCAGATAAATTTATTAGCAAGCGATGGGAGAATAGGCTTATAATTAACTCACATAAATTCACGAAAGAATACCAAACTTATAATTGACTCTATCATCTCTCGTTCTCCACAATTTAAAATCTCAAGGAATGAGACTCCTGGATGCTTAGCCTATTAAATCAAAGTTTTGGGTTTTCGAGTCATCTATAGGATCTTGCAAACTCTTGGACTTTTTCAAGTTTAGAAATCTCATTTTAAAGTTCCCTTAATAAACGACTCTCTAGGATCAATTATAGGAACTTGTGAAAAGTTCTTGTTCTTAACCCGTGAGAGTTAAGACTTTCGCGTTTTAAAGCTTCCTACATAGAAGCCTAGCAAAACTTGACTTAAACACGTTAAGGATACTAGCTAGAGTAAACTTAGATAAGTAAACTCGGGTTGAGTCAAAAAATTCACAACGTTTGAAAATTAAAACCACTTTATTAAAATTTATTCTAGCAAAGAAGGAAAACAACTATACAAAGGGAAAAAACTAATTGGCCAAAATAGATTAAAAATTTTGAAAAATGTCGAAAAATTGATTTTCCGGTTAAAATGAGGACAAATACAAGGAAAAGACCACTTAACTTCGATAGAAGTCCCCCATACACTTGATATAAACATTGTCCTCAATGTTTAAGCATGTGGGAGTAAACTCCCTTACACTTAGGACATTGTGCACGTTGTTTAAATCTTGCTAAGGAAGAGACAACTAACGAGATTCCTATTTTAATATTGGAAAATATAAAATAGTGAATCGAAAAGAGTTTAGGATAGAACCGGGAAGACGGAAACACGGAATCACGGGTCGTCAGAAATCATCAAGAGTGGATCATTGAGCGCTCGAATCCCTTAATATAAGAAGAGAGGAAATAGCAAACACCAACGGGTCTCCCCTACACTTAGGATATAGATAGCTAAAAGATAGAAACATGGGTTGCCTCCCAAGAAGCGCTTGTTTTTTGTTTACCGAGTCGTGAGCCTGACTCGACCTTGATTAGCATAGGAAGAAGCATGAAACATATCCACCGGTATCAAAGACATAGTTTTCGTCCATCAAATAGCACAGGCTTAAGGCGAACAAGGCAAGCCAAAGAAGAATAGGCAAGGTTCCCTTAAGCAAAGATAGAGCACGGTGGGAGCAAGGGTGAAGAGGTGCAAGCAGATCTTCATAAGTACCAAAGATTTTTCCTTTTATTTCATCAGACGGATACTGAGATGGCTGAAGAATATCGATACCGAGGTCGAACACCTTTTCCTTTAAGGGAAAATAGCACTCAGGCTCAGCAGAATTTGAAGATGATTCGCTAAGAAAATGCACAACCTCGTCCTCAGAAGGTGGACAAAGAGGTGTCAAGACATACGTGCTGCGGATGTTGGTGTCGTCCGGTTGCTTCTCCTTTGAAAGAATTTTCTTCAAATCCGAAGTAGGATCAAGACCATAATCATCAAAGTCCAAAGGAGGAGCATCACTCTCATGAGGGAAGTATGTATTGAGAAAAGTAGAGAAGTCTTCCTCAAATGAGTAGTCATCCAAAGTAGGATTAAGCATGGTTGGCGGAGGATCTTCATCATGAGAAGAATCACTCGAAAGAGTATCGGCCTCATCAAAATCATCATAAGTAGGCATGCCGGGATACTCGGAAGTAAAATCATCATAATCATCCCCATCGGAGCTAGAATCATCATCATAAGCATCATAGATCGGTGGAGAATCATATATGGGGGAAGGTTCTAAATTGGAGAGAGAATCATCCACATCATCTTGAAACAGTGGATTATCATTGCAAGAATCAAATAGAGGATTGTTGTAGATGACAAAATCATCGAGCACATTAATCATATTCACTGATTCTCTTCCATAGGATTTGCTTGTAAGTTTCCCCATTTCAAAAACTTGTGCATCATTTTCGACTCTTATGATGAGCTCGCATTTATCCACATCTATTAAAGCTCTACCGGTTCTCAAAAATGGGCGTCCAAGTATTAACGGAATACGAGGGTCCATTTCATAATCAACAACGACGAAGTCGACCGGAAAAGTGAATGTGCCAACTTTAATGAACACATCTTCGGCAATACCAACGGGGTAAGCGAGAGTGCGATTGGCTAGCTCAAGAGTCATCTTGGTGGGTGTAAGGTCGGGCAATGATAACTTTTTCCAAACGCTGAAAGGCATCAAATTAATACTTGCCCCGAGATCGGCTAAGGCAGTAAATTTGTCGGTTTGGTTAAAAGTACAAGGTAGCACAAAACGACCGGGATCTCCTATTTTTTCCGGAAGTTCTTTAAGAAGGATTGCAGAGCAATTTTCATTCAAGCGAGTATTAACAAACTCGACCATCTTGTCCTTCTTATTAAGCAATTCCTTAAACATCTTGACAAATTGTGGCATTTGGGCAAGAGCTTCAACAAGGGTAAAGGTGACTTTCATGCCCGAAAGCGTCTTCAAAAAGTTGGAGACGTGAATGTCATTCTTCGTCAAAATTCTAGCCTTGTTGAGTCGAGAAGGGTAAGGAATGCTGGGGTTGGGTGGTGGAGGTGTAGAAGGGGAAGGTTGAGATGTTGAAGGTTTAGAGGTGGTTGGCGGGGTTGGTGAAGGATTCGTCTTGGGTACTTCTTCATGACGAGGCGGAGACGGTGATGGTGTACTAATACTAGGTGTGGGAGAAGTAGGGATAAATGATGGTGGAGGAGGTGTAGATGGTGTAACTGGGGGTGGGATAGATGGTCCTACTAAAGTTGCTCCACTACGGGTAGTAATAGCACTCACATTCGCTCGCGGGTTGGTGACGGTGTTTGAAGGTAGAGAACTCGAAGTAGAGGGTTGAGTGGTGGGTAAGAAACTAGCCAGCATATTCTTTAAATCATTCGTTTGATTGTTGAAGGAGGATCGTATATCATTTCGAAGCTCGGATCTAATGTCATTCCCTTGCTTGGTGATATCCCCTTTCAAATTGATAATTTGGCTCTACATATTCTTAATTTGCTTACCTTGGGTTCTCATTAATGCTTCAACATCTTGATTAATGGGTGCGGTTTGTTGAGCGGGTGGGTGATAAGGATTAGAAGCTCTAGGTGGGATTTGGTTGCTTCTAGTGTAGTTGTTGTTGGGGTTGTGGTTTTGAGGAGAAAAACAGGGTGACAGATAGTTGTTGGACCGGTAACTTAGCAAATTTCGATCCCCTTGAGGTCGGGCTTGGTGATTTTCCGGTGAATAATTACCATAAGCCGCATACACGTTTTCCGGATTGCCTTGAGTAGAAGGACAATCAGTGTACGAGTGAGGACCGCCGCATGTCTCACAAGGAATTGCAACCGCTTTAACTTGTTGTTGGTTTGAAGCGATGAGCAAGATATTTTTGTTCATTTCGGCCATCATGCGGGTGAATTCGGTCATGTCGGGGTTTGCTGAAGTAGAAGAAACATTGACTCTCGGGTTGTTCCTTGAAGAAGCGGAGGAATCCCAATTTTTGTGATGAGTACTCATGTTCTCAATAAGCTCTCTACACTCATCGGGTCTTCTTTTCATAAATGTGCCACCGGCGGCTGCATTAATAGTATCACGATCACGAAAAGTCAAACCGTTGTAGAAAGTATAAATTAAGGTCACGGGAAGCATATTGTGGTTTGGACATCGATCGATCAAAACATTATATCTTTCCCAAGCATCAAAGAGAGATTCATCGGGTTCTTGCATGAAACCGCTGATTTGATTGCGAATGCTCGTGACCATGGATGGTGGAAAGTAGCGCGACAAAAAGCGTTGAGTCATGTCATCCCAAGTATGAATGGAATTCTTCGGGATACGATCAAACCATTTCTCGGCGTGGTGTGATAAAGTATGTGAGAAGAGTTGAAGGCGAAGAACATCCATTGTAGCGCCGGGCAACTTCATGCTTTGAGTGATAGTAATGAATTTGTCGAGGTGTTTGTTGGCATCATCATCAGGCAATCCACGGAATGGGTTAGTTTGCACTTGTTGTATCATATGATGCTTCAACGAAAACTCCGGAGCCGTGATTTGCATCAGCGCAATCGGTCCTCCTCGTCCAAACATGGTGGGTTGACAAAGCTCCTCCATGGTTCGAAGATCGGGCTGTGGAAGAACATTGTTGTTGTTATTGTTGAGGTGCGGTGGATTATTGTTGTTGTTCACACCTTCCATAGCTAAATCTTCACGAGTCTCGGGCTCTTGATAAGTTGAAGATCTAGTACGCATACACCTGCGAAAGCAAAAGAAAACAATACCAAACACAAAGAGAATATATATACACAATAAAAATAAAATCTTTTTGGATTTTTGAAAATTTTTAACTTTTATGGATTTTTAACAATTTTTAATTTTTATGGATTTTTGGAAATTTTTAAGCAAGAAAATAACGCTCACAAGTGAACGGATCCCAAAAAGCAACGCGTCTCTCACAGAAAACCGTTAATCTTTATGAAAAGAGCCGGCAGCGGCGCCATTTGATAACTAGGCTTTTGCCCAAGTATAAAAATTTATCGTTCGTTGTGGTGGTCTAATCGAATTGATTCCTCGTTTAAGTGCGACTCAGCTGTCTTTGGTGGAAACAAATGTTGTGTTGTTGTAGAGAAAGGAAAAATGCACAAACTTTAAAGTAAAAGGTAGGTAAATTTAAATCTAAATCTAATTTAAAATAAATGGCAAACTTAAAACGATCCTAAAGGCAAACTTAAAACGCAACTAAAACTTAAAATAAATCTAAGGGCAAGTAAACTTAAAGTGCAACTAAGTAAAAAGGCGGGAAAAGTAAAGCTTAAAAATTAAAATAAACTAAAACTTAAAATAAACTAAAAATACCTCACTTGGAATAATTACTCATTGGGAATGTCACCTTCACCCGGAATAATTCTTCTTCGTTCGGAATAATCAAAATAAAACACTCATTCGAAACAACTGGCTCATCCGGAATAATCACTCCTTCATCCGGAATATAAGCTCATCCGGAATATTGATTCATCCGGAATATGTCACTTATCCGGAACAAATCCTTCACTTGGAATAATGCTTCACCCGGAATAAAAGCTTGATGCGGAATTAATCCTTCACTCGGAATGTGTCACTGATTCAGAATAATTGATTATTCCGAATAAACACCTTGATCCGGAATATTCACTATTCCGAATGAACACCTTTGATTCGGAAGAAATTGTTGATCCGGAATATTAAATGTTCCGAATGAACAACCTTGATTCTGAATACCAGCTTGGTTCGGAATAAATTTCAAACCTTCATTCGGAATATTCACAAATAAGACTTCATCCGGAATAATACCTTTACTCGGAATAATTGGTTGAGCCAGAATAATTCACTGGTTCGGAATATTGCTTTATTCGGAATAACAAACTGATCCGGAATATGTCACTTATCCGGAATGTTTGCTTGGTTCGGAATAATCACAACACCACCTTGATCCGGAATAAACAGCTGATCCGGAATAATCAGTAAAGTCCCTTCATTCGGAATAAATGGCTTTGATCTGGAATAACCTGGGAAGAACAGTAACGAAGAACACGGAAACAAAAATAACACGAATCTAGACAAAACTAATCCAAATCAACCAAAAGATTAAGCAAGACTAACCACAAATGATCTAATAACAATAACCTATCAATCCAAATCAATAAAACAAACAATAATAACCACAATAATAAAAACCCACTTGATTAAATCAAATAAAAATTAAAGAACACAAACATGAACATAAAGCATAAAGATTAAAGATTAACCAAGAAAGGTAGATAGGAGATGAACAATAAAAGTAAAGATTAACAACAATTAAAAGGAAACTTACTTGAAATTAAATGTATTTAAGGTGCAAGACATTTAAATAAATGACATGTATTTAAATGTGCAAGTAATTAAAATGGAAGAGCTAATTGTCACACTTAGCCAACAAAAATAAAATGAAATGAAATGAAATCTATTTATAAGGGATTACGGAGGTGCTTAGAGGAAGCTTCCTCCCCTCTTTCTTCTTTCTTTAATTATCATTTAGTCCTCGTCTTCTTAATCTTCGACTTTTGACTTTGTCTCGGGATTAATAAACTCGTCTTGTAATTTCTTCAATAAATTAGACTTGAGTTCTTCGGCTTTTAGTAAACTTCCGTCTTTTGACTTTTTCTTCGATAAATCTTCAGAATTGGTCTTGGACTTCCGTTCTTTTTGCACTCTTGATTTTTTGACTTCGTCTTTTGTCTTTTTCTTCGATAAAAGCCCGTGAATGCCCGTGTTTTCTTCCCTTTTCACATTTTCGTCCTAAATCACAACAAAATCACAAACCACGCATAATTCCGACATTTACGACATAAAATACACGCTTTGGCTTGGTTATTATTGTAGTTAAGTGGTAAAAAGGATGGGTGTTTACACACCTATCAATTATTCAAGTTTATTAGGATCCTGAAGACTTTCTTCAAAGAAAATTTTACCTTATTTCGCTCTCATTTAGTTTTGTTAAATTCTAAACCTTTTTGGTTTCTTAAAAAAATTATATATTTATTTGAGCATTTTTAAAAGCTTATAATTTGTTATTTTTACTTAAAAAGTTAGGTATTTATGACTTGTATATTATATTTTTGAAGTTTACTTGAATTTAATTTTCTTGATTTAAATTAAACCCAAAATTCTATTTAGTTTATGGTTTAGTTTTATCAGTATTATAATTGGTTTAGTTTGATTTTGGTTTTTACTTTGAAAATTTTCAAACTAATTAACCTAAACCTTACAATCTACAAACTCAAAAACCGAATTGATAAACACCCCTAACTCTATTAGCTAGCTTAATAAGTCATGTATGCATCAAACATATTTTGTTTCGTTGATATATTTTAGGTTTAAAGAAACGAATAAATAATATTACTATAAAATTCAATCTTGCTTTACTGGGAAGAACTAAAGTTACCTAGAAATCAAGAACATTAATCAGTTCCTATGAAGGCATCTATTATGATGAACTTTTACAAAGGTTTAAAAAATTAACTTTTCATTCCACCTCCATAATTTGTAAGCCTTTTAATTTTATAAACCTAATTGTACTATGGTATAAAAACTTTAAAACTTTATAATTCTTTCACATAACACATGCATTTAATGTTTTATAATTTTGAAGAGGTCTAGAATTTAGGACCTCTTCATGCCACCAAGATATAAACTAAAATCTCACTATGGTTGAAATAAACATAAACCTTTTCAAAAAATTTAAATCATTTCTTTGACCATCCATAATGGATACAAGGGAAAATGTGAGATATGATCAAATCAATAATCAAATATCGACAATAAGATACATATATACCTCTTATAAATCACTTATAAAATAGGATTTTAAACTTCAATAAATTTCTCGAACAAATTACTCCCATCGTTCAACCTCTCTCTTTTCTCAAGCATAATTTGGTTCTTAACAAGCACACATCAACTTGCAATCATTTAACAGACACAATATGAGAGTCACGTGCTTATAATATGTAGTAAGACAACGATCTAATGACAATATACATATAACCGATGTATGAAAAAAAAGTAGAAAGAATTGAGACATACGTATTTTATTCAAACAAATACATACAACTTGTATATATAAGCTTTTAAACATCATTATATTAATTACTAGCCGAGTGCCCGCGCATAGCGGCGGGTTTCTAGTTTCGACAAAATTTCAGCCACGAATAATTGTTTTGGGACCGGACCGAACTATCTAATAATTGTTTTTGTTTCCTTGGTATGAAATATCTAATGAGAAAGTTGCAAGTTTAATCATTGTAGCTTAATTAAATTCCTCTGATAGGGCTTCACGTGTTGTGTACATATTGTAGTTGCTTTGAGCTCACCCAAGGGCAAAATGGCGGTGTACTTCATCTACTATTAAAACAATCTCAAGCTTCTTGGCAGTTTTAGCAATCTGTATGCATTAAACAATGAAATCCGAATTAGCACCAACTCATTAAAGTCTCACTATAAACTTATAAAGGGACCAACTCATTAAAGTCTTGGTATATAACGAAAATGATTCATACGTAGTATTGAAAACACAATATTTTAATTTTAAATGCATCTAGAATAACGTAGGCATTCATTCAAACCTAGTAGCACAAAAAAATTTAGTTAAGCAAAATAGTTTAACCAGGAACATAAACACATTACAGTGAGGGTAAGAGTTCAAGTAAAACAACGTCTAAATCTAATAAACGTAGGAGTGCATGAGAGCTTGTGGATATACTGACTTTGACTTTATCTAGGAACCAAATTTTATGTGGTAGTTTCGTAAATCTGATGAACTTTTAAAGCTTAGATAATCTTGATAGTGTTGATTTTGTCATTTACCGTCCAAATTGTTGACAGTTGATCAGTACATGGAAAAAAGTAGCGATTCACTTTTTTTGCTCTATATAGCATCATCTGATGAATAATATCTGAACGACATTTATATAAATTAGATTCATCATTCGCATATATGAATAAATTTTGCTAATATCGATGATCGCGGATATGATATTTTTCTTCTTCTTGTATGTGCGTATTTTCCAATCCTATTTTTCATATATTTTCTAAAACTGTAGATATTGATTTATATTTAATTTCTGAAAGACGATGATGAAGTTGTGAAGCTAATGATGATGCCAAAGTGTGGATGCTAGATGCTAAGTTTCCTTTGAGTATTTATTCTTGTGAATTGTGATTGGTCCTTTAACAATAAAGGTATTCAACGAACATGATATGATACAATGATGCAAGTGATCAATATCACAGTTGAATAAATATGAAATGACGGTGATGAGGATGACCATGATGCTTATGACTACAATGATGACTATCATGCAATAGATTAATTGTGAATATGATGCTAATGGTGAGGATCATACAAAGCTTATCTTCAGTTTACATTATGGCTATTGATAAGTTAGGGTAATGATTAAAAGATGAATATAGTGTGGTGAATTGAAAGACGCAACATGTAATTAATGGTCTGATGTAAACATTTTTTTGAAACATGATTTTGAAAGCCATTGGATGAAAAATTCATACTGAAGATATAGTAAATGAAATCCATTCATGTAAACATGGTAGGAGATGCACATCAAAATGTAAAAAGCTTGAAATTTCTTATTTTACATGAAGAGGATGGAATACTTGACAGTCTTAAGGGGCAGATTTCATAAAACTAATCCCTTACAATGAGTAGGAAGAAAAACATATTACAAAGAGCACAAAGATAAACATATTACAAAAATCAGGAACATAAACCAAGGAACCCAGGAACAAACATCAACATTATTTTCCCCTGTCACTTTCATCAATCAAATAATAAACCCTTTTCCGACCCATTACTCAAGGCTCACAAGTTGGCATTTGGCTTTTTCGTCGTCTTCATCAGACTCGTCATCACTTGAGATGACAATTACATCATCCCAAATCCAAATAACTATGTTCGGGTTAAAAACGAGCTACGTTGTTGGGCACGGTTAGGAGAAGGAGGGGGAAGAAGCTAGATATAAATACATAATCAGAACACTATATATGATTTAATTACAAGGTGCCACGAATTTAAAAAGGCTAACCTCAATATGATCCTCGATGTTTTTTTCATTGTTCATCGCCATATGGTTTTGTTCATTTCACATGAAGGACAAGAATGAAGGACAAGAATGAAGAACGAAATACCAGAATATGAATGAGATGAATGAAGAAACCATGGTTATTTATATAGGCGGTTTTTGTGTTTAAATTTTGAAAAATTATGTCTCCCACGTATGATTAATTTGCCAGATATTTACAGCTTTTATATATCAAGGTTTGACATTTCCCTTAATAGAATTTGGGGAAATCATTTACAGCTTTTGCAGTATTTAGATTGCGTCATTTCCTTCGCAAGACAATTCCCAGTAAGGAAATGTTGATTTTTTCAAGTTTTCAACATTTCAATAGTGACATACACCCATATTTTCCATTTACACGTTTTTCCTTCAGCATTACCATAAACTCTTCATTTTTCAACTTTCAACTTTCAACATTTTCAACAATTAGCATACACCCTTTATAGGGTATATAGATAAACATTCTTGGATCCAGGGGTGGAGCTAGTAGAGGACTAGTAGGTGCTTAGCCTTCCCTAATTAAACTATTTCATTCATTATTTATGTGTATCAAGTCATTTTTCTATTAGTTTTTATATTAAGCCTTCCCTAATTACTATAACCTTTTGCCGTATATATAGTCAGCTTCCCTTAACAAAAAATCTTGCATCCGCCCCTGAGTAAATTCTAATAATTAAAAAGATCTGAAATATGAATAGATCATAATAAATAAAAGATTTATAACAATTAGCATATTCTTATTGTAATATAGTGTAGTTGAAATTCTATATTTGGGTAGTTTATACTTAACTAGACGTGTATTCGTGTATATCTGCAGAAATTGCCTATCGACAAATAGTTAACGAAATATTAATTGATCTGATGGTTAAATCGGTAATCGGGTGACTCGACTGGGTTGACCTGTTGGTCGAATAAATGAACTGATGACTCGATCGGATTGACCCTATGGTCGATCTTATGACCCGGTGACTTCACCAGGATGACCCGATGGTCGAATCAATGAATTGGAGACTTGACCAGGTTTACGTGATGGTCGAATCTGTGACCTGGTGACTAGACCGAGTTGACCCGGCGGCTCGAATAAATTGACAGGTCGGTTGAACCCATGACCCGTGACTCGATCGGGTTGACCCGGTGGTCGAACCCGTAACACGATGAGTCAATCGTGTTTACCTGGTGGTCGACCCCATGACCCGATGACTCGATCGAATTAACCCAGTGGTCGAACCTGTGACTGGGTGACTCAACCAAGTAGACCCGATGATTAATCCAGTGACTCGGTAACTCAACTGGATCGATCCGATGTCAAAATTCGTGACTCGATAATATTATATGAAAAAAGAAATTTTGAAATTTATTAGAAAATGTTAAAAACTTTTAACCTGTTAACGCATAAATGCACTTTTTATATACTAGAGATTAGATTGGTACATAGTCTTAAAGATAAATTTCACACATAAATGTTGTTTTCTTAGATATTAGGGGCGGAGTCACATAAATGTTAAGTGTAGTACGGATTATTTATACTAGTTTGAAATTAGAGAGTATATATATATTTTTTTAAAATGTATGTGCAACTCTCAAAAAATTTGTGTTACTTTTATTTCTTATGATGTATCATTAATTGGTTGGCAAAATTGCATAAAAGTGTATTTAACTTACACTCAATTTCAATAGATTTAAGTTCGTTTGGATACCAAACTTTATTTTGGATACCAAGGGACTAATCTCCGTCCTCCCTCTCCATATTAATCCAATGGATAAGATTAATCAAAAACTCATTTTCCACCTTTTTTTTCAAACAATAATATTTTTTAAACCGTTAATCGTTATGCGAAAAAAAGATACCATTACGACGGCCATTTAATTACCTTTCTACATATATGCTATATGATATACTTTCGACAATTTTTTTTCGTTTTTTTCACCTTTTTTTGTGCCGAAAATTATCATATATGATACTACAGTATCATATATGATAGTAACACTAGTATCATATATGATATATTTATCATATATGATATAAACCAATATCATATATGATTCTGTAATAATTTGTAACCTAACACTAATATCATGTAAAAATGATTTTTTTTCTTCAAAAGTATATTATATTGCATATATGTAGAAAGCTAATTAAATTCTCATCACGATAGTATATTTTTTTCCAGTTTAACACTTAACGGTTTAAAAGATATTCAAATTTTAAAAATAAGTGAAATAATTAAATATTTTTAATCTTATCCATTAGATATGGTGAATATAGATAGTGAGAATGAGTCTATAGGTATCTATAATAAATATAATATCTAAAATAACTTTACTCTCATACATTAAATTAAAATTGAATATAAGTTGTGTGAAATATGTGAAATATGAGACTGAAAGCATTAATGTTTTAGTTAATGGTAAACCCAACTTCCAACTAAAATCTTCAACAAATTTCTTGGTCGAATGTTACAGGTGATGCCGATTTTTAGGAGTCAAATCTCTTGTTTTATTTTTTTATAAATTTTATTTAGTTGACGTATCATTTATGAAAGCATAACCCTACTGTTTTTCTTTAGCTTCTATAAAATGATGACACGTTGCCTTTATTTATAAAATGATCATACTCATGGTACGTTAATAATACCAAAGTAAATGTTTACCGACGTAGCACAAAGATGTATTGTTGTTATTTATGAGTATATACACATCCCTATCACAAAAAATAAATGTAGTTAATTTAGGATCTCAAGTTCTCAACTACACCCATTCATACATGCATCAAAATCCCTATAAATATGACGCACTCTTCATCACTTTTTCTCACACCACAACGAAACACACTAAGCAAAATCACAAAGTCTTTCTAACAATTTAGGGTTTCTAATTTAAGCTATATTTGAACAATGGCAGGAATGATGATGAAGGTTTTATGTGTTATGGTGGCTTGCATGGTGTTTTCAGCCCCATACACTGAGGCAGCTATCTCCTGTGGTCAGGTTAGTAGTTCTTTGGCGCCATGCGTACAGTGGTTAAAGGGTCCTGGTACTGGTGCGGTTCCAGGGAATTGTTGCAGCGGCGTTAAGAGTCTTAACAATGCTGCAAAAACGACCGCTGACAAACAAGCTGCTTGTGGTTGCCTTAAGCGTGCGTCCGGGTCTATCTCTGGTATTAAACCTGCTAACGCTGCTGCCCTTCCCGGCAAGTGTGGTGTTAGCCTTCCTTACAAGATCAGCGCTAACACTGACTGCTCCAAGTATGCTATATATATGCACTTGATTCTTACTATATAATCTAGAATGCTTATAAATTGAACTAAACTCAATGTTATGTGGTTGGTTTTTGCAGGATCAAGTGATCAGGTTTGCATCTTAATGCATGGAAAGTTACATTTGGAGTGTGCAGTACGTGGTTTTTAAATATAGATTATGAATAAAATGAAATGGAAAACTACGTTTTCCTTTAATTGATGTACGTTAAGGGACATATATGCTATACATATCTCGTTTAATGAACTTTTCACATTATGCTATAAATGTTGGTACTTCCTTCATCTCTAATAAGTATCTTTCATTGTATAAGCTAGTAAAATGATATTTGACGAGTTGACGTGTTACAAAAGTGTGTTACATTGTGAATTTGTTATCGAGCTACGAATAGTAATCCGTATTACTACGATCAAAAAGAAAGAAAAGCAAGCATGGATCAATTAACAATATAATGTTAGTTGGTCTTAGTCCTGCTTGTGGTGATTAAAGTTTCTAGAATATTTGATGTTGCATTATAAATACGTATCAATTATACAATAAATAAAGAAAAAAAAGGAGGTTAGATTTTAAACCTAAATAGACACGTTGAACCATTTAATTAAAAAAAAACCTACATCTCTAAAAACAAAACCACCTCAAATTCTTTTTAGGTTTGCTTTCCTTTGTCATCTTAGGCAGGAAGTATTTTTGAGAAAGCTAGAGGAAAGTTTGTTGTTTGACGATTTTGCTGTTGGTGCAACTATTTTTGATTAGAGTTGCCTGTTTTTGGTAGTTTTGTTTTCACATATGGTGTTTCTTTTTAAATTATATTGTTTTATGATTCGTGAATTTACTTTTTTGTTAAGCAGTCAATTAAAATCGATCGTTGGTACAAATTTGTTATCAGTCGATTTAAGTGACTATTGGTACTATTTTGTTACCAGTCGACTAAATTCGTGTTGTTACGAGTCTTTATGTTTTTATTATGTTTTTTTCTCTAGTTTAATGCTCTAATGCTTTCACTACTCACACTGTGAGAGAGTACGAGTGTCAATTTTTGACCAGACACGAAACAAGACTTGAAACCGACATGAAGATTAACAAGTTTGGGTCGAATATAAATAGATTTTGGGTTGGTTTTGGGTTGACCTATCTTACCCGTTAATTATACAGGTCAAGTTTAGGTTTGGAAAACAATAAACAAGTCGACCGCCAACACGTAAAGATACTTTTCTTATATTAAAAACGATTTATATTTATACGGGTTAAATGAGCGACCTAAAATGCGTTTACCTATTTAACCCGTGTAGTGTGGCAACTTAGTTTTGATTATTAGACAGGTTAAATGGGTCAATCGAAACCCGTGTAACCTATTAAACAAGTCAACTCGAATATATATGGGTTTAAATGGTTAGGTACGGGTCATATGTAAATAGGTTAGGGTGCTGGCCGATTATTAATATGGGTTAGCTTTGGGTTGAAGTAGTCTGACGCGCCAACCTGTCAACCAGAACCCACCAATATGATCGTGACCTGAATTGTCACCCCTACGAGAGAGTATTAGAGAATAATGTTAGTCAGCTCAAGCCCGAGTTATGGGTTTAGAATCACACGTCTGTGTGATTTTGTAGTTGTTTTTATGTGTTTCTTATTTATAGAGTATTGTTTGCCTATGTAATGAGCGAAGATGTTGAATTCATCTACATTCGTTATACTTACATATTTTTCTGAAGCAATATTATTTACCGGAGAAATTAAAATACCTTCGGGCAACATAAGATGTCAACAAAATTATAAGACTATTTAAGGAAGAAAAATGAGGTTGTATTTGCTACTTTGTTTTTAACAAAAAGAAATTCTATTATTTTACCAGTATTCATTACAGGTAACTAGTAAAACTTAATGACATGCGGAGTATATACAATTTTCACATCAGCAATCTATTTTTAGATATTAATTGTTAACCAATAGGAAGTTATCTGTACATTACTTAATTCACTACTCTTAGGCTAAGAGTATGGTAAAAATGAACTCACAACCACATCAAGGGCGGCACATCACTTTTCTATTTTTATTTTCACAATTAACTTTTATTTACTTTTCAACCATATTGACATTCACCCAAACTGACTTGTCATAAACATATTTATTTTCCTAAATAAATATGTTTATTCATAAATTAAAAACGCAAACGATATAGAAATAAAATAAAACAATACATAAAAAATTAAAAAGCGATATAGAAATAAATAAAAACTAAAATGATCAATCATACTTCGCATTGATCTGAGCTCGTTGTCATTCCACAACTGCTCGTGCATCCCAACCAAATGATCATACGGCTGCATTATATAAAAATTTATATTTTCTTGTTGTTGGTGGTTTTTATCTATTGTCAACTCTTCTACACGTATTTCTATCTCATACGTTTTTAGCTCGAAAAAGAATTTATGTTCTTCTTTCTGCATAGCCATGTCACGTTCAATTTTCTCACTTAACTCAGACACCATCAACCTAACTAATGCCTCGTCGTTCGCACAGGACGACCTCGTTCCTCTCTATGCTATTGGTCGTGACATTGCTTGCACATCATCGTCCTTGCCAACACTCTAATTGTTACTATCATCCCCGACTCTACATTGAAAGAACTAGACGAGATAACTATCGCTTGTTTTTTTGCCACTGCTTGCGATTTCAGCATCCTTCAATTTCGGAAATTTTTTTAAAAAATCTCACAACAATGATGAAGTCGAAGTGGGTACCCAACTTCAACCTCATAGTTTAGCAATTCCTTAGTATTGTAATATTTGTCTCTTGCTCTACTTCCAGCCACCATACGCAAGACATTATCGTAAACTAAAAAAAACCGAATCACGACCGGGAGAACCGTCCTCCATTTAACGTTCTAAGAATCGGACGTTCGACGAATTTGTTGCTTTGTTTTGCTCTCGAAATACCAAAATTTGAATCAGGAATCCATTATCTGTCTTCTTGTTTCCATGCTCGCTGCTATGCGATATGAACACCAAAGATTTACACAACACAAGTTCTTCGTTTCAAAATGCATGAACGAGAGACATGTCACACTCAGTATGGGGTTGTGAAGACGAACCACCATTTGTTTTTGTGAAACGTAGTTTTGAGTTTCCAAATGGGAACGCGGGTGGTTGTGAGCTGAGTTCATAAAACGCATTTGTTGATTACTAAGTCAATTGGTACGTGTTTAGATCGGGAGCCGGGTTTCGATGGAGTTGACATAAAAATGGTTGAAAAGCATAGAATGATGGTTGTAGCACGATGTCAAGATGTATATATGAATACTGTTACTCTCTCTATTAGATCAACAAGTAGAGTTGAAGTACTATTATGAGTTCTATTTATGACGAGTTACTTCGTCAGCGCAATGTTTATCAGTGTAGAGTAGGGATACATATCAATTTTGTTATATATGAATATGCATGACTCGGTTGTTTCGTGAATGTTTAATACCCGCCCTTCTTTTTAGTAAGACAAATATGCTTCGTCGTGTAATTTTTTTCACCCATCGAATAAATAACAACTCATTTATAGAAAATTAGCTAGAAACTTGAGGCAAAAACACCCATCATAAGTACTGTAGTTGAAATTCTATATTTGGCAGTTTATATTTAGGGCATATATGATGCTAAAAACTAAAAAAGAACTTTTTAGTATGTCAAAAAGTATTTTGGTATGTTTTTATCTTTTTATGCATTACAAAATAAGTTTTATTAAAAAAATACTTACAAAAACTTGGTAAATAAAAAGTATTTGATAAAAGCTATAGTGAAAAAATGAAACTTACACATTAAACAGTGAGAAAATGAAACTTACACATTAAACACTTCAAATCTTTTAAAAACTTAGCATTGTATGCTAGATGCTATTAATTTGATGCGTTGTATCAATGGTCAAATTCACACATAAATGTTGCTTTCTAAAATATGTATAAATCTATGTTTGTTTGAAAAATGAGGCTGAAAGCATTAATGTTTAGTTAATGGTAAAGCCAACTTCCAACTAAAATCTTGACAAATTTTAAAGTTGGTCGAATGTTACAGGTGATGCCGATGTTTAGGAGTCAAATCTCGTTTTATTTTTGTAAAGTATAAATTTGTTTATACTGTGTTCTTATGAACTTTAACACCATGTAAAAAAAAATCCACCATATAGGATGAAGTATTTTTTCGTCAAAATATCTCAGATTTTGCAACTTTTCTGGCCTCGTCCGAAAAGTTGCAAGAACAAAACATACGTACTTATGATCTATCATTCATTTGATTTTTAGTCCTAGAAAAAGGATATCATTAACTTAACAAACAGTTTAGTACTGATGGTACGTTAACAATACCAAAGTAAATGTTTACCGACATAGCACAAAGATGTATTGTGGTTACTGATGAGTATATTAGTATATACACACCTCCCTATCACGAAAAGTAAATGTACACATGCATCGAAATCCCTATAAATATGACGCACACTTCATCACAGTTTATCACACCACAAACCACACTTAAGAAAAATCATAAAGTTCTTATAACAATTTAGGGTTTCTAATTTATGCTATATTCGAACAATGGCAGGAATGATGATGAAGGTTTTATGTGTTATGGTGGCTTGCATGGTGTTGTCTGCCCTATACACTGAGGCAGCTATCTCCTGTGGTCAGGTGAGTAGTTCTTTGGCGCCATGCGTACAGTGGTTAAAGGGTCCTGGTACTAGTGCGGTTCCAGGGAATTGTTGCAGCGGCGTTAAGAGTCTTAACAATGCTGCAAAAACGACCGCTGACAAACAAGCTGCTTGTGGTTGCCTTAAACGTGCGTCCGGGTCTATCTCTGGTATCAAACCTGCTAACGCCGCTGCTCTTCCCGGCAAGTGCGGTGTTAGCCTTCCTTACAAGATCAGCGCTAGCACTGACTGCTCCAAGTATGCCAAATATATGCCCTTGATTCTTACTATATAATTAAAGATTAAATGCACTTTCAACATATAATCTTAAATGCTTATAAATTGAACTAAACTCAATGTTATGTGGTTTGTTTTTGCAGGATCAAGTGATCAGGTTTGCATCTTAATGCATGGAAAGTTACATTTGGAGTGTGCAGTACGTGGTTTTTAAATATAGATCGATTATGAATAAAATGAAATGGAAAACTACGTTTTCCTTTAATTGATGTCTCGTTTTGCTTTGTAGTGTTTCGTTTCATGTAATGAACTTTTCACATTATAATGTTGGTACTTCCTTCTCTAATATTTATCTTTCATTGTATGTATAAGCTAGTAAAATGATATTTGATGAGTTACCAGTGACGAAACCAAGATTTCAAAACCTTGGAATCTTGAATAATGCCAAAAAATGACTTACATGACCATACTTGGACATTTTAGATAAAGAACTTTTAATGGTAAATTTGGATGTTTAAATTAGGGCGTAACATATAATGGCTATGTAAATTGTAAAAATGTTTGAACAAATATAAAAATATAAAATATGTATGGGCTTTACTAATCTTTCAAGCTTTGGAAAATTTAGGTGGACGAATGTATGTTTTAATATACCAATCTATATCAACACTATATAATATTACAAGTAACTCATACAACATTGGGGTGGCCTTGGCCAACCCATGTATAAACGTAGCTCTGTCTCTGGAGTCGACGTGTTATAAAAGTGTGTTTCAACGTGCATATGTACATTGTGAATTTGTGATCGAGATATGAATACTAATCCGTATTTCAACTACGATAAAAAAGAAACAAAAGCAAGCATAGATTAATTAACAATATAATGTTAGTTGGTCAAAGTTCGGTTTGTGGGTGATTAGAATTTCTAAAATATTTGATGTTGCATTATAAATACGTATCATTTATACAATATCTCTTATTAGGTTTATTTATGTCAACATTCTAATAACAGCATGTTATATCATAAACCTAGATAGACACGTCACTACAACATTCGAGGCCTTCCCCATCTAGGGTTTCCCCGGCGACAAATATTGATGGGGAAAGCCGCTAGACGACAACCCAAATTTGACGTGGCAAAGATTTCGGGCAAAAAATTTAGTCAAATGTTGACTGATGTTTCCCCGGCGACAAGTGGATGGGGAAACATTGACCAAAATTTCCCAATTTTTTTCCGCCAAACAAATGGAGGGAAATTATCCCGCCAGTGTATCCCCGGCGACATGTCGTCGGAGAAACCCTTTGAATATAATTTGGAAGAGGATTAGTGCTAAAATAAACATTTATTGTGTATTAAATAATCCCCGGCGACGTGTCGCCAGGGAAACAACACTATACGACAAAGTTGAAACAATTAGATGAAATAAATAGCGGGAAATTTACCGCCACATTATCCCCGGCGACCTGTTCGCCGGGGAAACTAAATATATATTTTTTAGGTTTTTACACATATATATATATATATATATATATATATATATATATATATATATATATATATAATTATTATTTATGAAATAAAGTTTAACATATATTTTTTTTTTGGTTTTTTAAAAGCTAACATATATATATTTTTTGGATTTTAAAAGCTTAAAGTTTAACATATATATTTAATTATATTGCGCCATTTATATACTTAATTATTAAGATTTTAATAAAAGCAAACATTTATTTATTCAGAATATTATAAATAGACCTTGTGGAATCAAATGGAAAACTTACAAACAGACACTTAAACATAGTTTTATTCGACACAAACACTTAAACACACGCTTAATTAAACATGAATATTACAACGATAATAGATTCCTAAACATGAAAACGGAAACATCAATAATGTTCCCCGTGTCATCTTAAAGTTCGTGAAGTAGTGTAGCTGATTACTACTCAACGCTAAGATTTTCCATTTCATTTAAAAGCTCATGAAGTATTGCAGCCGATTGACATGTGTGGTCTTCAGGATGCTTTTCCATTTCTAGTCTTGCCTCTAACATCTTTATCCATAAAAGTGTGTGTGTAATCCTTTTATGGTAAAAAAGTGAGGGAAATGGTTAACATTTTCCCGCCAATGTTTTCCCGCCAACGTTTTCCCGCCAATGGTTATGGTTATACGTTTGATGTTCAATGGATGACTCGGTTTGTTATGGTTATACGTTTGATGTTCAATGGATGACCTGGTTTGTTATGGTTATACGTTTGATGTTCAATGGATGACTCGGTTTGTTATGGTTATACGTTTGATGTTCAATGGATGACTCGGTTTGTTATGGTTTATATAGACTCATCGGTTTGACATCTAACATACAACCATTGCATATCAACTCATCGCTTGAACATCTAACGTACAACCATACCATATCGACTCACCGGTTGAATATATAATGTAAAACCATAGCATATCGACTAATTGGTTGAAAATATAATGTATAACCATAGCCTATAGACTCGTGTCTTGTACATTTAACGTACAACCATACTATATCGACTTATCGGTTGAACATCTAACGTACAATCATACCATATCGATTCATCGGTTGAACATCTAACGTACAACCATAGCATATAGACTCATCGTATGAACATCTAACGTACAACCATACCATATCGACTTCAATGGATGACTCGGTTTGTTATGGTTATACGTTTGATCTTCAATGGATGACTCAGTTTGTTATGGTTATACGTTTGATCTTCAATGGATGACTCGGTTTGTTATGGTTATACGTTTGATCTTCAATGGATGACTCGGTTTGTTATGGTTATACGTTTGATCTTCAATGGATGACTCGGTTTGTTATGGTTATACGTTTGATCTTCAATGGATGACTCGGTTTGTTATGGTTATACGTTTGATGTTCAATGGCTGACTCGGTTTGTTATGGTTATACGTTTGATCTTCAACGAATGACTCGGTTTGTTATGGTTATACGTTTGATCTTCAATGAATGACTCGGTTTGTTATGGTTATACGTTTGATGTTCAATGGATGACTCGGTTTGTTATGGTTATACGATTGATCATCAATGGATGACTCGGTTTGTTATGGTTATACGTTTGATCTTCAATGGATGAATCGGTTTGTTATGGTTATATGTTTGATCTTCAATGGATGACTCGGTTTGTTATGGTTATACGTTGGATGTTCAATGGATGACTCGGTTTGTTATGGTTATACGTTTGATCTTCAACGGATGACTCGGTTTGTTATGGTTATACGTTTGATGTTCAATGGATGACTCGGTTTGTTATGGTTATACGTTTGATCTTCAATGGATGACTCGGTTTGTTATGGTTATACGTTTGATCTTCAATGGATGACTCGGTTTGTTATGGTTATACGTTTGATCTTCAATGGATGACTCGGTTTGTTATGGTTATACGTTTGATGTTCAATGGATGAATCGGTTTGTTATGGTTATACGTTTGATCTTCAATGGATGACTCGGTTTGTTATGGTTATACGTTTTCGATGGATGACTCGGTTTGTTATGGTTATACGTTTGATCTTCAATGGATGATTCGGTTTGTTATGGTTATACGTTTGATCTTCAATGGATGACTCGGTTTGTTATGGTTATACGTTTGATCTTCAACGGATGACTCGGTTTGTTATGGTTATACGTTTGATGTTCAATGGATGACCCGGTTTGTTATGGTTATACGTTTGATCTTCAATGGATGACTCGGTTTGTTATGGTTATACGTTTGATCTTCAATGGATGACTCGGTTTGTTATGGTTATACGTTTGATCTTCAATGGATGACTCGGTTTGTTATGGTTATACGTTTGATCTTCAATGGATGACTCGGTTTGTTATGGTTATACGTTTGATCTTCAACGGATGACTCGGTTTGTTATGGTTATACGTTTGATGTTCAATGGATGACTCGGTTTGTTATGGTTATACGTTTGATCTTCAATGGATGACTCGGTTTGTTATGGTTATACGTTTGATCTTCAACGGATGACTCGGTTTGTTATGGTTATACGTTTGATCTTCAATGGATGACTCGGTTTGTTATGGTTATACGTTTGATGTTTAATGGATGACTCGGTTTGTTATGGTTATACGTTTGATCTTCAATGGATGACTCGGTTTGTTATGGTTATACGTTTGATCTTCAACGGATGACTCGGTTTGTTATGGTTATACGTTTGTTTTTCAATGGATGACTCGGTTTGTTATGGTTATACGTTTGATCTTCAAGGGATGACTCGGTTTGTTATGGTTATAAGTTTGATCTTCAATGGATGACTCAGTTTGTTATGGTTATACGTTTGATGTTCAATGGATGACTCGGTTTGTTATGGTTATACGTTTGATCTTCAATGGATGACTCGGTTTGTTATGGTTATACGTTTGATGTTCAATGGATGACCCGGTTTGTTATGGTTATACGTTTGATGTTCAATGGATGACCCGGTTTGTTATGGTTATACGTTTATAAATATTATTTACCGAGAAAATAAATTGACCGGATCAGAAGAAATAAAGATATTAAATATTATTTTAATTATTAATATTTATAGTAAAAAGATAAAATATAATTTTATAAATATTAGTAAAGTTTAAATATTATTTTAGTTATTAATGGTTATACTAAAAAGATAAAATATTATTTTATAAATATTAGTAAAGTTTAAATATTATTTTAGTTATTAATGGTTATACTAAAAAGATAAAATATTATTTTATAAATATTAGTAAAGTTTAAATATTATTTTGTAAATATTATTTTGATTATTAATAGTTATAGTTAAAAAAAATTAAATATAATTTTATAAATATTAGTAAAGTTTAAATATTATTTTAGTTATTAATAGTTATACTAAAAAGATAAAATATTATTTTATAAATATTATTAAAGTATAAATATGATTTATAAAATATTATAAATAGTATATTATTTATATATATTATTTTATAAATATTATGTATAATAGTTATTGTCAAAAAAACAAAATTCTGAACTAAAGAAACCCCGGCGACTGTCGCCGGGGAAAACCACCGACACATTTTTGGCTAGGCGCCTTTTTCTGCTAGACGACAAAAACGAGGGTTTCCCCATCTACAGGTCGCCGGGGAAACTACCCACCAAAAATTTTAGATAACGCGCCTTTTTTTGCTAGATGACAAATCCTAAGTTTCCCCGTCAACTAGTCGCCGGGGAAACTCCCTGAATAGGATAAGGTAAATCTGTTTTTTATTCATCTATCATATTCATTATAAAAAAAAGAAACGAGCAAACCATCACCACCATCTTCATCTATCCTCATATTCTTCATCAACATCACCACCCATCACCACCATCTACATCACCACCCATCCCCACCACCACCGTGTCACCCCGTCACCAGCACCACCATCATCTCCAGCATCACGTCACCCCGTCACCACCACCAACACTGTCATCTCCAGCACCACCACCCGCCGTCATCTCCATCAATCACCACCACATTACCCACTGCGAATTGGTTTGATTATTTAGTTAATTTTAATTTTGTCTTTTTAATTTTGATAATTGGTTTTGATTTTTAATTTTATTTTTTTAATTTTGATAATTAGTTTGATTATTTAGTTATAACTGATAATTTAATGTGTTTGTTTTACGTTATTGTAGCCTCGTCTTTTTGCCGGAGCCGCATCCCCGATCACAACCGGCGACGCATCCCGACACAGCCGGATAAGTATGTTTTTTCTTTTTTTTAATATGATTTTGTTATGCTTTTTAAAATATTTTTTTATTTTGATTCCCCGGGGACATGTCGTCGGGGATGTAGAAACTTGTTAATTCGTGTTAAACGTATATCCAAACACTCTTCACATTATTCTCATAAGTTTATCATAACAACTCATTTTAAACAGCTTATTACGATAAGTTGTTTCTAAACAGCTTATTAAAATAAGCTGTTTTTAAACAGTTTATTAAGCTATTTCTAAACAGCTTATTATGATAAGCTGCTTTTACACAACATATTAGAATAAGTTGTTTTTAAACATCTTTTTTAAACAATTCCTGTATATGTGTATATTATTTATTTTTTTATTGAACTAAACATTTAGGAATGTTTTAGGATTTTAGCGATTAATTTCAGAAAATTCCCGTCTGAAATTAATTATCCTATAGAAAACCCGTCCGAAGTTAATTTATTAGGAATTAACTTCGGAAAGTCCCCTGTTTGGGACTGCTTTTTGAATGTTTTGTCTCATTTAGGATATGAATGCGTATAATGGGTTTATTATTTGAGATGATTTCGACAGTGTTTCTCCTTTACTCCTACGAATATGTCTTTAAACACATATTTGGGGAGTTGAGGGGAAATGCTGTCGAAATTTTCTCAAATAGTAAATCTGTTATACGCATTCATATATGAGACGGAGCATTCAAAGAGTGGGTTAGGATTGCTTTCCATAGTTGCACTAGGTGAACAAAACATCTTGTATACTTGATAATTATATCTTTTATAAATAATATTATATAATTATATATACTTTATAAATAATAATTATATCTTTTTAATTATTATTTATAATTTGATATAATACTAATTATAAGTTGCATAGAATAACTAATTGTATCGTTAAAACGCAGTTATGGTAATTGATAAGGGTTGGATACGTTTTGGTAAACATGAACCAGCATTTTATTACGGTCTTGCAAAGTTTATCGAGCATTGCAAGCAGTTCGTGGATAAGCATACCGGTTTAATAAGATGTCCATGCAGAAAATGTATAAACGCATTGTGGGTGTCCCTTATTGACCTTAAAATTCACATTTCAAATAATGGGTGGAACAATAGTTATCAAACGTGGGAATACCACGGTGAACCAAAACTTCCTCCGCCCCCGCCAGTAATAGATAACACAAGAGAACCTCTGATAAGTGACATGACAGCGTGCCTTGATGATCTTAGCTATGTTCCTCCAATCATTAATGAACAAAATGAGCCAACTCAAGGTGAGACAAGTAACAACCCGACTCCGACTCCAGCTAAACGTACCGAGTTCGAAGCATTATATGCCAGTGCCGAGGAGGAGCTGTACAAAGATTCTCAATACACTCGATTAGACTTTATGGCAAAGTTTTCCTATTTTAAGGCTAAAGGTAAAATCACCGATACTATATTCAATGAAATCCTAAAGTTTTTAGCATTGGTATTTCCTACCGATAAAGGATTCAAAATGCCACCGTCATACTATGAAATAAAAAAGACATTTAAAACCATCGGGTTAGGGTACGAATCGATTCATGCTTGTGTAAATGATTGCTTCCTCTTTTGGGGCGAAACAAACATAAATCTGCAATTCTGTCCGGTGTGTAACACGAGTAGATGGAAAGACAGTAACACACCGGGTAAGAAAGTTCCTAAGAAGGTTTTGCGTTACTTTCCGATTATTCCTATACTACAACGTTTGTACAAGTCTAGTCACACTGCAAAGGAAATGATTTGGCATGCTACCGGAAAGTGTACGGAGCCCGGTAAGATGCAACACCCGGTTGATGGTAAAGCATGGAAGGAATTTAACGCTAGGTATTCAGAGTTTGCTGCAGAACCGAGAAATGTTCGACTAGGGTTAGCTGCTGATGGTTTCAATCCGTTCGGCAACCTTAGTCAGTCTTACAGCATGTGGCCGGTGATACTGACAACATACAATCTGCCTCCGTGGTTATGTATGAAAGAGACTTCTTTCATGCTGACGTTGTTAATTCCTGGCCCTAAATCCCCGGGCAAGGACATGGATGTTACTTGAGGCCGTTGATCGATGACCTAACGCTGTTATGGAAAGGTGTCGATACTGTAGACAGTCATAAAGGCGAGAACTTCAAAATGAGAGCAATGGTTTTATGGACCATCAATGATTTTCCTGCTCGTAGTAGTTTGTCTGGATGGAGTGGGCAAGGTTACCGGGCATGCCCTACGTGTAATGTAGACACTCCATCTGAGCGTGTGTTAGGCAAAACAGCTTATGTGGGCCACAAAAGATTCTTACCCAAATCTCATAAATATAGGAAATCACTTGATATGAACGGTAAAACTGAATACGGAGACGCGCCTAGAAAATTTGACCGGCGTGTTATCTTGCGTCAACTTGCTAGATTGCGCGTGCGTAAGCTGGGTAAACATCCGTTAAATGGGGGCGTGAAGATTAAACGTGATCCTGCTGTCGAGCTGAACTGGACTAAAAAGTCTATTTTTTATGAGCTTGAGTATTGGTCTTATCTTACGTTAAAACACAATTTGGATGTCATGCATATAGAAAAGAATGTGTTGGAGAGTATTTTGAACACTTTGCTAATGAATGACAAATCTAAAGATACCGCCAAGGCAAGACAAGACTTGGAAAAGTTGGGCATTCGAATGGGCTTGTGGCTCGGCAAAAACAAAAACGGGAAGTGTTCGAAGCCTCAAGCTGTCTATTCTTTGACACCAGAGAATAGAAAAAAAAATTGTCAGTACATTAAAGGAGTTAAACTACCGGATGGTTTCGGCTCCAACTTCAAGCACAGAGTCACCGATAATGATACGAATATAACGGGCTTGAAGTCTCATGACTGTCATATAATGATGCAACGTTTACTTCCTTATGGTCTTCAGAATTACTTGCAGGCTGACGTTGCAAAACCACTTATGGAGCTATGTTTATTCTTTAAGCAAATCTGCTCTACAACTTTGATGGTGGATGACATGGTGAAGGCTCAGAAAAAAGTGATCGATATTCTGTGCAATCTTGAGGCCATATATCCTCCTGCTTTCTTTGACATTATGATTCACCTGGTTATCCATTTACCTGAAGAGGCCATATGGGGCGGGCCTATTCGCCCACGGTGGATGTATCCATTTGAAAGGTTTATGAAGACGCTAAAAAACTTTGTACGAAATAAAGCTAAGCCGGAAGGTTCTATTGCGGAGGGTTATGTTGCACAAGAAGCATTGACTTTCAGCTCTAATTATTTTCAGGATGTTACCACCAAATTTAATCGTCCCGACCGTAATGTGGATGCCCCTACTCCAGAGTTTCAGTTTCAGGTGTTCAAATCATCATGTAGAGCGCTTGCGGCCCGTTCGATTAGTAGATTTGATCCTGAAGAACTGAAGAAAGTGAGGTGGTATGTACTTCACAATAGTCCTGAAATCGAAACGTACCGGGCCAAGTTCAAGAGGTACGCGTTTTTATTTTTAAACCTATTTTTCTTAACTTGTATTTTCGACGACTTATTCTAACACCATGAACATCTTTCAGTGAATTTCCGAACAAAAATGACAAAGACATGGCAAAGGAATTTCCCGGCTGGTTTGAGGATAAGATATACTTATTCTAAAATAAATAAAAAATAAATAAAAAATACAAAAAAACAAAAACAAAAAAACAAAAAAAAACAAAAAATTGTAAGTGTATAAATAACGACATGATATTTTGTGTTCATAGGTCCGTCGACTTAGAGTAGACAATGACCCACGTGTTACCGAAGACGGCGAGTTATTCGCTTTGGCTTGTGGGCCAACATCAACTCCATTCTCACTCACCTCTTGTATAGTTGATGGTGTGAGGTTTGTCGTGCACAGCAAAGATGCACGTCGTACAACTCAAAGCAGCGGCATTTGTTCGCCTGGTCCACGAGGAAAAATGTATTATGGTCAGCTTGAAGAAATCCTCGAGTTCGTGTACTTTAGGTACTCTACTTTGTTGTTCCGAGTTAAGTGGTTCGACACTGAAGAAAGAAGACGTGTCAAAAGATGTGTCATTAGAAACAACATGATACAAATCCGGACAAATGCTGAGAGTTTTACAGAAGATCAATACATTCTCGCAACACAAGTCAAACAATGCTTCTACCTTGAAGATTTAGCAAGACGACCACCTGATTGGAGGGTCGTCGAACACATTAGTCATACAAAGTTTAACAACGTGGGTGTCATTGAGGTAGAGGACGCCATACATGCCACCAACTCATCTGATCTCACACTTTCTACTAGTACTGACGACTTGGATATACCGGCCTTGCATATAGAAGGTGAATCAGTAGATGTTGACGCACCACCAGATATAGATATCATTGATGTTGATGTTGATGACGATATTATTGACGAGGAAGACCCTATTCCTCATGATTTAGCAGATTCGTCCGACGATGAAGGTGTCAACCTTGATCTTGATGATGGTCAAGACAAAGTTTATTCTAGTGAAGAAGAAGATTGATTTTTAGTTGTAACTTGTAAAAGAAATTTATTTGAATGAATGCAACTATTGTGGATTGTTTAAAATGTGTATATTTATTTGGATGTGTGCATGCTTTGTTTATTTTATTCTATGTTATCTTAATGCTACTGTACAGATGTCGGCAGATGTTGCACGGGGTCACGGCGGTGACGGTGGAGGTGAGGATCGTCGCCCCCCATCTCAGAATCCCACCGGGGATTGCTTCAATAACCGAGGTGAGAAATTCTTGATTATTGTAATACAAGCTTAAACTTGATACATTGAATTTGCTTGATTTTAATTTTTATGATTTTATCACTCACTTGATTTTGCAGGCAAAGGCAAACGAAAGCCTAACTTGGTTGGAAGGGCCGCGGGCAGGTTGAATACCCGCTCAGACACCCGTAACTTAGCAACTCGCCTCGCTGTTCAAACAAGTGGCCGCTTGCCGATTCAGTTTGATTTGGAGGACCAGTAGACCCGGATGCCTACCGGTCCGAATTCCGGCAGATGGGGCAACGTCCTTGGGGAAGAGATGAGAAAGTTGCCCATGTACTACCCTACTTGGGAGGCGATACCGGAGCATATAAGGGCATCCGTCACCGTGGAATTGGCGGTAAGTGATTTCATTATTATTTTATGTTTATATTTCATTATCATATTTATTTATTCCGCTGTGCACATTTATCTAAATTCGTTTATGTATTTTATATGATATAAATACAAATAAATAAATAAATTTGGATAAATTATTTATTTGAATTCGTTTATTTATTTATATCATATAAATAAATAAACAAATTTGGATAAATCATTTATTTAAATTGGTTTGTTTATTTTTATCATATAAATAATTAAACAAATTTATATAAATATGTAAATTATATCTCTTACTGTGTTTTTGTTGTATATGGTTGTAGTCGCTGTTTGACCTCCGTCCCCACCGGGAATCACCAGAATGGATGAAAATCAAGAATGGCATAACTGCTCACTGTACGAAATCATACAACACAAGCAAGACAATATTCAAGACGAGGTGGTGGGTCCGTGACGCTGAGGGCAATGTTGACGTGGAGCGGATCCGAAGCAACCCTCCCTCGGGTTATGAGCAGGAAGAGTGGGATAAGCAGATAACTTTTTGGAGTGATCCTAAGAACGCTGCCCGGGCTGCACAGAATTCCAAAAACAGGTCGAAGAGTAAGACCGTAAGCCGACAAGGATCTCGTTCTGTTCCTGCTTTCCGACATCTTATGGTAATGAACATTAAAATCATTTTATAATTTTTTTATAATTTTTTTATAATTTTTTTGTATTTTTTATGTAGATTTTTTTTTGTATATTTTTGTATTTTATTTGTTGCGTCTTATATACGTGTGTATGTGCAGATGAGTAACTCAGAGACACAGGAGTATCCGTCTTTGATCGACACATTCTTCCGTCTTCATACAGTAGGCGGCGCCTTCCAGGACCCCGGGGAGCAAGCGTTATATGTAAGTTTTGTCTCAAATAATGGCACTTTAATTATTTGTCGAGAAACCATACCCGGGAAACCTGACTAATATATTAGCTAACTTGTGTTTTTTTTTATTACGTACGATGAGATGATCAGGTTACGGGACTTAGGTTCAAACACCCCCAGCGGTGTCCCGTACACAGAGGAGGAAATCATGATGATAGTTCGCCCATCGAAGGGTCGGGGGCACCTCCCGGGTATTGGTAGGGTCGTGTCTGACCGCCACTCCTCCTCTTTTCCTGATCACGCCTCAGACATTGATAAGCTGAAAAAAGATAATAAAAAGTTGAAGAAAAAGAACATCCAGATCACCAAAACGCTAAATATGATCACCAAGTACTTCAGGTAAGACCCCAGATTCTCTGACATGCTTACATCATCTAACTCAACTCCAGCGGTAGGTACTAGTAGCAGTACTGGAGGGAACGACAACCCGGACCCCTTTATTATCGTTGATGATGATACCGACTCGTCGGATGAGGATTAGGTGTTTGTGTCGGGTAAGCATATGGTATTTGTGACTTGTAGTTTATTTAGGCTTTCCTACCATTAACAATTTCTTCCCGGTTTGTTTAATTAGAACATGTTATCGATCTAGCTAGGTGAATACATTGGTCACCCGTTTTGAGACTATTTCTTTGTTTAGTAAGATTTTGGACGATTCTATGTCTAATATATCGAATGCGTTGATCCGTTATATTGTTTTGTGTATTTCGTATGAGTTGTGGTGTATTTGGATAGATTACATATTGTTGCATACAGGTTTCAGGTTTTGGTAGATTTTTTCCAGAAAAATTCCGGAAAAAATCTGGAAAACGCCTGCTGTGCAGGCTGTGCATAAAAAAAAACCACCATGTTTCCCCGTCGACGTGTCGCCGGGGAAAGTTTCAAGAAAAATTTGACTTTTATTAGTCAACAAAATTACTTTGACCTTTTAAAAAGTCATGACTTTTCCCCGGCGACATGTCGCCGGGGATATGTTGGATTTAATTTGACTTTTAAAAAAAGTCGTTAAAACATTTGACGTTTCAAATATTATCCAGGGGTATCCCCGGCTAGGCGTCGCCGGGGAAAACATACAATTTACGAAGATTAGCATTTGCTAATTAATTTTTTTGTTAAGTGCACAAGAATTTCCCCGTCGAAACGTCGCCGGGGAAAAGTCGTCCAGCGTGGCACTTTTTTTGATTGCTGAAAATGGCGTGGGTCCCACATGTCGATGGGGATTGTCGATGGGGAAGCTATCCCCATCGAATCTTGCCCATCGAAGAATCCCCATCGACATGTCGATGGGGAAACGTTTCCCCATCGAAATGTCGTCGGGGAAACGTAAAAAATATCGACGGGGAAGGCGTCGAATGTTGTAGTGCGTTGAACCATATTCACAAAATTCATACCACCAATTAAAAAGAACCTAGATCTCTAAAAACAAAACCACCTCAAATACTTTTTGGATTTGCTTTCCTGTCATCTTAGCAGCCACTTGATACGTACGTGGCCATACATCCTTTGAATTTCTTTCTTTGTTCAGGAAAGGAAGGATGATCCAATAGAATTTGCTTGACAAGAAAGCTAAGAGGATTTATGAGAAAACTAAAGGAAATTTTGTGCAAATGAATTACATCTCAGTTGGATGGATGCATCCGGTTATAGTATTTATGTGTGGGAGGTCAGGAGTTCGACTCATGCCATATCTTATGTGGGCGATTTTCCCAGAATTGGCATCCAGGTTCGAATCCCAGTGTAATGCTTTGAAGCCCCTTAATGGGAAACTAAATGGCTAGCATGGGATGATATTCTCTTCGTGAGATGATTTGAACCAGGGCAGAGCTAGGGGGATCCCGAGTTATAGTCTCTATGTGTGGGAGATCAGGAGTTTGATTCCTGCCATTCCTTATGTGGGAGATTTTCCCAGAATTGGCAGCCGGGTTCGAATCCCAGTGCAATGCTTTGAAGCCCATTAATGGGAAACTAAATGGCTAGCATGGGGGGGGTGATATTCTCTTCGTGAGATGATTTGAACCAGGGGCGGAGCTAGGGTTCCCAGGGATGCACGGAAACCCGATGGAATTTTTCCGCCTAGTGTATTTATTTGCTAAGAATCTCGATTTTGTCTAAATGAACCCATTAAAAAATTAGGTGTTATATAAATACTCGTATTAAAAATTTTGTGCACCCGATGATTTTATATTCTGGCTCCGCCCCTGATTTGAACCCGGGTCGAGAGAGTTGGTGTCTCGGTGGCACGCAAGATACTCTGCTGAACCAAAACTGCGGTTAAAAAAATAAATTTGTTGTTGGTGCAACTATTCTTGATTAGGTGGTTGGCTGTTTTTGGTAGTTTTCTTTTCATAGATGGTGTTTTTTTTAAAACTATATTGTTTTGTAAATTGTGACTTTACTTTTTTGTTAAGCAGTCAACTAAATCAATCGTTGGTACGGTTTTGTTACCAGTCGACTTAAGCGTCTATTGGTACTACTTTGTTAATGGTCGACCAAAATTCGTGTTGGTACAGTTGTTACGAGTCATTATGTTTTTATTATGTTTGGTTTTTTTTCTAGTTTACTACTCCAATGCTTTCACTACTCAGACTGCGAGAGAGTACGGGTGTCAATTTTTGACTAGACAAGAAACCCGACTTGAAAGGGACATGAAATTTAACTGGTTTGGGTCGAATATAAATAGATTTTGGGTTGGTTTTGGGTCGACCTATCTTACCCATTTATTATACAGGTCAGGTTTAGGTTTGGAAAACATTAAATAAGTCGACCTGCCAACCTGTAAAGATACGTTTCTTATATTAATAAGGATTTATATTTATACGGGTTAAATGAGCAACCTGTAATGCGTTTAACCTATTTAATCCGTGTAATATGGAAACTTAATTTTGTTTATTAAACATATTAAATGGGTCAATCGAAACCCGTGTAACCTATTAAACAGGTCAACCTGAATATATATGGGTTAAAAGGGTTAGCTTCAGGTCTTGTGTAAATTGGTTAGGGTTGACATAGCTGACCAACTATTAATATGGGTTAGCTTTGGGTTGAAGTAGTCTGACACGCCAATCTACCAAACCAATATGATCCCGACCTGAATTGTCACCCATACGAGAGAGTATTAGAGAATAATGTTAGTTAGCTCAAGCCTGAGTTATGAGCTTGGAATCAGAGTTCTAGGTGACTTTGTAGTTGTATTTAGTGTTTCTTCCTAATAAAATATTGTTTGTCTATGTAATGAATGAAGATGTTGAATTCATCTACATTCGTTATACTTACATATTTTTCTGAAGCAATATTATTTACCGGAGAAATGAAAATACCTTCGGGCAACATAAGATGTCAACAAAATTATAAAACGATTTAAGAAAGAAAAGTGAGATTGTATGTACTGCTCTGTAGTTAACAAAATGAAATTATATTATTTTACTAGTATTCCTTAAAAGTCTGATGATAAGTGATGACGTATAGTCCCTATTCGGGTTGTATAACACGACCTATGGGTACTACCCGTATCCATTGGGTATGGATTGTCGTTGCGTAGCAAGCGCAAGGCCCAGGAGGCCCAATAAACCATTGGCGCACGACGGATGGTTACTTAGTCAAGTCCTCGTCGCAGTGCGACAGGATAAAGACATAATATAATCTATATCATGGTTATATTCGCCTAAAGATAAGAGATATACACTTACCTTGGTTATGCGATAAAGATCAAGCTATTCTGGGTCATTATCTCTTCCTCAGGCCGCAAGTGTAGAAGAGCCCAGCCAGGACTCTCTCGGGTATAAAAGGAACCCCAAGGTTCCGCAAGGTAGGATACACGTAATACTCTAAACCCTCACATATACTAAAACAATTACTTACTCTCATGTCGGAGTCTAATCGTAGGACAAGCGCCCACGGTAAGCCTAGCGGTGTCTGTTCTTAGTGTGCAGGGTCCTTAAACAAGATTCACTTGGTACAAGAGCCAGAACCCACAAGACCCCAAATTAAGCCTAATTCGGGTCGAACTAGGTCCATCCAACTTTTGTATCAACAAGTTGGCGCCATCCGTGGGACCCTACACTAAACTCTGAAAGATGAACAAAAGCGGCGTAAACCCATCCTATCCAAAGGGCGGACCTAAGAAATCACAAGGCCCACCCTTGGGACTCGAATCACTCAATAACCCGGGACGGGGGTTCGGAGGAAAAGCACCACAAGTGCCTACGCCCTCACTGTTTACCCCTACCCTGCAGGCAGCAGACACCTCGTCCTCGCGTGAAACCCAGCTATACCACTTAGCGAGGCCTTAAACGCAAGGACTGAGCTAACACTACAAACCACGGTAGAAACCACCCCTGAACCTGACCAGGACATGATCCAATACGTTGCAAAGAACTTCGCAGCTCTGGTGCCGCTCATGCAGGCACAAATGAAGTTAAACCCGGCAAGGGACTTGAGGATCAGCCTGGATTTTGATAGAGAGCTTAAGGCTCTGGAAGGATCAAGTTCCAAGAAGGAACTCCGAAAAGAAAGAAGGAAAAGAAAGAGGGAAGGAGTATTATACGTGTCGGCACCTCACACTAACACACCATTCATCGAAAGTGTGTTGTCTCCACACGACTCTGATAGTTCAAGAAGGGAAGACTCCTTCCTCACACCAGCGAACAACAGGGAACATACGAGCGTAAAAGACATCTTAAGACCTAACCCTAAGGGAACCAACGCGTCAGTCGAGCCATACCCGCGCCGAAAAAGTGTCCTTAAAAGGTTAGGGTCATTAGAAAGAAGTCCTTCCCCAGAATCCTACACACAGGAACAGAGCAGAAGTGCCAGAAAAACTCAGTGGGAAACTTTCTCGAGTGAAAAGTCATCAGACTCTGATCTCAGCGATCGCCATCCCCGACGAAGGAGGGTTGCTTCTTAATCCTCGGTGCGCGACAGGAAACGTCGTAGAACGACCAAACAGCCGAGAATGCGCAGTGTGGAAGAATGGTCTCTCCCATGGCGTCGTGACAGAGAAAGCGCGTTTTCAAAACGTATAACTATGTTTAAAGACATAAAAAAGAGACGAATGTCGTCCAATGTCAAAACCTACGATGGAACAACAGACTCGGATGACCATATATAGGTGTTCGAGTCCCAGGCATGGATAGAACAATGGCCGGAAGCAGTGTGGTGCTACATGTTTAATTCAACCCTAATTGGGAACGCCCGAAACTGGTTCGATCGACTCCCACGAAGATGTATCAACGGTTTCGAAGAACTAAGGAGGGCGTTCAGAAGGAACTATGTCCAACAAAGGAAGTGCGACAAGAGCCCTGCTTCACTTACGAGGGTCAAGTAGAGGCATAATAAAAGCCTGGAAGATTTCATGGAACGTTTCAAATCCGAGTGTAACCAGATTAAGGAGTGTCCAGAGATCCTTAAAATCTCAGGGTTCCTCGCAGGCATCACCAATCCAGAATTAATAAGAAAGCTAAACGACAGGACCCTAGAAAATTTTGATGGGGTGATGAAGAGGGTCCGAGCGTTTATTCAAGGAGAAGAAACAGCAGCGGACAGCCGACAGGCGACCCTAAATTTCAAATTCCCAGATCGATCGAAGATGCAGTCGTACGACCAGAACGTTAGCCGTACCTTGGACTTCCGCAGTACAACGAAGCCTGCGCGCAATAACAACAACAAATTCACTCCATTGAAAAAACGCTTAGGTAGATATTCCTCTCCGAAGGCGCGAATTTCCCAAAACCCAACCCAATGATCGGTCCAGCAGACAAGAGGGACAACATCAAGCATTGTGAGTACCACAATGATAAGGGACATGCTACGGATGAGTGTATCCCACTAAAAAGGCATATCGAGAGTCTTGTCAAGGATGGTAAACTGAACCACCTCATACGGGACTAGAGAAAGGGGGTTGATGCAAAGAAGAGTGAAATCAAAAAACAGAAGGAAAAACCCATAACCATTTACATGTTACAAAAGGAGAAGTCACATATGCAGATAAAAACGATACAAGAGTTTTTGTACAACAAGGAGATATCGTTCCCCGTTCTTACTGATATGGATTACATGATAGGTTCGCTATGGATCAGTATAGCGCTTGGAAGTCGTGTCATATACGACATATGTGTCGATGGAGGATCCGCAACAAACATACTGAATGAACACTACTTCGCGCAACTGCCGATGGAGATTAAGAGGGAACTGAAAGAGACCCCATCAGTACTCACATGATTCAATGGCGACAAGACTCGGCCCGTGGGACAACTCTGTACGCAAGTAACAGTGGGACCTACAGGACACACGACAACCATATGGATAGATTTTATGATCGTGCGATCCCAGTCGTCATACAGTGTCATCATTGGACAACTAGCACTTTTAGCATTTTGTGCTGTACCATCCACAATTCATGACATGTTTAAATTTCCAGTAAAAAGGAAATAGTTACAATTCACAACGTAGATACACTTGAAGAGATCAACAATGCTTCTATCAATAGCAGAAAAAGAAAGGATGTCGGGGAAAACGAACATAGCATAGGTTCCAGCCCACACTCAACACGAAGAAAGAGTAGCTCTAAAAGTTACCAAGTAATACCACACAAGAATGCCACATCCATGGGTGTAGGATCATCAACAGACCTTCCATAGACCCTACTCTCAACAAGTTTCGCGTGGAGAGGAGGACCTGATGCAGGCTTCATCCTCATGGATCAGGGAGATATACAAATCACTCATGCATTACGCCTTGAATTCAGTGCAACGAGTATGGAGGCGGATCTTGAAGCATTGATAGCCGGACTAAGCTTGGCGTTACGAATGGAAGTAACAAATTTGGGGGCCTACGTATATAATCCCTTGATAGCAAATAGGGTAGTAGGACTGTGTGAACCCCGAGGGAGCATGCTCATCCGATACATAAGGAAGATAAGGGCCATGGTCAGGCAATTCATTGATTTTTCCATCCGAGAATTCTTAGAAGAACATGGTGTGATGCCAGCGACCATGAATCATCTCTCAATTATCAATGTTGAAGATCCCCCTAGGCATGTACTAGTTGATTTTATCATAAACAAATCTGTACATGCGCAAGAAATACCCGCAGCGAACGGAGGTGGGTCACAAACATGGATGACACCCATCGTAAACTATTTGGTGCATCACGAACTACCGAGCGACAGCCGAAGTACCAAACCATCGCGGTACCGAGAAAGGCAGTTCACGGTTATGAACGGAGTTCTACACAAGAAATCAGCGCATGGTCAGAAGCTACAATGCTTGGGGCCCGATCGAGCGCGAATAATAATGGAGGTCGCGCATAAGAGGACATACCGCCAAGGCCCGAAAGCTATGGTAAGCGAAATAGTTTGTTCAGGATAATTTTGGCCCTTCATGCATAGGGATGCCCGTAAGAGAATGATACGGTGTCGCCAATGCCAGACACATCAGAACACAGAATTAAGATAGTACAAAATGTCGGAAAATGCGCCCGGCGCAGGAACAAGTAGGGGAGGAATTTTGTCATGCTTGGGGCGCACATTTGGTTCTCTCACCGCAAAAGTGGGAAGCGTGGTGCGCGGCGTAGTAGCGATGTTCCTGTCCCAATTGGATAGCCAACAAGAATCAGGGGGAATCACCGCTCAGCTGGCTAGGGCGGTCACCATCAGACCACATTTAGCAAAAAGAGACAACAAAACAAAGGGCGCATACCGCGCCAAGGAGATTTGGAGCGTGTCCCTAAAGGGCAGGATATGCAGTGATAGTCGCTCGTAGTCACCACCGAGTCAGCTGAGTCAACACGAGAAACAGGCGGGACAAAATCATGGATTAAAGCACTACTATCTCTAAGGCATCGCATAACCAGCATGGATCACCCTTTTGGCTGCGGTCATCTCCTAATAAAGATCCATGTATTTTTCATTTTTTGATAATTTAGTATTTATTTTTCAATGTTCTCCTTTCGAACACTCGCAAGAGCATGAATAAACTCTGCGGTTCCTAGCTAGTTTCACAGATCATACTTTTTCTTCATCTGTGATTTTCCTTTTCTTCAATAAATTGAAGTTATGCCTAAATATGTTGCAATTTTTTTTATATATATACGCATTTGGCCCCCGGCGTACATGTACAAACAACGTTTCCAGGCGAAATAAGAGGAATAAGTTTACCCTACTAATTAAACTTGTCACGTAAGAGGGATGCAACCCTAGTGGCACTGGATCATGTATCCTTTGTTAAGCAGCTTACTAGAAGACGTTGTAGTAAGTATGGTATTCCTCACACTCTATGATGGATATGCACTAGACACAGTGTGCACGCTTAACAAACATGTTATGATCAATGACATTACTTATGGTAGTAGTGGCAAGCCACACGTTATGAATTTTCAAATCACCCATAAGTTCATAGTTTCACTTCACTGAATGTACTCATACACAAGCACTTATACCCACAACCTTAGGTGTGGGTACAGGGACTTGGAAAAACTTAACATATCGTTTGCGATTTATAAATATAACTACATAATGTTAAAACAAAAATAATGCAATATATACACTAGAGTAGCAAAGTTTCATAACATACAAACGCAAGATAGAAAGATCTGTTTTATAACAAGTATGCGGCGGACAAAGACCTCTTTAACTCTAAGTACAACGGATGAAGCGAGGCGCGGTGTTCCGCCCACTCTACCTTCATATGTTGCAACAAGTGCACTTGTACCCCAAGTGAGGGTAGGCTCACCTGAACACCATCAGACCGACTAGGGTGTGCCAGTCCCAGCCCAATCACAACACTCCTGGCAGGGGACTTATTCTTCTAGGAAACGCGCCTGGCGTGGCACTTTAAAACCCTCTCAACAGACCATGTTAACCGTACTATGGCCAGTAGAGTACACATGGACTCTCAGTTGGGACACGTCTGAGTTGACACAATAGTCCGGCTCATCTTAAGCTCCTTCATTAAAATGCTTCGATAATGTGAGTCCTGCCATGACGACACTGAAGGGGTCATCTTGGTCCTTCTCAACAACGTCGATGAAGGGAATATCATAATCTTTTAAAACTTGACAAGCAACATCGAAGTTCTCTTGGGCCTGTGGATGATGAAAGGGAACGTTCGACAACGGTTTCGTTAACAACCCCTCTCGGGAGGCACGCTCCATAGCCAGAATCTGGGCTAGTACGTGGGCAGCATCCAGGATATCGGCTGCGGATTCAAAAATGTTGGGCGAGTCCATGGAACCTTTTGATGCCAGGGGTATGCCATATCGCACCAACTAGTGTTTTTCAGCGCGCGCAGCTGACATATGCGGATATATCTCCTCATCAAATCAGTATTCAAGCACCTCAAGACCTTCTCTTTGGCATCCAGATCCTGCTGGAACTCCGCTGACACATTCTCATAGTTTTTTGCGAACACACCCATGCCCTCTTCAAGTTTCTTCATGTCCCAATGGTTGTCTCTTTCTTGTTTTTTGTGCAGGAGGCGTACCTGGTTTAGAGATTCTAGCAACGACACCTTGTCATCCTTAAGATACTGTATGGAGCCAGAATCTATAGTAGGAACCCCTCGTAGGCTCGCTAACTCCGTCTTGGCGTAGACTACTTCGTCATTTCTTTCCGCCATAATCCGAGGAAGCTCGAGGGAGATATTCGACAGGCGTTGTGACAGTTGCAATATCCTCGTATTTAGATAGGATGCTACTGTCACCTCCCGTGATGCGCACATTGCTAATTCTCTCATCAAAGTTTCATCGGGTAGCTCCTCTAGATATTGGGCGCGCCTAGGAGGAACAAGGGACTGTATAAAATCTGCACAGTCAGACCTATTGGTCAGTTCGCAAGACTGTGGACACCCCCACTTAGGAAGACATTCATTAGCTTGGGTGGCACTGGTGGTAGCCATATGTGTCGCATCCAAACGACTACACTATTATAGTAGATAAGTTAGGAGTCATTCATTCACTTATTCTATGAATAGCGTAACATAAATTATATTAGATAAAGTACCTAGGGATGATGGATTCCATACGCGTTTTTACACGCGCACAACATGGATCAATACGAGTGGAAGGTGTGCGAACTTGGGACCTATTCCTCTTACGTATCCCCTGACTAGGCGCACACGGTAGACGCTTTAAGCCTGGGATGGGAATATTGTCCTCATTGGCGTTGCGGTTTGGGCTGCTTTCAGATGCTCCTTCGTTTTCTGCACCCTCTGTTTCAACGGAGGATGACTCTACTGCACCAGGCACACTCCGGATGGGGGTTGCGTTTAGGAAGACAGTACCCTCCGCGCTTGCATGTGCGGTAGGAGAGTGAGGTTCGAGTGCCATGCTGCGTCTACCAATGCTCCACCCACTAGCAAGCTCTTCAGGGGTAAATGGGAGGGGGCGCATGGTTACCTTGCACAGATCTTCGCGCTTCACGAGTTGGGAGTACGGTATTTCTACATGCACCCTATGTAACAACTTACTATACGCATACGAATTCTATGGAGGATGGAGAAGAGAGATAGATTTTTTACCATGAACAAAATCATCATAATATCGCGGCATGTGATTTAGAGGTAGCAGC
Source organism: Glebionis coronaria (assembly GCA_025667525.1). Classification (NCBI taxonomy): domain Eukaryota; kingdom Viridiplantae; phylum Streptophyta; class Magnoliopsida; order Asterales; family Asteraceae; genus Glebionis; species Glebionis coronaria. Next base: position 573,749,927 of record CM046881.1, read on the forward strand.
GCCCTCACACTTAGCTCCAGGGCGTACAGTAGCGACTCAGGAAATTCTTGCATTGGGATGCGATCGACATCTATCATCTGTGCATCTTCTTTAATGTATGTACCAGGAACAGGGCGACTGTCTTTTATCATCGTCTCGGGGGGGGGGGGGGGGGGGGTGGTGATAAAATCCTAATCAAAGGGGAACACAACCTTATCTATCCAAAAGAATTTGTTGTTCCATTTCTTCAGCGAGTCTATCTTTGTTGCGTAGCATTGGAGTTGACCAAGACGTTTGGTGAAAGATATCCATCCGTTAATCCAGGATGGGCGATAGAAAGCGCGGAATAGATTTATAGTAGGATCAATGTTCTTTAACTGACAACTTATCTCAAAATTAGATATTTTGGTTGCTCCGATACAATGTAGTTGGGATAAATGGATACAATAGAAGCTTAACACGTCAATCAGAAAGCGGCTCAGGGGGATACGATTATTGACAAACTCGAAAAACCGGGTATACACACCAATCTTACCAGGTGGAAAGCTTCCAATATGTAATTGTGGCTCTGGTACTATGGGATGTTGGTATGGGGAGATATGATACTTAGTGGTGAACAACTAGAGCTCTTGCTCGGAAATGCGGGATCCTACGTCGAATAACTCTGACACAGTTTTTCTTCTTCAAAGACAACAGGTGCTGGTTTGTAGATTTTATTGAGTTTTTTGGTAATAGAGGAAGATGAAGCTGTGGAAATGACGAAGGACCGATCGTTGGTACAATACATATATTAAAGTGATCTATCTCAATGGGTGAAGGATAATGCGACATGTGTTGCACGTTTGTTTCATCCAACGGTGCTGATCGCCTTATTCTGTAGGATGTGTTTAAAACCTTTCCTGGTTCCTAATAAGTAGGTATTAGTGGATTGTGACAAGGATAAATGATTGGCAGGATATTTGAAATATTTGTTCCCAAGAAACTTGTGGGGGCATCTATTTTAGCTTTAGAGCATTCTCTCTATGCCCTTTGATGCTTTATAGTCTAGTAGCTGCGGACAGAACCTGCTACTACTAGACTGGGGGGACATGATGACGTATAGTCCCTATTCGGGTTGTATAACCCGGCCTATGGGTACTACCCGTATCCATTAGGTATGGATTATCGTTGCGTAGCACGCGCAAGGCCCACGAGGTCCAATAAACCATTGGCGCACGACGGATGGTTACTTAGTCAAGTCCTCATTGCAGCGTGACAGGATAAAGATAGAATATAATCTATCTTATGGTTATATTCTACTAAAGATAAAAGATATACACTTACCTTGGCTATGCGATAAAGATCAAGCTATTATGGGTCATTATCTCTTCCTTAGGCCGCAAGACTAGGAGAGCCCGACCAGGACTCTCTCGGGTATAAAAGGAACCACAAGGTTCCACAAAGGTACGATACACACAATACTCTAAACCCTCACATATACTCAAACCGATTACTTACTCTCACGTCAGAGTCTAATCGTGGGACAATCGTCCACGGTAAGCCTAACGGTGTTTGCTCTTAGTGTGTAGGGTCCTTAAACAAGATTCACTTGGTGCAAGAGCCGGAACCCACAAGACCCCGAATTAAGACTAATTCGGGTCCAATTAGGTCCATCTAACTTTTGTATCAACAATAATTATTTTCATTAGAGGTAACTAGTAAAATTTAATGACATGCGAAGTTATCTGTACATGACTTAATTCACTACTTTTAGGCTAAGAGTATGGTAAGCATCAACTCACAACCACATCAAGGGCACGTCACTTTTCTATTCTTATTTTCATAATTTACTCTCACTTATTTTTTAAACCATATTAACACTCACCCAAACTGACTTGTCATAATCATTTTTGTTTTCTTTAATAAATATTTTAAATCATAAATTAAAAACGCAGACGATACATAAATAAATTAAAACGATACATAGAAAATTAAAAAGCGATATAGAAATAAATAAAAACTAAAATGAAATCATACTTCGCATTGATCTGAGCTCGTTGTCATTCCACAAGTGCTCGTGCATCCCCAACCAAATGATCACATGGCTACATTATATAAAAATTTATACTATCTTGTTGTTGGTGGTTTTAGCTATTGTCAACTCTTCTACACGTATTTCTATCTTCTTTTTTTTAGCTCCAAAAAGAATTTATGTTCTTCTTTCTGCATAGTCATGGAATGTTCAGTTTGCTCACTTAACTCGGATACCATCAACCTAACTAATGCATGGTCGTTCGTACTAGACGACCTCATTCCTGTCTATGCTATTAGTCGTGACATTGCTTGCACACCGTCGTCGTTGCTAACACTCTAATTGTTACTGGCATCCCCCGACTCTACATTGAAAGATCTAGACCAGATGACTTGTACTGCTTGTTTTTTTGTTACTACTTGCTTCGCTACGTTCTTGGGATTTCAACATCCTTCAATTTCGGACAATTTATAAAAAAATCTCCCAACAATGATGAAGTCGAAACGACAATTCCTTAATATTGTAATATTCGTCTCTTGCTCCACTTCCAACCACCTTACGCATCACATTATTGTACACTCCAAACCCCCGAATCACGACCGGGCGAACCGTCCTCCATTTAACGTTCAAAGAAACGTACGTTTGAAGACCTGGTTGCTTTGTTTTGCTCTCGAAATATGCCAAAATTTGACTCCAAAATCCATTATCCGTCTTCTCGTTTCCATGCTCGCTGCTTTCTGATATGAACACCCAGGCTTTACAAAATGCAAGTTCTTATTCATTTGTCCAAGGAAGGTGTCTAGGCGCATCTTTCTTTGGAGGTTTCTAGTCGGCTTTTTTCGGTTTCGGTTGTGGTGCAGTGACTTCAACGGGAGATCCCATGGGCTCTTGATAAGAACCGGTTTGTTGATAACAACCGGTACGTTGAAAAGATTTCGAAAATTTGGGTATGTACAAATCTACGTTTCAAAATGCATGAACGAGAGACATGTCACGCTCAGTATAGGGTTGTGATGACGAACCACCCATTGTGTTTGTGAAACGTAGTTTTGGGTATCCAAATGGGAACGCGGGTGGTTGTGAGCTGAGTTAATGAAACACATTTGTTGATTACAAAGTAAAATGGTACGTGTTTAGATCGGGTGCCGGGTATTGGTAGGGTTGACTTAGAAATGGTTGAAAATCATAGAATGATGGTTGTAACACGATGTCAATAAGTATATATGAGTACTGTTACTCTCTCTATTGGATCATGTGTGAAGGTTTTTTAAACTGGTGGCCTGTCATCTCTGTCAGAGCTTTGGATCGGGTAATTTCTGATCATACTCCTATCCTAATGTCGAATGGTGAAGAAATTGACTTTGTTCCAAAGCCCTTCAGGATTTTTGTTTCTTGGTCCAATGTGGAGGGCTTTGATTTATTGGTGAAAAATTCTTGGCAATTTAGAGAGTTTAGAGGAACCCCAAACATTGAGTTGAAGAACAAAATCAAGAAACTCCATCTTGATATCAGAACTTGGAACTTGTCAATGCTCGAGAATGACAAGAAGAATATAAATGAAATCCTGGAATACTTTAGAAAGTGGGACGATAAAGTAGAAGCACGAACGCTTTGTGATTTTGATGTGTCTATTTGTGATGGCTTAATTATGGAATGGAATCACATTGAGCAGCTGGAGAGGGATGTGTTACGTCAAAAATCGCGCATCAACTTGGCCGTGGAAGGGGATGAAAAATCTCGTTTTTTCCACACTTCTATTTAAAATAACCGGCAGAGGAACAATATCAAAGGTCTGATATGCAATGGGATATGGTTGACTGATCCTGAAGATCTGAAGAAAGAAGCGTTTGACCATATTTCTAATAGATTCAAAGAAACAGTTCAATCAAGTAATGTCTCTGGAAGTAACAAATTCTCAATACTCTCTGCTCAAGATTCTCTACTTTTAGATGCATAGTTTCCATCTCAAGAGATCATATACGCTGTTTGGTCATGTGGTGGGTCCAAGGAGCCGGGCCCTGATGGTCTTACTTTTAATTTTATTAAGCGATATTGGGACATTTTAGACTCTGATTTTATGCATAGCATCAAACGTTTTGAAGTTTCAGGAAGGTTTTCCCACGGATACAACCCTTCTTTCGTGTCTCTTATTCCAAAGTCAAGGGATCCCTTGGAGATCTCGGACTACCTCCTTATCAGTCTCGTTGGATGCTCCTATAAGATTATTTCAAAGCACCTTGCTTCTAGACTGTATAAGGTTATACATAAAATTATAAGTCTGAATCAGACCGTATTTATTAAGGGAAGGCAAATTCTTGATGGTGTCATAGTGGCAAATGAGGTGATCGATTACGCGTTAAAAGCAAATATGGAATTGCTACTTTTTAAAGTTGACTTCACGAAAGCTTTTGACACTGTACGTTGGGATTTCTTTTTGGACATTATGCGTCAAATGAACTTTAGTCCAAAATGGATAAACTGGATTAGAGGTTGTCTTCATTCTGCTTCGATATCCATTTTGGTTAATGGATCTCCGATGATGGAATTTTATATGGAAAAGGGTCTCAGGCAGGGAGATCCCCTTTCTCCACTTTAATTCATCATAGTTGCTGAAGCTTTGTAGGTTACTATATTGGAGGCATGCGAGCAACATATTTTTAAGGGATTGTCAGTTAATGGCAGGTATACTAACATATCCTTGCTTTAATACGTAGATGATGCGCTTCTTTTTGGGGAATGGTCATTGGCAAATGTAAGAAATCTCATTTCTGTCCTAAAATGCTTTCATAATGCTTCTGGTTTAGGCATCAACCTGAATAAAAGTTGCATCTTTGGTGTCGAAGTAAATCAAAATGAGGTTGAGTTGGTTGCTCGCCTTACAAGTTGCAAACATGGTGTGTTTCCATTTATTTACCTAGGTCTGCCGGTGGGAAAATCGATGAAAACAGTTGATGCTTGGGGCGATGTGATCAACCGTCTAAATAACCAGCTCTCATCTTGGAAATCTAAGCTTTTATCTATGTGAGGTCGTCTTACTCTTGCAAAATATGTCCTTGGTTGTCTTCCTCTTTATTACTTATCCTTGTTTCGAGCCCCTCTAAAAGTCATCGAAGATATTGAGAAGATCCGTTGCAGATTTTTTTGGGGCATCAAAGAAGATCATAAAGGCATAGTATGGATAAGTTGGAAGAATACTATTGCTAGCCAAGATCTTAGTGGCCTTGGTGTTTGTAGCGTTCGTGCAAAAAACCTCAGCCTTCTCGCAAAATGGCAATAGCGTTTCCTCACTGATAAAGACGCAATATGGCAACATGTCATTCGTAGTATTTATGGTATGCGAGGCGGATGTGATGAAGTCTTGAGTTCGGGTCTAAAAAAGGGGTGTGGCCTAATATAGTTAGTATCGGGGCTACAATAGACTCTCTTGGTATTCCTTTTGAGAAGCTCCTTTGTTAGAAATGTGCGAAATGGAAGCAATATAAATTTGTAGAAGGATGTGTGGCTTGACGGTGTCACTTATTTGAGGGATAAATTTTCTTGGCTCTTCGCCTTAGAAATGTCCCCTGATTGTAAGTTGAGAGATCGATGGGTGTTTTCTAACGGGGTTTGGGAGGCTAATTGGTGTTGGCGAATTCAGCCAAGAGGAAGGTCAGAAGGTGAGATATCTAGTTTGGTTTCTATTTTGAATGGCTTGGTGCTCTCTCAAGAGGGTCACGACGACTGAAATTGGTCCTTAAACTTTAAGGGTGGTTTTTCTGTTAACTGCTTATCGAAGGTGATCGATAAGCAGGTCCTCTCCCCTGATTGCTTACATCATATTCCTACGTGGAATAATTGGGTTCCAAAGAAAGTTATGTCTTTTATTAGAGGCTCTTAAATGATAGACTTCTCCATCTCGTCAACCTTGATAAGCGAGGTATTGATCTTCATTCGGTCCTTTGTCCTCTTTGTGATACACGCATTGAGGATAGTAATCACATTTTATTTAATTGTTCCAAGGCAAAATCTTTGTGGTTGAAATATTTTGCATGGTGGAACATTCCCATTCCACCTAGTTATTCGCCAAGTTCTGTTATGGGACAATTTTTCGGGGGTGGTGGCAAGACTAATGTAAAGGCTAAACTGTTTCATGGGGTTAGGCTTGTGGCTTTATGGGTAATTTGGAGGTGGCGGAATCGTATCGTACACGAGTCAAGCGAATCTCGACATGTTATTATAAATCAAGACTTCTTCCCGCAAGTTCAATACGTTTCTCAACTTTGGATTGCTAACAAGTCGACTTGGTGGCAATCGGGTCTCCTGGATTCTCTGTCCGTGGATAATATTTGACCCTCTGTAATCATTTTGTGATTTTTAGTTCTTAGTGGTATGTAATGTTTGGTGAGTTTCGTCTGGTTCTCCTCCTTGGGGACCTTATTGCTATACTTTTTCTTTTAATAATAATTCTTTGCCTTTAAAAAAACAAGTAGAATTGAAGTACTATCATGAGTTCTATTTATGAAGATTTACTTGGTCAGCGCAATGTCTCTCAGTGTAGAGTCTAAATACATATCAATTTTGTTAGATATGAATATGCATGACTCGGTTGTTTCGTGAATGTTAAATACCCGCCCCTTTTTTTTAGTAAGACAAATATGCTTCGTTGTGTAATTTTTTTTCACCCATCGAATAAATAACAACTCAAAAAACTAGCTAGACACTTAAGGCAAACTGCTCCGACGCAACGCGTGGGCACTACACCACTCGTTCTATAATCAATTAGCGTGTATCTTATACTGCAATTGAAATTCTATAATAAATTAGTGTGTATCTTATACTATATTTGAAATTCTATATTTGGTATATTTAAAGCATATATGATGGTAAAAAACTAGAAAAGACTTTTTACTATGTCAAAAAGTATATTTATATGTTTTTATGCATTACAAAATGAGTTTTATAAAAAAAAGATTTACAAAAACTTGGTAAATAAAAAGTATTTGATAAAAGCTATAGGGATAAAATAAAACTTACACATTAAACACTTCATATCTCTTAAAAACTTAGCATGATAGATGCTATTATTAATGATCAAATTCACACATAAGTGTTGCTTTCTTGAATATGCATACATCTATGTTTGTTTGAAAAATAGACTGAAAGCATTAATGTTTTAGTTAATGGTAAAGCCAACTTCAACCTAAAATCTTGTACAAATTTCATAGTTGGTCGAATGTTACAGGTGATGCCGATTTTTAGGAGTCAAATCTCTTTTTTTATTTTGTCATAAATTTTGTTTAGTTGACGTATCATTTATGAAAGCATAACCCAACTGTTTTTCTTTAGCTTCTATAAAATGATGACACGTTATCTTAATTATTGAATGTCCCATTTTAGAATAACAGTACAGATTGTTTTTACTGGGTTCTTATGAACTTTAACGTCATGAAAAAAAGAAAACCCCCGTGTAGGATGAAGTATTTTTTCGTCCCCCAAATATTTCATATTTTTCAATCTTTCTGGCCTCGTCCGAAAATTAGTTGCAAGAACAAAACATACGTACTTATGATCGATCATACATTTGATTTTCAATCCAAGAAAACTATTAACTTAACAAACAGTTTAGTACTAGTACTATGGTACGTTTTCTCACACCACAACCAAACACACTAAGAGCCCTGGGAGTGGTGGCGCCGTGGGGGCGAAACCCACCGCGCGAGAGGCGTGAAGACTCCCACCCCAGGCAAATGTCGCGGCGTGAGACCCCTACGCGGGTATACTCACGTCGCGTGAGTTGAATTTAAAAAAAAAAAATTCATTTTACCCCCCCCCCCCCCCAAACGGTTATATTTTTAAAAAAATTTCATTTCAGCCCCCCCCCCCAAACGGCTAGTTTTGATGAATATTTACAAATTGCTAATCGAACCGGACGTGAGTGTCTAATGTATTTTAATATGTGTGTTATTGACTTGTATATGGCCAAGTATTTAAGAAAACCAACTCCGGCCGATGTTGCTCAAATATATGATCTACATCTTACGAAACATGGTTTTCCGGGGATGCTTGGCAGCATTGATTGTATGCACTGGGAATGGAAAAATTGTCCAGTTGCGTGGCATGGGCAATACGCTGGTGGTTATAAAAGATATCATACTTTGATGCTTGAAGCTGTTGCTTCGCAAGATCTGTGGATTTGGCATGCGTTTTTTGGGATGGCAGGTGCGAATAACGATATTAATGTTTTAGATAATTCTCCGTTATTTGATGACCTTCTGAATGACGAAGCACCGGTAAAACCGTATACGGTTAACGGAGTTGAGTATCAAAATGGGTATTACTTAGCAGATGGTATTTACCCACAATGGGCGAGTTTCGTGAAGTCTTTCACGGTTGCAACTGACGCCAAACATGCTCACTTCAAAAGGCGTCAAGAAGCTGCACGGAAAGATGATGAACGTGCATTTGGTGTTCTCCAAGGACGTTGGGGAATACTACGTCAACCAGCACGCGCGTATGAAGTAAACACCTTACGGCGACTCATGTATACGTGCATCATACTTCATAACATGATTTTGAAAGATCAAGGTATGCAGGTGTTAGATTGGAACCAAAATTACGTTAACCCGTCAAGAAATATGCAAAGAACATGGCTTGAGCGGTGTGAAGTTTACCGCCGAAAAACAAAGAACTACGTGACCGACAAACCCATCAAAGTCTTCAACAAAACCTTATGGATCATATCTGGAATCAAATTGACCACGGAGATGAAGATGCATATGAAGATGAAGAAAACTAAACGGCGAGTCGTATGATTTTTAATTTTCGTATGTTTTTTTAATTTTTGTATGTCTTTTTTATTATGTTCGTTTTATTTTAAAAGTATTGTAATGTTGCTTATGTTTAATGAAATATTTAAGTTTGTTTAGGGGGTGTTTTGTAAAATTTTGAAAAACTGGAAATCACTTGGAGTGATGACTCCCCTGTTTTTTCATGTGAGTGAGTGAGTGAGTTTTGCTGACGTGGCACCCAAAAACACACTCACTCGGAGTGATGACTCCCAGCGCTCTAAGCAAAATAAATGTACTTAATTTAGGATCTCAACTACGTACACCCATACACACATGCATCGAAATCTCTATAAATATGACGCACTCTTCACTACATTTTCTCACACCACAACCAAGCACACTAAGCAAAATCACAAAGTTTTTCTACAAATTTAGGGTTTCTAATCTAAGCTATATTCCAACAATGGCAGGGTTGATGATGAAGGTTTTATGTGTTATGGTGGCTTGCATGGTGTTGTCAGCCCCATACACTGAGGCAGCTATCTCCTGTGGTCAGGTGAGTGGTTCTTTGGCGCCATGCGTACAGTGGTTAAAGGGTCCGGGTACTGGTGCGGTTCCAGGGAATTGTTGCAGCGGCGTTAAGAGTCTTAAGAATGCTGCAAAGACGACCGCTGACAAACAAGCTGCTTGTGGTTGCCTTAAGCGTGCATCCGGGTCTATCTCTGGTATCAAACCTGCTAACGCCGATGCCCTTCCCGGAAAGTGTGGTGTTAGCCTTCCTTACAAGATCAGCGCTAACACTGACTGCTCCAAGTATGCCAAATTTAATTATGCACTTGATTCTTACTATATAATTAAAGATTAAATGCACTTTCACATATAATCTAAAATGTTTATAAATTTAACTAAACTCAATGTTATGTGGTTGGTTTTTGCAGGATCAAGTGATCAGGTTTGCATCTTAATGCATGGAAAGTTACATTTGGAGTGTGAGTGGTTTTTAAATATAGATTATGAATAAAATGAAATGGAAAACTACGTTTTCCTTTACTTGATGTACGTTAAGGGACATATATGCTATACATGTCTCGTTTAATGAACTTTTCACATTATGCTATAAATGTTGGTACTTCCTTCGTCTCTAATAAGTATCTTTCTTTGTATAAGCTAGTAAAATGATATTTGACGAGTTGACGTGTTACAAAAGTGTGTTACATTGTGAATTTGTTATCGATCGGTTTTGATTGTGAATTTTTCCTACTAGCTATCCCTATAGACGGGCTTGGTCAACATATGTCACCAGTGGAATACCGTTCTATTCTTAAGTATCGGCTCATGATCCCATTATTTCCGGCTGATACAATGTGCCCTGTTTGTCGCAAGGCATGTTTGGATTCTTTTGGGGAACATGCGGTTCATTGTAAAGAGCTCCCGGGCTTCAAGTATCGACACGATATGGTTAGAGACGTTCTTTTTGACATATGTAGACGTGCTGGTATCTCCGCCAAGAAAGAAGCACCTGTGAACTTCTTGACTGACCCGGTAGATGGAAGATCCACACTCAGACCGGCGGACATTCTGGTTTTTGGATGGATTGGAGGAAAACATGCATGTGTGGATCTGACTGGGGTTTCTCCTCTTGTGGGGATGAGTAGTCGGGGTTTTACAGCGGGTCAGGCTGCTTTGAAAGCCGCCTCATGCAAAGTGACAAAACACGAAAAAGCATGCATTGAAAATCAACACGTGTTTATTCCTTTTGCATTTGATACCTTCGGTTTTCTTGCACCTGAAGCGGTGGAGTTTCTGAATAGAGTTCAGCGCGTTATGAATAGCAACGTTATGACACCTAAATCCACAAATGTGGTTTTTACTAGAATTAGCTTTGCAATTCAAAAAGGACTTGCGGCGCAGCTTGTTGCTCGCTTGCCTTATACTTAATTCGATAGTTATCATCTCGAACTTGTTCGTATGTTTTGTCTGTTTCATTCTTATCCGTAAAAAAAATAAAAAATACCAAGTGGATGATCCATTTTGAACGAATTTAAAAGAAACCAAGGAGAAATGTAACTAATAGAACGGTTGTTTAGATAAAAGGCGTTCTATTTAAATTCCAAAAGAGTTACAACGGTTTTCATGTAAAAAGCGTTCTATATGTGCTTCACAAACTCCCAGAATATACAGCTGTAACCATGTGTATTGTGAAATAGATCAGTTATTTTAATAAAACCGTTCTATATAAACCCAATTATCTTAGATTTTTAGCGGGCTACTTTTTTCGCTTCCGCTACACGAAAATTTCATTTCTATTTTGAACCCCAAATCCAATCCCTGAAATATTTCATTTGCCGCTAATCTATTCCCCAAAATATACATAATCCAATTCCAAAATATTTTCCACACACATCAGCCGCTAAACTTTTTTTTTCCCCGATCTACAAACCTATTCAAAATCTATTCATAAAATCTTTTCATTCAACACTATGGTGCGTAAACCTGCTTCTACTAAAGAACAATCCCAACCAATCGTTAATCAAGATGATGAAGAAGAAGACAGTCATAACGAAGGAGAAGGCAATCTTGATGATGAAGACAATCCAAATGTTAGTCAGGTTGCTAGTCAATCGCTATATAATTGATATTGATTTTTAATTAATTGAAATTGCTATTAATATGAAACCCTAATCCCCAATTATAAAAACGGTTTTGATTTTTAATTAATTGAAATTGTTATTAATCTAACTAACGGTTAAAGCTTAACAGCTTAAGCGAAATATGCTGTGAATAGCTTAAGAAGTTTTGTGGCTTAAACCTTATTTTTTTCTGTTTAAAATTTCGTATTGTTTTCTGGTTAGTGTGGCTTATATGAGCCTTGAAATAAGCCCTTTAAGGTGATACAGAGATTAAAACTTTTATAGTCTATCAAGTTGCAAATTTTGTCTTGTTTATGTCTTTTTTATCTCTGATATGTTCATGGCTTAAGAAGGTTGGGTTATTGTTTCTGATTTGAAAATAATTTTTGTAGAGTAGATTCGATTAGTTTCCAGTTTTTGATGTTGAAGGCTGTGTCATAAGGAATGATCATTAACATCATACAATATATGATTCACGACACACACATATAGGCCACCTCTGCTGCTATTGTTGGGCTACAAGATGCTGATGTTATTCCACAACCTTGTTGAACTTTGTCATAGCTAAGTAGTTTCTACAAATGAGTTTAAGTTATCTATATCTGTATGTAATGTTTCATGTGTATATATATATATGCTATTACTCATATGCTGAAGATATCTATCTCTATGGGTTCATTTGGTGAAAGTAGTCGGAATAGATAGAATTATCATTGAACGAAACTTGGTTGCTGCTATTGAGATTTAGTCATTGACATGAGTCCATGAACCATTGATGGGTAGGGGTGTTATCAGGTCTTTTCGGGTCGGGTTAAGTCGGGTTTTGATTTTTTAAAACTCACCAGCAACCCGACCCGATAAAAAATCGGGTTATCGGGTTCGAGTGGTATTCGGGTCGGGTTATGTCGGGTCGGGTGATTTGGGTGATACTATATAAATGAGTTTTTTATCATTACGTTATCTTCGCAAGTTGATACAATAAACGTTTCTTGTCAAAGATTAACTAGCGAAAAAAATAACTACGGTGTGAAAAATTAGAACTACATTGTAGATGTTAATAACAGATACTACAAATAAACATTGCACAATTATATATTGTACCCTTGTGGGAATTGAGTAATGACTTCGTACCAATTACGCATTTGAAAATGCTAAGCTATGTGACAAGTGTTATTATCCAGTTTTTATTAATATTACAGTAGCTATTTGTAGTAGAAAAAAAGCTCATAATTACTACAGTAATATTATAGTAGCTATTTGTGATTGCTTATGCTTATATGAGGGTACTTGGTATTCTGTTTCTTTCTGATCTTAACAAGCACTTTTTAGTGTCTACAGGGGAATTGAAGTGCTTATATTTGGCATATAACATGCAAAAGTTGTTTCTCCGCTAGGCGCTATAAAGTTCTTATTACCTTCTAGAAAGGTTATACTAAAGTGTTTTTCACGCTGCAGTTGTGATTAGAAATGGACCCATGAATCCTGTTTGGAAAATTGATATGATGTTCTTGGTTATGAAACATGATTAATGGTGAAGTGTCAAGAGCTAAACTGATAATTAGATTAATAGGTTATACATCAAGTTACCACTAGTTTATAGAATCTGCATGTAGTACGCATTAATAACACTCTTGTTATATGTCTTGCGTAACATTTCTTGTACACTTGTTTAGTTTATTCGATTTCCATATATGGGCGCGCGTGACTATCGAAGTGTTGACTGATTCGTTGCATTTCTGTTTGTGCAGCCTGGAAGCTTTTGTGAACAATGCTACAAACCATGGAAGCAAAGACAAATTGTGTCGTACGTTTCTTTCAAACATGTGCTACTTTGGCTGCATACGAGGCATTGAGGGCTTACTTGTGAGAATCTTTCTTTCAAATGTATAAATGGAGCATAACACGAGCTACGTTGATATGTGGTTGTGCCAAGTAGCTTTTTGATCCTCGTAGATATGTCGTGTTGTAACTCGTCTGTTTTGTATAAAATAGGTTGAATAAGAAATTTGTAGCTAAAATGATAGCTATATGTTTTCCATCTCTTGTATTATACTAGCAGGTTTTGAAGTTTTAATATTCAAGCTGTTTTGTTATTATTTTGAAGTGGGTGCTTGTTTTTATATTATTATGGAAAACCTGTAGGTTTCTATAAATCTGGAAAAAAAAATCTGCACTTTAATTTGTATCAATATATTTCTTAATTAGATCGGTTAAAAACCGATCTAACTCCTTTAGTAAGTATGCCTCAAATAGATCATTTGTTTGGGAAGCACCGATCTATTTGTGAATCTAAAAAGAACGGTTTCAAACCGATCTATATGTGACTCGGCTTAAAAAGATCACCCTTTGTTAGATCGGTCCAAAACCGTTCTTTATAAGGCAATTTCACCGTTCTATTTAGAGTTTTCTGTGGTAGTGTACGAATAGTAATCCGTATTACTACGATCAAAAAGAAAGAAAAGCAAGCATGGATCAATTAACAATATAATGTTAGTTGGTCTTAGTCCGGCTTGTGGTGATTAAAGTTTCTAGAGTATTTGATGTTGCATTATAAATACGTATCAATTATACAATAAAAAAAGAAAAAAGAGGAGGTTAGATTTTAAACCTAAATAGACACGTTGAACCATTTCCACAAAATCCATACCAGGAATTAAAAAAAAAAACCTACATCTCTAAAAACAAAACCACCTCAAATTCTTTTTGGGTTTGCTTTCCTTTGTCATCTTAGGTAGGAAGTATTTTTGAGAAAGCCAGAGGAAAGTTTGTTGTTTGACGATTTTGCTGTTGGTGCAACTATTTTTTATTAGAGTTGCCTGTTTTGGTAGTTTTGTTTTCACATATGGTGTTTTTTTAATTATATTGTTTTATGATTTGTGAATTTACTTTTTTATTAAGCAGTCAATTAAAATCGATCGTTGGTACAATTTTGTTATCAATCGATTTAACTGACTATTGGTACTATTTTGTTATCAGTCGACTAAATTCGTGTTGTTACGAGTCATTATGTTTTTATTATGTTTTTTTCTCTAGTTTACTGCTCTAATGCTTTCACTACTCACACTGTGAGAGAGTACGAGTGTCAATTTTTGACCAGACACAAAACAAGACTTGAAACAGACATGAAGATTAACAAGTTTGGGTCGAATATAAATAGATTTTGGGTTGGTTCTGGGTTGACCTATCTTACCCGTTAATTATACAGGTCAAGTTTAAGTTTGGAAAACAATAAACAAGTCGACTGCCAACACATAAAGATACTTTTCTTATATTAAAAACGATTTATATTTATACGGGTTAAATGAGGGACCTAAAATGCGTTTACCTATTTAACCCGTGTAGTGTGGCAACTTAGTTTTGTTTATTAAACAGGTTAAATGGGTCAATCGAAACCCGTGTAACCTATCAAACAAGTCAACTCGAATATATGGGTTTAAATGGTTAGGTACGGGTCATATGTAAATAGGTTAGGGTGCTGGCCGATTATTAATATGGGTTAGATTTGGGTTGAAGTAGTCTGACACGTCAACCTGTCAACCAGAACCCACCAATATGATCGTGACCTGAATTGTCACCCCTACGAGAGAGTATTAGAGAATAATGTTAGTCAGCTCAAGCCCGAGTTATGGGTTTAGAATCACACGTCTGTGTGATCTTGTAGTTGTTTTTATGTGTTTCTTCTTTATAGAGTATTGTTTGCCTATGTAATGAACGAAGATGTTGAATTCATCTACATTCGTTATACTTACATATTTTTCTGAAGCAATATTATTTACCGGAGAAATTAAAATACCTTCGGGCAACATAAGATGTCAAAAAAATTATAAGACTATTTAAGGAAGAAAAATGAGGTTGTATTTGCTACTTTGTTTTTAACAAAAAGAAATTCTATTATTTTACCATTATTCCTTAAAAGTCTGATGATAATGATTTTCATTAGAGGTAACTAGTAAAACTTAATGACATGCGGAGTATATACAATTTTCACATCAGCAATCTATTTTGAGATATTAATTGTTAACCAATAGGAAGTTATCTGTACATTACTTAATTCGCCACTCTTAGGCTAAGAGTATGGTAAAAATCAACTCACAACCACATCAAGAGCAGCACATCACTTTTCTATTTTTATTTTCACAATTAACTTTTATTTACTTTTTCAACCATATTGACATTCACCCAAACTGACTTGTCATAAACATATTTATTTTTCTAAATAAATATGTTTATTCATAAATTAAAAACGCAAACGATACAGAAATAAAATAAAACAATACATAAAAAATTAAAAATCGATATAGAAATAAATAAAAACTAAAATGACCAATCATACTTCGCATTGATCTAAGCTCGTTGTCATTCCACAACTGCTCGTGCATCCCAACCAAATGATCTTACGAATGCATTATATAAAAATTTATATTTTCTTGTTGTTGGTGGTTTTTATCTATTGTCAACTCTTCTAACGTTTTTAGCTCGAAAAAGAATTTATGTTCTTTTTTCTGCATAGCCATGGCACGTTCAATTTTCTCACTTAACTCAGACACCATCAACCTAACTAATGCCTCGTCGTTCGCACAGGACGACCTCGTTCCTCTCTATGCTATTGGTCGTGACATTGCTTGCACATCATCGTCCTTGCCAACACTCTAATTGTTACTGTCATCTCCGACTCTACATTGAAAGAACTAGACGAGATGACTATCGCTTGTTTTTTTGCCACTGCTTGCGATTTCAGCATCCTTCAATTTCGGAAATTTTTTTAAAAAATCTCACAACAATGATGAAGTCGAAGTGGGTACCCAACTTCAGCCTCATAGTTTAGCAATTCCTTAATATTGTAATATTTGTCTTTTGCTCTACTTCAAGGCACCATACGCATGACATTATCGTACACTAAAAAAACCCAAATCACGACCGGGAGAACCGTCCTCCATTTAACGTTCCAAGAATTTGACGTTCGACGAATTTGTTGGTTTGTTTTGCTCTCGAAATACCAAAATTTGAATCAGGAATCCATTATCTGTCTTCTTGTTTCCATGCTCGCTGCTATGCGATATGAACACCAAAGATTTACACAACACAAGTTCTTCGTTTCAAAATGCATGAACGAGAGACATGTCACACTCAGTATGTGGTTGTGAAGACGAACCACCATTTGTTTTTGTGAAATGTAGTTTTGAGTTTCCAAATGGGAACGCGGGTGGTTGTGAGCTGAGTTCATAAAACGCATTTGTTGATTACTAAGTCAATTGGTACGTGTTTAGATCGGGAGCCGGGTTTCGTCGGAGTTGACTTGAAAATGGTTGAAAAGCATAGAATGATGGTTGTAGCACGATGTCAAGATGTATATATTTTTAGCCCGTAATATATGCTCATAATATGTTGTTTTGATTATATTCCATTAGTCTCTCATTATCTGTAATAATCACAGCTGTATCATAGGTGTATTGGGCTCAAGCCTATCTCTAGAATAATCTTTGTACATCTATATAATGTACCGAATCAAAGAATGAAGGCACATACACAGTTTATCCATTTACATAGTATCACAGTCATTATCCAAACACCGATCCAAAAATCCTTAACCCAAAACATATAATACGTTCCTTATTATTTTTAATAGTTCAGTTTGGTGTTTGTTCTTAGGTAACAAACCGTGGTTCTTGTTCTTTGGTAACAAGCTGATCTCGTAACTTGTTCTTGGTAACAAGTCGTCTCATCAGTTACTTGATCGTGGTATCAAGTCCGTATCTGTTTCTTGAGCATCATGAAGGGAGCCGCTCGGCCTTCGCTTTGGTCAACTTCTCAAACTCACAGTACCAATGATGTATTGGCTACGTTACTTGGTCAGTTTGGTCCTACAAGTAATATTTCTTTGGCATCATCTAATACAATTGGGACGAATGACAGTATGTGAGGTTCTTACTTTGGCCCACCAAGCTTTGTTCAACAACCTATTCAACCGAATGAGTTTTATACAGTTGCTCGCCCACCGGATTTTGTTCCATCACAAGTCCAGCCCATTACACAGCCCATGACACAGCCGGGTCAGATTCTATATCCACAGGTCCATCAAATGGGCCCAATGCCAATTATCCAGCAAGCCCAGTCCATAGACCTCACGAGTAAAGCTTTTAGTGTCGGGACATTTCAGGATCTTGCTCTAGGTGCGTGGAACATGGATACAGGTGCAACCTCTCACCTTAATGATTCGGTAAGTAGTCTTAGTGATTTTTTTAATGCGTGTATTTATCCATCCGTCTCGGTAGGTGATGGTCATTCTATACCCGTCACCAATACTAGACATAGTATTTTGCTAACTCCTACGAGACCTCTTCACCTTAATAACGTTCTCATTACCCCTAATATTGTCAAAAATTTAATTTATGTTCGTCAATTTGTTCGTGACAATAATTGCACTGTTGAATTCGATGCGTTTGTGTTTTCTGTTAAAGACTTCATGACTCGTCGGGTGCTTCTCCGATGCGATAGCACGGAGGATCTTTACCCGGTCACGCAACCCTCTCCAATACCTCATGCCTTTCTTACGAGTCAACATACGTGGCACCAACGACTTGGACATCCAGGAAGTGAAGTGTTACGTCGTCTTGTTTCTCGTAATCTTATCTCGTGTAATAAAGAGAAACCTCTCGCTCTTTGCCATGCTTGTCAGCTTGGCAAACATGTGAGACTTCCATTTGTTAGTTCTAATACTTCGGTTAATTCTCATTTTGACATTGTTCACTCGGATGTATGGACTTCACCTATTCCGAGTCTTGCAGGTTTTAAATATTATGTCTTATTTTTGGATCATTATTCCCATTTTGTTTGGGTTTATCCATTGGTTAATAAATCAGATGTCTTGTCTAAGTTTATGTTGTTTCGTACTTATGTTCATACTCAATTCAAATGTGAAATCAAGTCGTTTCAGTGTGATCATGGTGGTGAATTCGACAATCGCGCCTTACATACATTATTTTCCTCCAAAGGTATTCAGTTTCGCTTTTCTTGCCCTAAAACCTCGCAACAAAATGGCAAGTCCGAAAGAATAATTCGCATCATCAACAATCTCATTCGGACCTTACTTTTTCAAGCTAATCTTCCACCTACGTTTTGGGTAGAAGCACTCAATATGGCCATTCACCTATTAAACTTTTTACCATCCACTGACATTAACAATGAAATACCTTACACCCGTCTGTTTGGAATAAACCCAGACTATAGCCTTTTACGCACCTTTGGGTGTTTATGTTACCCTCACCTTCACACCAGTCATAAACTTGAACCACGCGCTACACCTTCAATTTTCTTGGGACAAGCTTCGAACCATCGTGGATATCGTTGTCTTGAACTAAGCACAAATAAAATAATTATCTCCCGTCATGTTACATCTGATGAAACCGTTTTTCCATTTAGGTCCAATCAACCCACCTCTGCACCTAAATATGCATTTCTTGATGTTTCACCCGATATAAACCCTCCAATCATTCCCGCTACTCCACAAAATATTATTCAACAAGCCACACCAATTAATTCTAACGTACATCCTACTACTACACCACTTATAGAAAATCTCAACTCACCTCTTACCTCTACCCACTCTGCCCACTCTGGAGCGACCCAAGATCAACCACCAGAAACACTTGTCCACGATCAGACACCACACAACACGACCCACCATCCTGCATCGACCCAACACCAATCACCTGCGCACTCTCTACCTACACCCACAGTTACACCCATGACCCAAAATCAAATTATTACTCACCCGCATATTATTCCTGATCCACCTCAAAACCCAAACCTATTATGAGTTGAAGTACTATTATGAGTTCTATTTATGACGAGTTACTTCGTCAGCGCAATGTTTATCAATGTAGAGTAGGGATACATATCAATTTTGTTATATATGAATATGCATGACTCGGTTGTTTCGTGAATGTTTAATACCCGCCCTTCTTTTTAGTAAGACAAATATGCTTTGTCGTGCAATTTTATTTCATCCATCGAATAAATAACAACTCATTTATAGAAAATTAGCTAGAAACTTGAGGCAAAACACCCATCATAAGTACTGTAGTTGAAATTCTATATTTGGCAGTTTATATTTAGGGCATATATGATGCTAAAAACTTAAAAAAACTTTTTAGTATGTCAAAAAGTATTTTGGTATGTTTTTATCTTTTTATGCATTACAAAATAAGTTTTATTAAAAAAAGATTTACAAAAACTTGGTAAATAAAAAGTATTTGATAAAAGCTATAGTGAAAAAATGAAACTTACACATTAAACAATGAGAAAATGAAACTTACACATTAAACACTTCAAATCTTTTAAAAACTTAGCATTGTAGATGCTATTAATTTGATGCGTTGTATCAATGGTCAAATTCACACATAAATGTTGCTTTGTAAAATATGTATACATCTATGTTTGTTTGAAAAATGAGGTTGAAAGCATTAATTTTTAGTTAATGGTAAAGCCAACTTCCAACTAAAATCTTCTACAAATTTTAAAGTTGGTCGAATGTTACAGGTGATGCTGATGTTTAGGAGTCAAATCTCGTTTTATTTTTGTAAAATACTAGACGCATACCCGCGCATAGCTGCGGAAATTGCCTAGCGGCAAATAGTTGTGGAAATTGCTTCTAGATGGCGAACCGGTAACCTGGTGATTCGACCGGGTTAATCCGGTTGTCGAGTCAGTGACCCAGTGACTCGACTGGCTTAGCCGATGGCCGTCACCCGACGCCTCGACCGTGTGTTGACTCGATGGATGACTCATCTTGAGCAATAGTTTACTCATCAAACGCTTGTTACTCTTTTCTCACTTTCGGCTTTCATTATGTCACTTACCTGAAAATAATTCATATATAATACTCCATTAAATACTTAAGACACCGGATAGATATTTAAACGTACACAATATCATAAGCAAGAATGAACACCACCATTCACGGAATGAACACACAAAACATACAACGTTTAATGATTGTGTTGTTGTATACAGAAAATACTTTCATTTTCAAATTCTTAGATTCTCTTTATAATAAATACTATTATAATGTTCACCGAATATGTATTCCTTTAAACATTTTTTCTCTTATTTAATATTTTTTCACTACAAAGTTCAAAGTCTATGACACCAGTCTGTAAAAATATAGTAGTATAAGATAAATTTATAAAAAGAACCATAAAAAACTTGAAATAAATATAAAACCCGTAAATATACAACAAAATTTCGACGCGTCTAAGCAACTGCAATCGGTTATTTCAGCAACTTGGTGGCTTTTTCTGACGATAGCTGGAGAAAACATAATAACTTTTATAAAAACGCAGATCTATAAAACAAATTTACATATTTAAAAAAGAAAACTTTCAAAACTTAAATAGATATATTTTAAAACTCAAAACATACCTCAATCATAAAAACCCTATTAGTAGTCGTTGGTGTTTCCGTGGTGAGTCACGGCGAAGCGAAATTCCGGTGGCGGTTTGCTGCGGTGGTGAAGTTGAGTGGTGGTAAGGTCCCGCGGGGTGAGGTCAAATGGTGGTGGGTCGTGTGTGTGTTTTGGATATTAAGCTTTAGGTGTGTATTTGTTTTTATAGCAAATACAATTCTAACCCAAATGTTAACTCAAGTTGTAACGTATGGCAAATCAAAACTTGTATAGTTTCCTTATTTTATATAAATACACAGTTATAGTAAATCAAAATGTATAATTTCCTTTTGTTTTCCAATTTCAGAATTCCAAGATTTGTTATAGCATTAACTTTTTCAACAATTCTAAAAATACAGGTTTTTTCAACAATTTCATAAATAAAAGTTTTTCAACATTCAAGAATTCTCCTAATATGCTTTATAGTTAGTACAGAAACCATTTTTCAACATTTCCTTAATTAAACCATTTTTCAACATTTCTTTAGTTAAACCATTTTTCAACATTCAAGAAAAACTCTAATTCTCTTTATAGGTAGTATAGATAAATTTTGTTTATACTGTGTTTTTATGAACTTTACGCCATGTAAAAAAAAATCCCCCGTATAGGATGAAGTATTTTTTCGTCAAAATATCTCAGATTTTGCAACTTTTCGGGCCTCGTCCGAAAAGTTGCAAGAACAAAACATACGTACTTATGATCAATCATTCATTTGATTTTTAGTCCTAGAAAATTTATATCATTAACTTAACAAACAATTTAGTACTGATGGTACGTTAATTAACAATACCAAAGTAAATGTTTACCTACATAGCACAAAGATGTATTGTGGTTACTGATGAGTATATTAGTATATACACCTCCCTATCACGAAAAGTAAATGTACACATGCATCGAAATCCCTATAAATATGACGCACACTTCATCACAGTTTCTCACACCACAAACCACACTTAAGAAAAATCATAAAGTTCTTATAACAATTTAGGGTTTCTAATTTAAGCTATATTCCAACAATGGCAGGAATGATGATGAAGGTTTTATGTGTTATGGTGGCTTGCATGGTGTTGTCAGCCCCATACACTGAGGCAGCTATCTCCTGTGGTCAGGTGAGTGGTAGCTAGTGCGGTTCCAGGGAATTGTTGCAGCGGCGTTAAGAGTCTTAACAATGCTGCAAAAACGCTGCGGACAAACAAGCTGCTTGTGGTTGCCTTAAGCGTGCGTCCGGGTCTATCTCCGGTATCAAACCTGCAAACGCCGCTGCCCTTCCCGGAAAGTGTGGTGTTAGCCTTCCTTACAAGATCAGCGCTAACACTGACTGCTCCAAGTATGCCAAATATATTCACTTGATTCTTACTATATAATTAAAGATTAAATGCACTTTCAACATATAATCTAAAATGCTTCTAAATTTAACTAAACTCAATGTTATGTTGTTGGTTTTTGCAGGATCAAGTGATCAGGTTTGCATCTTAATGCATGGAAATTTACATTTGGAGTGTGAGTGGTTTTTAATAGACTATGAATAAAATGAATTGGAAAACTACGTTTTCCTTTAATAGATGTACGTTAAGGGACATATGCTATAAATGTCTCGTTTTGCTTTGTAGTGTTTCATTTCATGTAATGCTCTTTTCACATTATGCTATAAAATGTCGGTACTTCCTTCGTCTCTAATATTTATCTTTCATTGTATAAATTATATTTGATGAGTCGACGTGTTATAAAAGTTTGTTTGAACGTGCATATGTACATTGTGAATTTGTGATCGAGCTATGTGAACTAATCCGTATTTCAACTACGATCAAAAAGAAAGAAAAGCAAGCATAGATCAATTAACAATATAATGTTAGTTGGTCAAAGTCAGGCTTGTGGGCGATTAGAGTTTCTAAAATATTTGATGTTGCATTGTAAATACGTATCAATTATACAATTTCTCTTATGAGGTTTATTTATGTCAACTTGGTAGTAAGAGCTGATTAGATCCTAAACCTAGAGAGACACGTTAAACCATTTCCACAAAATCCATACCACCAATTACAAAAAAAACCTTGATCTTTAAACACAGAAACACCTCAAATTCTTTTTGGATTTGCTTTCCTTTGTCATCTTAGCAGCCACTTGATATGTACGTAGCCAAACATCCTTTGAACTGCTTTCTTTGTTCAGGACAGGAAGGATGGTCCAAGAGAATTTGCTTGACAAGAATGCTAAGAGGAATGATGAGAAAGCTAAAGGATATTTTGTGAAAATAAAGTCCATCTTAGTTGGATGGAGGTTATAGTTTACATGTGTGGGAGGTCAGGAGTTCGATTCCTGCCATTTTTTATGTGGGAGATTTTCTTAGAATTGGCAGCCGGGTTCAAATTCATGCGCAATGCCTTTAAGCCTTAATGGGAAACTGGATGCGCAATGCCTTTAAGCCTTAATGGGAAACTGGATGACTATAGCATAGGATTGATATTCTTTTCGTGAGATGATTGGAACCCGGGACGAGAGATTTGGTGCCTCGATGACATACAAGATACTCCGCTTCACCAAAATTGCCGTTAAAAAAAGGAAATTTGTTGTTTGACGATTTTGTTGTTGGTGCAACTATTCTTAATTAGGTGGTTGGCTGGTTTTGGTAGTTTTCTTTTTCGTAGATGGTGTTTTTTTTAAATTATATTGTTTTGTAAATTATGGCTTTACTTTTTAGTTAAGCAGTCAACTAAATCGATCGTTGGTACGGTTTTGTTACCAGTCGACTTAAGCGACTATTGGTACTACTTTGCTACCTGTCGACTAAATTCGTGTTGGTACAGTTGCTACGAGTCATTATGTTTTTATTATGTTTGATTTTTTTTCTAGTTTACTACTCCAATGCTTTCACTACTCAAACTGTGAGAGAGTACGGGTGTCAATTTTTGACCATATATGAAA
This sequence comes from Glebionis coronaria, assembly GCA_025667525.1. Taxonomy (NCBI): domain Eukaryota; kingdom Viridiplantae; phylum Streptophyta; class Magnoliopsida; order Asterales; family Asteraceae; genus Glebionis; species Glebionis coronaria. The sequence goes on from CM046881.1 coordinate 573,773,678, forward strand.
CTCGACTTGAAAGCGGCATGAAATTTAACAGGTTTGGGTCGAATATAAATAGATTTTGGGTTGGTTCTGGTTCTACCTCTCTTACCCATTTATTATATAGGCCAGGTTCAGGTTTGGAAAACAATAAACAAGTCGACCCGCCAACCTGCAAAGATACTTTTCTTATATTAAAAAGGATTTATATTTATACGGGTTAAATGAGCGACCTGAAATGCGTTTAACCGATTTAACCCGTGTAATATGGCAACTTAATTTCGTTTATTAAACAGGTTAAATGGGTCAATCAAAACCCATGTAACCAATTAAACAGGTCAACCTGAATATATATGGATTAAAAGGGTTAGGTTCGGGTCATGTGTAAATAGGTTAGGGCTGGCATAGCTGACCGACTATTAATATGGGTTAGCTTTGGGTTGAAGTAGTTTGACACGCCAATTTGCCAACCAAAACCCACCAATATGATCCCGACCTGAATTGTCACCCCTACGAGAGAGTATTAGAGAATAATTAGTTAGCTCAAGCCCGAGTTATGAGCTTGGAATCAGAGTTTTATGTGACTTTGTAGTTGTTTTTAGTGTTTCTTCCTGATAAAATATTGTTTGTCTGTGTAATGAATGAAGATGTTGAATTCATCTACATTCGCTATACTTACATATTTTTCGGAAGCAATATTATTTATCGGAGAAATTAAAATACCTTCGGGAAACATAAGATGTCAACAAAATTATAAAACTATTTAAGGAAGAAAAATGAGATTGTATTTAGTGCTGTGTAGTTAACAAAATGAAATTCTATTATTTTACCAGAATTCCTTAAAAGTATGATGATAATGATTTTCATTAGAGGCAACTAGTAAAAATTAATGACATGCGAAGTTATCTGTACATGACTTAATTCACTACTTTTAGGCTAAGAGTATAGTAAGCCTCAACTCATAACCACATCAAGGGCACGTCACTTTTCTATTTTCATTTTCACAATTTACCCTTACTCATTTTTCAACCATATTGATACTCACCCAAACTGACTTGTCATAATCATTTTTATTTTCTTAAATAAATATTTTAAATCATAAATAAAAAACGCAAGCGATACATAAATAAATTAAAACGATATATAGAAAATTAAAAGGCGATATAGAAATTAATAAAAATTAAAATGAAATTATACTTCGCATTGATCTAAGCTCGTTGTCATTCCACAAGTGCTCGTGCATCTCCAACCAAATGATCATATGGCTACATTATATAAAAATTTATATTATCTTGTTGGTGGTTTTAGCTAATGTTAACTCTTCGACACATATTTCTATCTCCTTCTTTTTTAGCTCCAAAAAGAATTTATGTTCTTCTTTCTGCATAGTCATGGCACGTTCAGTTTGCTCACTTAACTTGGATACCATCAACCTAACTAATGCATGGTCGTTCGTACTAGACGACCTCATCCCTCTCTTTGCTATTAGTCGTGACATTGCTTGCACACCGTCGTGTTGCTAACACTCTAATTGTTACTGGCATCCCCCGACTCTACATTGAAAGAACTAGACCAGATGACTTCTGTAGCTTGTTTTTTTGTTACTGCTTGGTTTGCTACGATCTTGGGATTTCAGCATCCTTCAATTTCGGACGATTTTTAAAAAAAATATCCCAACAATGATGAAGTCGAAACGGCAATTCCTTAATATTGTAATATTCGTATCTTGCTCCACTTCCAACCACCTTACGCATGACATAATTGTACACTCCAAAAACCGAATCACGATCGGGCGAACCGTCCTCCATTTAACGTTCAAAGAAACGTACGTTCGACGACCTGGTTTCTTTGTTTTGCTCACGAAATATGCCAAAATTTGACTCCAAAATCCATTATCCGTCTTCTCGTTTCCATGCTCGCTGCCTTACGATATGAACACCCAAGCTTTACAAAACACAAGTTCTTCTTCATTTGTCCAAGGAAGGTGTCTAGGCGCATCTTTCTTTGGAGGTTTCTAGTCGGCTTCTTTTCGGTTTCGGTTGTGGTGTAGTGACTTCAAAGGGAGATCCCATGGGCTCTTGATAAGAACCGGTTTGTTGATAACAATCGGTATGTTGCAAAGAGTTCGAAAATTCAGGTATGTACAAATGGGAACGCGGGTGGTTGTGAGCCGAGTTAATGAAACGCATTTGTTGATTACTAAGTAAAATGGTACGTGTTTAGATCGGGTGTCGGGTTTTGGTAGGGTTGACTTAGATATGGTTGAAAAGCATAAAATGATGGTTGTAACACGATGCCAATATATATATATGAGTACTGTTACTCTCTCTATTGGATCAACAAGTAGAATTGAAGTACTATCATGAGTTCTATTTATGAACAGTTACTTCGTCAACGCAATGTCTATCAGTGTTGAGTCTAAATACATATCAATTTTGTTAGATATGAATATGCATGACTCGGTTGTTTCGTGAATGTTAAATACCCGCCCTTCTTTTTTAGTAAGACAAATATGCTTCGTAGTGTAATTTTTTTCACCCATCGAATAAATAACAACTCATTTATAGAAAACTAGCTAGACATTTGAGGCAAAAACTGCTCCGACGCAACTCGTGGGCACTACACCCAGTGGCGAACCCATAATTTATAATAGGGTGTTGCACGATTTTTTTCTATGATAGTTATTATCAAAGTTGCCTTACATTACGTAAAAATGGGTGTTGCACGTATCGTGAAAAGCCTTACTTTTTAACAAATTTACCTTTCGTGAGCTAAAACTGGGTGTAGCGTGTGCCACACCCGGCTCCCATGTGGGTACGCCCCTGACTACACCACTCGTTCTATAATCAATTAGCGTGTATCTTATACTGCAGTTGAAATTTTATAATAAATTAGTGTGTATCTTATACTGTAGTTGAAATTCTATATTTGGTAGTATATATTTAGAGCATATATAACGGTAAAAATTAGAAAAGACTTTTTACTATGTCAAAAAGTATTTTTGATATGTTTTTATGCATTACAAAATGAGTTTTATAAAAAAAAATTACAAAAACTTGGTAAATAAAAAGTATCTGATAAAAGCTATAGTGATAAAATGAAACTTACACATTAAACACTTCATATCTCTTAAAAACTTAGCATGATAGATGCTATTATTAATGATCAAATTCACACATAAATGTTGCTTTCTTGAATATGCATACATCTATGTTTGTTTGAAAAATGAGGCTGAAAGCATTAATGTTTTACGGTAAAGCCAACTTCCAACTAAAATCTTCTACAAATTTTAAAGTTGGTCGAATGTTACAGGTGATGCCGATTTTTAGGAGTCAAATCTCTTTTTTTTATTTTTTCATAAATTTTGTTTAGTTGACGTATCATTTATGAAAGCATAACCCAACTGTTTTTCTTTAGCTTCTATAAATTGATGATGACACGTTGCCATATTTATTGAATGTCCCATTTTAGAATAACACTACAGAATGTTTTTACTGTGTTCTTATGAACTCTAACGTCATGAAAACTAGTTGCAAGAACAAAACCTCGTATAGGATGAAGTATTTTTTCGTCCCCCAAATATTTCATATTTTGCAACTTTTCTGGCCTCGTCCGAAAACTAGTTGCAAGAACAAAACATACGTACTTATGATCGATCATACATTTGATTTTTAATCCAAGAAAACATTATATCATTAACTTAACAAACAGTTTAATTAGTACTATGGTACTACGTTAAGGATACCAAAGTAAATGTTTACCGACATAACACAAAGATGTATTGTTGTTACTTATGAGTATATACACCTCCCTATCACGAACAATAAATGTACTTAATTTAGGATCTCAAGTTCTCAACTACACCCATACACACATGCATCGAAATCCCTATAAATATGACGCACTCTTCATCACATTTTCTCACACCACAACCAAACACACTAAGCAAAATCACAAAGTTTTTCTACAAATTTAGGGTTTCTAATTTAAGCTATATTCGAACAATGGCAGGAATGATGATGAAGGTTTTATGTGTTATGGTGGCTTGCATGGTTTTGTCAGCCCCTTATACTGAGGCAGCTATCTCCTGTGGTCAGGTGAGTGGTTCTTTGGCGCCATGCGTACAGTGGTTAAAGGGTCCTGGTACTGGTGCGATTCCAGGGAATTGTTGCAGCGGCGTTAAGAGTCTTAACAATGCTGCAAAGACGACCGCTGACAAACAAGCTGCTTGTGGTTGCCTTAAGCGTGCGTCCGGGTCTATCTCTGGTATCAAACCTGCTAACGCTGCTGCCCTTCCTGGCAAGTGTGGTGTTAGCCTTCCTTACAAGATCAGCGCTAACACTGACTGCTCCAAGTACGTATGCCAAATTTATGCACTTGATTCTTACTACATGATTAAAAGATTAAATGCACTTTCACATATAAATTCAAATGCTTATAAATTTCATTAAACTCATTGTTGTGTGGTTGTTTGTCGCAGGATCAAATGATCAGGTTTGCATCTTAATGCATGAAACTTTTATTTGGAGCGTGAAAGGTTATTAAATATAAACTTTTATGATTAGTATAATAAAATTAAATGGAAAACCACGTTTTCCTTTTATTTGTGTACAAGAACATGTATGTGTGCATGTCTCCTTTTGCTTTGTACTGTGTTTCGTTTCATGTAACGTTCTCTTCTCATTATGCTATAAATGTTGGTACTTTATGTACCTTTCATTGTATGAACCGTTTAAACATCGTATATTAGTCGGTGGTATTTCAAAATTACTATCCTAATTCCTAAGCTTATTATTTATCCTGATAGGGTTTACATTCCATCACTTTAAGGTCTAAACACCATCATTTAACTTTTATTCTTTCCACTAACAATTACTATTAAGAACACGAATATTTTTTTTCTCACTTAATTTTTTTTCAATCTCATAACAACGAACATGTTTCTTTCTTTAAAAAAAAACCATATATGTCTTTACATTTTTCGTTCTATTTTGTTAAAACATTCATAACTAAACTTAACAATATTAAAAAACCCAAATCAAATCTAGACCAAAAAGTAAGTTTTAGAAAACGTAGGACAATCAAGGTGGTTAGGCGTGAGGCAACGACGCTTATGGTGTAAAGTAGCTGAAAGTTGCAATGGTTGTAGTGGTTTGGCTGGAAATTGTAGCAGCTATGGTTGTTTGACCGGAAGTTGCAACGATTGTGGTGAGTTGTGGTGAGTTGACCGGAAGTGGTAGTGTGTATTGCTTGGTTTGATGGTGGCATAATTTTGTGATGGTTGGTTGAGAATTAAATGATAAAATAAATTACTTCATATTTTATAAAAGATTTGTAAGTACCCTCACTCGCCGGAGTTTATCAGGTACTATTAATCGACTTGTAAGTTTAAAATGGTGTCCAAACCATATAACCTGATATATAAGGAAAACTGTAGACCCTGCAGCATTGTTATTGAGACAACACGTTGTTTATTGCAATAAATTTCTTACGTCCTCCCAAAGAAAAAAGACGCACCATAACTTTTTCACATTTAGGCTAGGGGAGTGGTAACTAAAAATCCCACCGCCACATCAGCTCCACCTCAACTTTCCCTTTCCTCTCACTAACCCACTCAAAACTCACCTTTCAAGGTTCTTAAGGAAAAAAAAACCCACCACCACCTCACCTTCACCTCATTTTTCCACTATCACTTTTATTTAATTTATTTATAAAATACATACTTTTATTCCATCAAAATTAAAAAACGATACACGCGGGTAAATACAAACATTAAAAATATTAGGCATTATTAGCCAAGTGCTGGATTAAATCGGATCGAAGGTTTTGATGCACTTGAGATGATCTAATGTATCCCATAACAGCATGAATTTCTTCCGTGCTTCGTACCAGATCGTCCGGTTGTTGTGCTTCCCCTCGGAACCATTTGGGACTTATCGCATATTCTTTGTGTTTACGAATCATATTATGCATTATGATGCATGCATACATCATATTAACAAGTCTTTCTTTCTTCAAAGCACGTGCTGGATTGGCGATTATGGCCCATTTCTTTTTCAGAACACCAAACGCGCGTTCCACATCATTTCTTGCCGATTCTTGCTTCTGCTTATACAATATTCGGTCATCGTTAGATGGTTCTGGAATAGTCTTAACAAGTGGAGCTAATTCGGGGTATATCCCGTCAGTAAGATAGTATCCAAATGGATAATTAACGTCGTTAGCCGTAAAAGGGACCTCTGGTGCTCGTCCTGTTTTCAAATCGTTAAACAAAGGGGATTGATATAACACATTGATGTCGTTGTTAGACCCAGAAACACCAAAGAAAGCATGCCATATCCACAAGTCTTCTGACGCAACAGCTTCCAACAAAATGAACGGATTCGATCTGTGATCACGTCTAACATATTGCCCTTTATGGGCGTACGGACAACCAAACCACTCCCAGTCCCTACAGTCTAGACTTCCTAGCATCCCAGGAAACCGTGCTTCCTTTCGTGATGTTGATATAGTAATTCAACATCACTCACCGTGGGTTTTCTCAGATATTCTGGCCCATAAATCGCCCTTATAGCAGAACAAAAATGATCAAGACTTTCCCGTGAAGTTCTTTTAGAGATTTGCAGATATTCATCTAAAAAGGCTGGAACAATGCCGTATGCCAATTGACGACTTGTAGAAGTGCATTTCACCAATGGAGCAATGCCTTCTCTTCCGGTACAGTCGGTATTTGAATTAAAGTAAGGATCATGTGCAGTTACAGCCGTAACTATATCGTTGAAAAGTGATCGATCCATTCGATATGTCTTTCGGAATGCACGTTCGTCGTAGACCGGGTTGTAAGTGAAAAACGCGGCAAGTAAACGATCATGGGCACCATAACGATCTCGATTAACCGGGTTTCTCGACACTTTTTGTCGTCTATTTCGAAAAAACGCCATCGCTTTTGCAAGAAACCGGACACGAGGGCTATTCATCAATGTTTCTTCATCTTCGATCATTAGATCGGGGTACATAAATGTATATTCATCAATGTTTTCCATGCTAAAAATTTAGAATTTAGAAAAGATGATTTTCTTGATTGAGAGAAAGATGAAATGAGAGATATGAAAAAAAGAAGAAGTGAAAATGAGGATTATATAGAAATAAAATGGGGATTAAAAAGAAAGATTTGAGGTAGTGTGAATGGTGAGAAACTCATCTGTAGCGACTTTTTTTTGCCCTGAGAACCACAACCCACGCGTGGGTTTTTGAGGTGGGATAGTGGGGTTCATAGCAACCCACGCGTGGCTTTTTGCCACATGTATCCCACCCATGGGTTTTTTGCACCACTCCCCCCAGCCTAACAATTGTATAATTGAACACGAACTGTCAGTGATTCAAACAAAGACGTGGGAACTTTAACGTATTAGCTATAACTTAGCTTTCACACAACTTGAGATACGACAAACTATAAGAGGGCAAGGAGTAGTCACACCACCACACCAAAAAACACCCTGCCACGTCAGCTTTTTCACTTACACATCCACACCACAACCACACCAAAAACAACCATATTATCATCACACCATTTCCACACCAATTTAACCATTTTTCACTTTTTTTCAAAAACTACCCTCAACAATTAAATTTATTCAAATCCTAATTTACTTTATTCATTCAAACTCAAAACATTACATTCTAAAAAAATAACATTCAAATTAGAAAAATATTCGGATAAAAAAAACAATACGAAAATAAAAAAAACTAATCTTCAATTTCATCATCGTTTTGATCAAGTTTGTTTTTTATTTCTTCTTTTTTCTTATTGATCAAACGAGTTTCCCTTTCGTCACAACCCCGTGTCGATGTCGTGAGAAATTTTAGTTGCTCCATAACAAGCCACTCGTTGTCTTTTTTTATCGAGACTTGATATGCTTCTTGGGCGGCTTGCCTTTTGAGTCGAAACTCGTGGGTTAAGGCATCCCCTAACGGTTTCGTCTTACTACTCGCTCCCGTGCTCGTTGACTCGGATCTTGCCTTTTTTCCGGTTCTTTCTTTGCCGGGTGGGCGGGGTCTTCCATCGTATCTAGCAAAAAGAGGCTCATTTGCAAGAGACGGAACGTCGTCGTTTAAATCAACGGCTTCGGGAGGATCCCATTTCGCATGAGCTCTCAAAATATTCCATGCGTCTTCGAGGTGGAAAGTGTCGTTTTTATTTTCTTCCCGATACATTGCTCGAGCCCTCGCCATCACATCCAAATCACTTTCGCCACTTTTGATTGCCGCCTTGATACGTCGGTAACACCCATTAAACTTTTGTCAAGCGTGGTTTAAATCCCTCCATTTACTAGAAATCATATCCTTGGTACGGTTTTGAAAATTTTGGTTATTAAAAGTACCCATAACCCTATACCAAAAAGTTTCGCCTTTTTGAGATTTCCCGACATTCGGTTCCTCAGAAATCTCAACATAACACGCGGAAAGCAAGGCCTCCTCCGATCCAACCCAACGTGACCTAATCTTTGACACATCCGGGTTTTTCTTAAAATCCGCCCCTAGTTGAATCAAATCAACCCTCTTATTTTTAGCCGCCCATTTTTGGGTTTTTTTTTGTGATTCAGGTGTGGGAAGTGAGGATTGTGAGGATTGTGGTTCATCAAAGGGAGGTGATTTTTGTTGAAGGTTTGAAATTGAGCATCTTCTTCGGATAGGAATTGGGTATATCGTTGTTGTTGAAAATTTCGAAGGCTTGTCGTTGTATTTTTAGGCATGCCGGATCATCCGAATATAGGTCTTGAGAAGACGGATCTCTGGTGAACGTGTTAAGGAGACCAACGAATGAAGGTTTTTTAGGATTTCCGGACATGATTTAAGTTATGTGTTGTGTAATAGAAGTGTGTAATTTTAGAAGTGATATTGGTTTTTATATATAGGAGTTTTAAAAAAAATAAAAAAATTTGGGTTTCAAAAAAACTAGCCGTTTAGGCTTTAATGATTTTTTAGAAAAAATAACTGGTCGTTAGCTTATTTCAAAATTAAAAAAAAAAACTGAATACAAAAACTAGCCGTTGGAAATTATAGTTAATTTTTAAAAAAAATTAAAAATTAAAAAAACTAGTCGTTGGCTAGATTAGTTTTTAAAAAAAATTCAAAATTTTATTTTGGTTCCAAATTTTAAAAGGTTTAGGGTTTATTTGGTTGGCTTAAATTGACAAGGGGGTGTTTATAAATGTAAAAGGGGGTAAAATGAATTTTTTTTAAACCCAACATCCACGCCCGTGGGTGGGGGGACGCCGTCTTCCACGTAGGTGGGAACGGTGTGGTCACGTAGCATCACGCCGGGCAAAAGTGAGCCACGGCGTGACCATTAGCTTCCCTCTAAGGGTGGTTTGATTTGTTATAATATAAAGTAATTTGACATAATTATAGTCTGATTTCATTGTAATCATTTTTGCTCATTATAATGAGAGAATTTTAATTCGAATTACATCACCTATGTTATTTGATGTGAAACGCAATTGTAATATATTCATTCTAAATGCAACCAATGAAACAATTGATAGAGTATGGAAAACCAAATGAAATGGTTGAATTATATCACAATTCAATATTATATAATTTTAGTTATCAATATATATATATATATATATATATATATATATATATATATATATATATATATATATATATATATATATATATATATATATATATATATTTATATATGTATATTCATAATAATGACAGATATAATAGTCATCATTGTTATTATTAATATTAATATTATTATTATTATTATTATTTTATTTTTTAATTAAACTTCACTTTATTAGAATAATAGGATTTACAAAAAGTTAGTGGGAAGCCGAGATATTATCTGGGCACGCACTCTTTTAGCTATAGCAAAACCGATCCTATTAAAAATGTAAACTGCAGCACGTGCTCCAACTTCTTGAGTCATGGAGATTTTTTGGATCCACTTTAACATGGTCACCGCATCTTTCTCAAGTTCCCCCAAAGAAGAGAACGAGAAGGGGAGAAAACCGTATCCAATATTTGTACACTTAGCCTCGTACTTGACGCGTTTACGTTGTGCAGCGTCGACCACAGCACGACCCGACACAAAATCAACCATACCGGTTTGTGTTAAAGGCGAAGACCCTGTCAGATCCACACATACATCAAGCCCTTTGTCCCATGAGTAAAGCAACATATCAGCTGGACGTAAGGCTTTGTCACACCCTCCACGAAGCCCAATATCAATTTCTTTGCTGGCTGAAATCCCAGACCGAAAACATATGTCAACAAGGGTATCACGCACAATATTAAGTCGATGTTTGATACCAACAATACCAGCACACGATACAGCATGATCCCCATAAATATCCGATGTAAAGACCTTGGAGCAAGCTGAACAGTGTTTCAGAACAAAAAAATAAAGGAACACCGAGCCGATAACATAACACACACCTGTAAGTCCTGCCATTCATAGTTTGTCTCAACCCACATATCGGAACCATCATAAGCCAGTCATAGGAATGATCCTCCATTTGAGACTTCCATAAAGCCATTTGTTGAGTAGATAGGTGATTGTGGTAAAAACACGTCTCTTGTTTAGGAAAACAAAAAGAACGTATATGAGCGGTAAGTATCGACGAGTGATTTAGGAAAACCACAAGTAATGACCCACAATCACTTAAAAGAGATGAAAGATTCGTTTCCCAAGGAGGTATGGTGTTGTGAATTAACTTGTATTTCTTTGAGATTAATATTGAGAAGATGGAATGACGGTTTCTTGGAAATTACACTATGACGTAAAAAACGAAAACGTAAAACCGTAGAAAAACCACTAAAATTAAAAATTATTAAAACCAAAAACAAAATATCAAAAATAAAAAGACAAGTCTAAAATAATATAAATAAAGATAAAAATCCAACAAAGATATTTTAAAACCTTTTGTTAATTAAATAATTAATTTTAAATGCTAATTAAAGCCCTAAAATTAAATTTAACTAATTCAAAAGTCAAAAATATGATTTTATTGAACAATTACTTAACTTATATTATTAGAAGACTAAAAAGTAATTTTCTAAAAATTAAAACCTATTAAAACTATTTTTAAAACCCTAAAAATGATTAAAAATGATCAAAACCTAATTAAACTTAAAATAATTATAAAAATAAATCTAAAAGTGATAAAAATAATCTAAAAATGGAAATAGTCCTATTTAATGCTATAGAACTTAAGAAAAATGAAAAATAAAGAAAAAGAAAATTTTGAAAATTAAATAATAAAATAATATTAAAATAATTAAAAAAAAAAATATAAAAGTCACTTAGTTGCGCCGCAACTAGTGGGGTCTTGCGCCGCAACTAGTGTTGCGAGATCACCAAGATCAGCAGCACCTTCAGTTGCGCCGCAATGCTTCTGTCTTGCGCCGCAACTTGTGAAACGGGAACACCTTTGGTCTGTAGCTCCTTGTGTTGCGCCGCAACTAGTTGGTCTTGCGGCGCAATTAGTGTAACGTGCCTGGTATTTTTGCTGATGAACCAAATAAGTGCACACTTGTGCACTTTTGATGCCAAGAGGAGCTTGGTAATGAGCTTGTTTGATGGATATGTTGGAACAATTGGGCACCCTTGTGCTCAATGAAGCACAAGGAGTCAATAACACACAAATTAAACACCAAACACACCACAAAGTAAGCAAAACAAGCACTCAAGGATCTAGCATCAAAATCTTCACAAAAATGAGCAAAATATGGTTATGCAGATTTTTAGCACCCTTAATCCTTTTTAAACACTCCAAATTCACCCCAAACTTGATCAAATGATTACACAACAATAAAACAATCTATCTCAAACCTTTTTCAATTATACTAACACCTATTTAAAACATGAATCAAATTCTTACCCTGCTTAAACCTGTTGCCAAACACCCTTTAAACTTTTTTGAAATCCAATTTTTCCAAATCAAAACCTTATGAAACCTAACCAAATTGTTATCAAAGCTTCATAACATGTATATCAACTCAAAATAACATCAAATCAACAGCTAAATCACACTTAAACACATAATCAAATAATATCATACAACTAGCTATTTTTGAACTTTTTCAAGGTAAAAGGAAGATACCTTAGGTTCTTACATCCAAGAACCTAGAGGATGAAAATCCTCCTCCAATCCAACCCGGGTTGGAGCTGAACTAAATCAACAAGCCTTCAACCTATTTGAACACAAAACAAAGAAACAAGAACAAAAATAATATGATATGATATGATTCTTTTTTTTTTTTTTTTTTCTTTTTAAAACTCTTCCAAAACCTTTTCCAATTACTTAAAACGTATCATAAACCCTTAAATTACCAAAATCATGAACCAAGAACACCAAAATACCTTTTGAGAAGATTTTACCAAAATCTCTCAAAATCTCAAAACCTTAAACAACTTTGAAAATCAAAGTTGCTTAACCAAATAAAAGTGTGGAACTCAGAATCAATCTCCTCACAACACACAAACTTTTAAAAACAATAAAAAAGGAATTACACTTGAATATTTCAAAAACCAAACTTTTTATTTCTTTAAAAAGGAATTACATGTGAGAGACTAGAAACTGGAACAAGGGCTTCACACAAGTTGTGAGCTCCTTTTATAGAGCCTATAGAACATCCTAGAAGCATAAAAACATAAAACCCTAATACATAGAAAATCCCAAATGTGCCCTTGAATGATTTTGAGTGCATTTTGTCCTCTCTTGATCTTGAACGTTTATTTTGCTTTGGGAGGAAGCAAATAATCTTGGCCATTGATTTAAGCCACGTCATGTGCTTAGGGGCTAAGGAATGATGTGATTGGTGGATTGGGGAATTGGGGGTTTGGTGCACATGAGTGGGATGCAGGTTTTTAGGAGTGGGATAGGTTTTGGCATGTGTGAATTACTTGTGTGCAAGTTTAATTGAGAATTACCCAAGTAAAAGTGAGGGTAAAATCTGGGGTGGTAAGAATGATGAACAAGTACCATTTGATCCGAAATTGGGGGTGGTGTGGGTGTTAGGCGCACTATTTTGTTCAAATGTTTCAGGTTTGTCACTTTTGGTCCTTGGTTTTTGGTTTTTTTGGCTTTTAAAGATTTTCAGCCTAAAACTTGCATCCCTTTGATAATTAACTTTCCCACTTTGACAATTTTGGCACCAACTTTTGATAAAAGGTTATCAAGGATGTAATTTGACATTTGGTGATTTTTCAAGGACTAATCTTGGACAATGTTGATCTTCAAAGGTCTTCAATGAGTCTTTTACTTGTTGAGGGACCATTATTGGCAATTTGAAATTGTTGAGGGACTAATCTTGCCATTTCTTCAATCTTGAAGGACCTTTTTGCAATTTTGACAAACTTAAGGGACCAAACTTGTAATTATTAATATACAAGGGTTTTAAGTGTCATTTCTTCAATAAATGATGATCAATCTTGTTTTGTCTTCAAGTCTTCAAGGGTATTTGATGAAAATTCCATGATTAGGGCCCGGTTCTTTGTACGGCTTCGTTTCTCGTGTCCGTTTTTCCTTGTATCTTGTGATCCTTTGTCTTTTTCACGATATCCATACCTAAAATACACAAGTAAACAAACACAAGCATATATATGGTATTTTATGACATTTTTATGCATTTAAAGCCCGAAAAGAACGATGAGATCATGTATAAATGCCATCTCATCACTCCCCCATACTAAGCCATTGCCGTGCCCTCACGCAATGCTAGAATAAAGTATCTAAGCATCACCAAAGTTCAATTTTATTAACCTTTATTGAAGAGTAAAAGACTTGCAACATACTACGAGATTGTGTAAAGACATAATGTATGATTTTCATCACCAAAATGTGACTTTTAGGGTCAAAGAATAGAAACAAGTTAATGTCCCTTAGAGTAAATTTCGTCATCCTTGATTGTCATACATTCCATGCTAAGTGCAAAAACAAGATCATTGTTGGTACAAGTCACAATGCTAACACTACTCATACGTCCAAATTGTGTAATACTTTTTCTCCCCGCAATCCTAGTTATTATAAAAGGAAATGGGTTACTAGCATTTTTTATCTAATTGTCATGGATCACAAGTGATTCATATTGACTTATTTGAGTAGTTATTAGTCCGAAAGCAAAGTAGCACGATTTGATTAATAGTTAGCCGAAGGACAAAATCTTTTAAAACGGTTTCTCGTGTATCTCCTTAAGTTCATATCTTGGCATAACTCGTTTCACGATTTGAGACCTTTCTCGGACCGATATTTGGCATGTACTTCATACTTCAAATCTTGGGAAGACGTTCTTGAAATTATGGTCTTCTCTTCATATATTTGGAATTTCTTCACTTGACGTTTTTGAGAGATTCTTCATATAGGACCACGACTTCATCATTTTTCTTCAATCTTTACTTTGGATTTTGATATACAACGATCCGCCTCCTTTTCGGACTTGGATATATTTATCCTCATACCTTGTTAGGGTCTTTTTGGATAGACTTTCTCCATTCTTTAGGGGAGTAATAGCTTCTCGTCGTGTGTCTCGATCCTTCATATTGATTTTGGAACAATGATACTTCACATCATCTTTGGATCTTTAGCAAAAATAGAGCTCCTCATGCCTTGTTAGGGCCTTTTTGGATGATCGCCAATCTTCGCGTCCCGCTTCAATAAGTTATGCCTTGGCTATGAACTCTATTCAACCCCGAGCAACTTTTAAACGATCTTGCGCTAGAGGCTAAGTAACTTTTCAAATCGTACGACCTTACTTATTGCAATTATGTTTTATTCCTAATGCATTGATCTTATGGGAAGAAAAAGCCACAATTAAAAACATATGAGTTTTTGAAAGAACATTTTTATGTTCTACGTTTAGCATGATCACTTGTCTAACTCTATCATTTCTCGTTCTTCACTATTTAAAGACCTCTAATTAAAGAGACTCGTGAATACTTAGCCGTGCAAGTCAAAATTAAGCCAAATTTGGATTAGCTTTCATTAAGACTAAATCAAATCAAAGTTTTGGGTTTTCAAGCCACCTATAGGATCTTGCACTTTCTTGGACTTTTTCAAGTTTAGAGAATGCATTTTAAAGTTCCCTTGATAAGTGACTTTCTAGAATCAATTATAGGAACTTGCGAAAAGTTCTTGTTCTTAACCCGAATGAATTAAGACTTTCGCGTTTTAAAGCTCCCTATATAAAAGTCTAGCAAAACTTGAATTGAGCGGGTTAAGGAATGTAAATGGCTCCAAATGCCCATCAAGTCAAAAATTAACTCTTATTCTACCCATCGGAAAATATACATTCGTGTCTTAAAAACACTTATGAAAACTAAGAAAAATTTTAAAATTTGGCCATTTTTAGCCTTATTAGCAAAACAAAACATTGAAGGTTGGAACACGTGAGGGCGTAGCAAAGCAAGTACCTATTCACCCCCCCATACTAAAAGTAAACATTGTCCTCAATGTTTCGAGTCTAAAGGGTGAGCACCCCCATACTAGAGACGAAGAATCGAATGCTTAGGATCTAGCATGGAAAGGGTGATCAACAATATATCTAAAGCCGTTTATTAATTATGCTAAAAGATAATTGTTAGAACAATAAAGGATATGTCATGGATTCGTGAAAAACTTCTTCAAACGAACGATGGAGGCTCACGTAAACGAACACGAGAGTCTTCAATCGTAGATGATGATGATGATCTAGATAACACAATCACAAACAACCACGAGACAACGAGTTGGAAGGGTACAAGTCCCCTTATTAGTGAATAATAAGCATAAAGATAAGCATGGGATCTCCCCCACGAGGCACCTCGTTTTTGATTACCGAGTCATGAGCTCGACTCGATCCCCTCAAAATGTGAACATTTAGGGAAATTCATGGTGTGGTCAATTTTTGATGGGGCTTACATGATAAACAAGGCCCAAAAAGCAACCGGTAAAAAGGACTAAGTCCTTAGATGATGCAAAATACCGGGGTCGAAGGTGGCGTTCTCGTTTTCATGGAAAAAACAATTTAACACCACTTGAACATGTGCCATAAACTCAAAGAGTTTGAAGAAAATAGATGAGAAGTAGAAGGGTGGGACATTGGTTGGGTAAAACAATCGAGTTACTCGAGGTAAACTCTCACCGTAAGTGTAGAAAGATTTTCTAGTGACTACTTCGGTGAAAGACCGAGATTTTATCTTAAACGTGATACCGGGGTCAAAAATCTCGTCCTCGGTGGATAAGTGTAAGGAAGCAAATGGGGTTTCCCCCACACTAGGTCCACACAAAACGTCGTCAAAAGGAGTAGACGCGTTTGTAGCAAATTCAATCAATCGAGGTGATGACGGAGTTAGAGTTGGAAAAATTTTCAAATCATTTGTAAAATCTTTTCCTTTGTCAATTTTTAACTCATTATTACGAAAACCCAAGTCGATTAAATTGAAAATTTTTGGTGTTTCGAAAATAGTTCTAGGCACACTTAAACTTTTCACATTTATCTTGAAGGTGGGAGGAAGATTTGAATTTTTAAAACATGAATCGATTAGAAAAATATCCCCCTCCGGGCTAACGTAATGGTCTTCATCAAACTCGAAAATCGAAGGCGGGTCGTCAAGAATACGTTTGATCTCGGAAAAATCTCCATCGGGATCAAAAACGTCTTCTCTTCCTCGTGGAAGAGGTTGAGCAATAAGATCGTCGATAATCGAGTCACTAGCTTCAACCGTCGTGAAACTAGGAATAGAAGGCTCTTCGATTGAAGATTTTGCCTTTGTCGTGTCGACCTCGATATCGAAAAACGTATCAATGTGAGCAAGGCCATCGGCGGACTTCTCACATGATAAATCCAAAATCTCACATGATGTGGGATTAGGAGCAAAAGGCTCGTCTCGTGACGATTTTGCCTTGACGGTTTCAATTTTGTCCTTCGAAGGGATTGAACGTGGGCTCTCGAACATTTTAGCAAAACTACTAACACGTCCCTTCGGAATTAATTTTCGTTCATCTTGTAAAAACGAGGGTTTCATGATTTCCTTTAAAACCTTTTCACATTTTTCTTCTTTAAAATCATTTATTGGAATTTCTTCAAAATTAAGTGTATATTGATTTAGAAAATCCTCAATAATTTCATCTTCATTAGAAAAATTAGGTTTACAAGGTACAAGATTTAAAACTCCCAAATATCCTACGAGTTTTTCCTTAGGTTTATTTTCACAAACATTTTTCAAAACTTCGTTGGATGACGGTTTCGTTGCCTCTACGTTCTTACTTGATGACGATGGTTGCACGACTCTAAAATTAGAGAGATATGGATCAATACGAGACGTACGAGTCTTAGGAGTCGAAGTAACTTGAACCTCTCCCACGGGATTGGGATTGGTGTCTTTAGACAAAGAATTAAATTTTTCCACTAAGCCCTCGAACATTAAAAGAAGTTTATCTCTTTCATTAGCGTGATCATTATTAATTTTATCAACGCATTCTCTCCACATCACTTGATTTTGGTCATACAAACGTTGTTGCTCTTCAAGAAGGGTGTCATAATCGTGTTCCATTTTTTTGTAAGTCTCCCCTTGGGCTTCCAATTTCTCTTTGTAATACTTATCGAGATCTACCACGTGTTCTTGAAGTGACTCTATAAGTTTGTTATGACGGCTCATATAATCACAAAAAGATTCATTAAGACTCATTTCTTCATTTTGATTTTCACCATAATTAAAAGACGAATCAAATGACGAATGTGGTTGGTGACCTTGGTCGTTAGATTGAAAATTGTCACCATCACCACGTGGAGGAGAGTTATAGATATAACCCTCTCGACCTCCATAAACTTCACAATTAAAACAATTAGCCCCATCGGGTGGGCCTCCACAATATGGACACGAAAAATATCCCTCATCATTAGACATGATGCAACATAAACGGTGTTACGAGAATTAAACGTTTAGAGGGTGAAAGAAGAGAATTATGAAAATAGAGGGAAAGCAAAGAAGATTCTTTTTGGTGGTTTTGTGGATTTTCAATTTTTTTGTGTTTTTGATGATATTTAATTTTTTTGGTTTTTGGGTGTATTACGTAGACAACAATCTACAAAATCTCTCCTCGAATCAAACTCTTGATTAAAGAAGCCTCAAAGGAATGAAAACGATCACGTGGAGTGAACGCCTTCGAATGACTTTAGAACTTTGGTGAAAACCAAATTGTTCACGAGGGTTTAATCACAAAGAAAACCAAGCAAATATAGTATACGTATTAATACTTTGGGCGGCAAAACCCTCGATTAGCCTTCAATCTCAAAATACTCACAAGCAAGCGGGGAAACGAGGCGGCGCGAAGCACTTAAGAGCCTTTTTCCTTAGGGTATATTTTATAATACCCGCCTTATACCCACCTTATAGTTCGTATTTTTCAAAATCGAGCTTCTCGAAAGTATTTATCTATTTTTGCCTTTTCTTTTTTTGTTTGAGATTCGAATACAATGATCGAGTGATGAAATCCCGAATCAAGGTTGTGTTTTCACACTTTTGGAGATATTGTATATTGATTGTGATACTTAATACAATATATTAATAATATTCACAAAGAAAAACCGAGAAAACCGATAATACGTGTTAAGGGAGTTCCACTTAACACAAATACTATTATGGATAATATCAAAAACAAAATTTTCCAAATTAAATCACGACACACCTCCCCGGCAGCGGCGCCAAAATGATTGTGGTAAAAACACGTCTCTTGTTTAGGAAAACAAAAAGAACGTATATGAGCGGTAAGTATCGACGAGTGATTTAGGAAAACCACAAGTAATGACCCACAATCACTTAAAAGAGATGAAAGATTCGTTTCCCAAGGAGGTATGGTGTTGTGAATTAACTTGTATTTCTTTGAGATTAATATTGAGAAGATGGAATGACGGTTTCTTGGAAATTACACTATGACGTAAAAAACGAAAACGTAAAACCGTAGAAAAACCACTAAAATTAAAAATTATTAAAACCAAAAACAAAATATCAAAAATAAAAAGACAAGTCTAAAATAATATAAATAAAGATAAAAATCCAACAAAGATATTTTAAAACCTTTTGTTAATTAAATAATTAATTTTAAATGCTAATTAAAGCCCTAAAATTAAATTTAACTAATTCAAAAGTCAAAAATATGATTTTATTGAACAATTACTTAACTTATATTATTAGAAGACTAAAAAGTAATTTTCTAAAAATTAAAACCTATTAAAACTATTTTTAAAACCCTAAAAATGATTAAAAATGATCAAAACCTAATTAAACTTAAAATAATTATAAAAATAAATCTAAAAGTGATAAAAATAATCTAAAAATGGAAATAGTCCTATTTAATGCTATAGAACTTAAGAAAAATGAAAAATAAAGAAAAAGAAAATTTTGAAAATTAAATAATAAAATAATATTAAAATAATTAAAAAAAAATATAAAAGTCACTTAGTTGCGCCGCAACTAGTGGGGTCTTGCGCCGCAACTAGTGTTGCGAGATCACCAAGATCAGCAGCACCTTCAGTTGCGCCGCAATGCTTCTGTCTTGCGCCGCAACTTGTGAAACGGGAACACCTTTGGTCTGTAGCTCCTTGTGTTGCGCCGCAACTAGTTGGTCTTGCGGCGCAATTAGTGTAACGTGCCTGGTATTTTTGCTGATGAACCAAATAAGTGCACACTTGTGCACTTTTGATGCCAAGAGGAGCTTGGTAATGAGCTTGTTTGATGGATATGTTGGAACAATTGGGCACCCTTGTGCTCAATGAAGCACAAGGAGTCAATAACACACAAATTAAACACCAAACACACCACAAAGTAAGCAAAACAAGCACTCAAGGATCTAGCATCAAAATCTTCACAAAAATGAGCAAAATATGGTTATGCAGATTTTTAGCACCCTTAATCCTTTTTAAACACTCCAAATTCACCCCAAACTTGATCAAATGATTACACAACAATAAAACAATCTATCTCAAACCTTTTTCAATTATACTAACACCTATTTAAAACATGAATCAAATTCTTACCCTGCTTAAACCTGTTGCCAAACACCCTTTAAACTTTTTTGAAATCCAATTTTTCCAAATCAAAACCTTATGAAACCTAACCAAATTGTTATCAAAGCTTCATAACATGTATATCAACTCAAAATAACATCAAATCAACAGCTAAATCACACTTAAACACATAATCAAATAATATCATACAACTAGCTATTTTTGAACTTTTTCAAGGTAAAAGGAAGATACCTTAGGTTCTTACATCCAAGAACCTAGAGGATGAAAATCCTCCTCCAATCCAACCCGGGTTGGAGCTGAACTAAATCAACAAGCCTTCAACCTATTTGAACACAAAACAAAGAAACAAGAACAAAAATAATATGATATGATATGATTCTTTTTTTTTTTTTTTTTCTTTTTAAAACTCTTCCAAAACCTTTTCCAATTACTTAAAACGTATCATAAACCCTTAAATTACCAAAATCATGAACCAAGAACACCAAAATACCTTTTGAGAAGATTTTACCAAAATCTCTCAAAATCTCAAAACCTTAAACAACTTTGAAAATCAAAGTTGCTTAACCAAATAAAAGTGTGGAACTCAGAATCAATCTCCTCACAACACACAAACTTTTAAAAACAATAAAAAAGGAATTACACTTGAATATTTCAAAAACCAAACTTTTTATTTCTTTAAAAAGGAATTACATGTGAGAGACTAGAAACTGGAACAAGGGCTTCACACAAGTTGTGAGCTCCTTTTATAGAGCCTATAGAACATCCTAGAAGCATAAAAACATAAAACCCTAATACATAGAAAATCCCAAATGTGCCCTTGAATGATTTTGAGTGCATTTTGTCCTCTCTTGATCTTGAACGTTTATTTTGCTTTGGGAGGAAGCAAATAATCTTGGCCATTGATTTAAGCCACGTCATGTGCTTGGGGGCTAAGGAATGATGTGATTGGTGGATTGGGGAATTGGGGGTTTGGTGCACATGAGTGGGATGCAGGTTTTTAGGAGTGGGATAGGTTTTGGCATGTGTGAATTACTTGTGTGCAAGTTTAATTGAGAATTACCCAAGTAAAAGTGAGGGTAAAATCTGGGGTGGTAAGAATGATGAACAAGTACCATTTGATCCGAAATTGGGGGTGGTGTGGGTGTTAGGCGCACTATTTTGTTCAAATGTTTCAGGTTTGTCACTTTTGGTCCTTGGTTTTTGGTTTTTTTGGCTTTTAAAGATTTTCAGCCTAAAACTTGCATCCCTTTGATAATTAACTTTCCCACTTTGACAATTTTGGCACCAACTTTTGATAAAAGGTTATCAAGGATGTAATTTGACATTTGGTGATTTTTCAAGGACTAATCTTGGACAATGTTGATCTTCAAAGGTCTTCAATGAGTCTTTTACTTGTTGAGGGACCATTATTGGCAATTTGAAATTGTTGAGGGACTAATCTTGCCATTTCTTCAATCTTGAAGGACCTTTTTGCAATTTTGACAAACTTAAGGGACCAAACTTGTAATTATTAATATACAAGGGTTTTAAGTGTCATTTCTTCAATAAATGATGATCAATCTTGTTTTGTCTTCAAGTCTTCAAGGGTATTTGATGAAAATTCCATGATTAGGGCCCGGTTCTTTGTACGGCTTCGTTTCTCGTGTCCGTTTTTCCTTGTATCTTGTGATCCTTTGTCTTTTTCACGATATCCATACCTAAAATACACAAGTAAACAAACACAAGCATATATATGGTATTTTATGACATTTTTATGCATTTAAAGCCCGAAAAGAACGATGAGATCATGTATAAATGCCATCTCATCAATAGGGAAAAAGTAGATTCAGCCGATTGAGTAACCCTTGTGGAATATATATCTGCCAGTTTCTTCATGAGTTTTGGGGCAGCGATCTCATTTGAATTACTCGGTAGATCAATCTCCATTTTCACATTAAAAGCATTCAATGCATTATCAAAGGCAAACCCAGACGTTACAATATCAGAATGTTGGAGCAACTTAGTTTGCAAGCTAGCATATTGGAGTCTCGACGCAACAAATTATAATGTATTAAGTTGTAATTGAAAAATCTATTATTATTATTATGATTATTATTATTATTATTATTATTATTATTATTATTATTATTATTATTATTATTATTATTATTATTATTATTATTATTATTAATTTCTATTTATATTTTAATAATTATAGTCAAATAATTTATTATATTTATAATTTTAATATTTATGTAATTGAGATATTTTAATTATTATTAATTCTAATTATTATTATTATTATGATTGTTAATTTTTATTAGTTAATGAATTAATATAATAATATTGTTATATTATTATTATTATTATTATTATTATTATTATTATTATTATTATTTTATATATAAACATCACTTCATTAGAATAATAGGATTTACAAAAAATTAGTGGGAAGCCGAGATATTATTTGGGCCCCCACTCCTTTAACTATAGCAAAACCAATCCTATTAAATATATGAATAGCAGCACGAGCCCCTATATCTTGAGTCATGGAGAACTTTCTGATCCGCTTGAGCAAGGTAGCCGCATCCTCCTCTAATTCCCCCAAAGAAGAGAATGAAAAAGGAAGAAAACCATACCCGATAGATGCACACTTAGTCCCATACTTTACACGTTCACGCTGTGCCGCATCAACCACCACACAACCGGGCATAAAATCAGTCATCCCAGTTTGTGTCAAGGGTGAAGACCCAGTCAGATCCACACACACATCAAGTCCTCTATCCCATGAATAAAGCAACATATCTGCTGGACGTAGGGGTTTGTCACGCCCCCATCCAACCCAATATCAACCTCCTTACCGGCTGAAATCCCCGATCGATAACATATGTCAACAAGGGTGTCACGAACAACGTTATGGCGATGCTTGATACCAATAATACCAGCACATGATACAGTATGATCTCCATAAATATCTCCATTAAACACCCTGGAACAAGCTGAACAAGGCTTCGAAACAGAAAATAAGGGGATATCTAACCGATAACACAAAACACAACGGTAGGTCTTACCATTCATAGTTTGTCCCAACCCAGAAATAGGAACCGTCCTAAGCGAGTCAGATGTGTGATCTTATATTATACATAGTTATTAATCGTATAATATTTTAATATTTTTTCTAAATTACATTATGTTGCTTGTCAACAAGACAGAATAATAGATTTTTCAATTACAACTTAATACATTACAATTAGGACAACTCGAATAAAAAAATATTCATATTAGGTCTAATTTCAGTTTAATGTTTCAATCTTTTTTTTTTCTCTCAAATTATGTCATCGGTTATTTTTAGTATTACAATATTGGGTAATTAGTAGGTTTTCAGGTTAAAAATCATATTAAAATACTAAACCCCCTTATCTTTTATTGCACCAAATTCTTTGTCACAATAAATCATATGCATGAATTACACCAATAATATTTAAACATAAACTTAATCTTAACAGAACTAACAAGTTGGGCTCACCCGCGCTTCGCTGCGGAGCCGTTAATTTTTTTCTGTGGTTGGTTTAGGCATTGTATTAACATGGTAGACCTTGCAGAAACATGTAAATCTGGAGTTTTGATTTGCTACATGGAATGCATACACGATTAACAAAAGGTTTTGCCTTGGTGTTTGTCATACATATGTAGATATATGTATCGAACTTGTGTGTTAAACGAAACGGATGTTATACAAAAGGTTTTATGCGCGTCCAAGTATGCATACGCTGGCTATTAGCAATTGTACAGAAGGATGGAATTTGATGCAAAGTGGTGTCCATGTTTTGATAAATCTGGCCTGAAATCTTGAACACGTACGCCCCAAGACCATTGTATACCAAGCCGTCAATGTGCGCTCTGAAGGAAGTTGTAGCAAATCTGATTGTATGCGCGAACATTCTCCATAAACCGTTTGTCGTTAAACAATTTCTTTATAGATTCAGGCGTAGCAACTGGTAAACCGACATTGCCTCCTCAGCAACACTTATGGCGTTCAAAAACGTGACGGTTGGTGGACGCACGTACTCGTTCCCCATACCAAAATTTGGCACCACAGTAGCGACAACTACAGTTGCAATCACCCAAGTCAACATACGATGCGGTCACGCCCGCCATTTGAACAAACAGAAGAGGCCATCAGTATAATTATCTAGGAATAAAACAACCGGACAAACAAATTACAACACGCAAGGAAAACAGAATTCACCATCGCTAGCATCGCCGGGAATGTTTTCTGGGAATGTCGACACGTTAGGCAAAGTAGACCACTGATACGACACACATCGGCGACGCCTGCCCCCAGGATTGGCAGTTTAACACTCATTCACCATACCGTCTAACGCCCAATTTATTGGCCAGTTCCAATAGGTCAAGTTCAGATCCATATCATGGGTTGTTTACCTCTCTGCTCGTGCTAGTTACACATATTCACAGTATTAATGTAACCATAATCTCGACACACCTAATTGCAGTAAGTAAAGGTTATACAACAGACCTCGGTTTTACGTTCAAGAGAAAAAGTAACCGAGATCCCTGCAAAAGACGTTCCAAAATCATAACATTCACGTCAAATGAATTCGGTTTTCGCCTCTTGTTTATGCTTAAACTGTTTTCATCAGTATTCCAAAAGCTATGTAGAATTCAACCACTTTTTTATTATAACCATTTTCTCTCCTAATCAAATTCACTTTTTCATCTTCATCTTTGTTACGTCTCTTCTTAATTGGTATAAACTCCTCCAACACACGACCTGGATTATGTAGTTTTGTTCATATCTTTAACACCATTACTTTCTCTTTGAATTCAACAGCAGCTATCCCGGCCTTGTACTCGGAAAAGGTTACTCTAAAACTTCTGAAGAGGACTTTCGCTATGCTCGACTTCTGAAGTACATGCAAAGAGTAGTAGAATAATCAATAATTAAACTGTCTCATTTTTTACTTGGTGCACATATTTAGCCGCAAACATTTTTCCTACATTGTTTTACACCAATATATGAAAATCATGATTTAAGTTTTTCAATGCATCTCCATGAGAAGAGGATCTGTCATGTAAACCCACTGCAAAGCTCGCCCAAGTGTTTCCATTCCACCTCAAGCAAAAATATTTCGGAAATCACCTGGTGTTTGGAATAACTATTTGCTATCTACTTATAAGTGTGTGTGCACAGGTAGCTAGAAAGCTAACAATTTCAAATCTGATCATTACAGGTTAACTTGTATATGGTAAATAGACATTTATTGTAACATTATATATACCTTACTCTTGAAGGTGGGCAAGACAAAGAGTACTGAGTGCCGAGGCTAAGGGAGGTAATCGTTGATTTAATCTCAAACAAACTACAAACCGCGAGTAAAAGATTAAAAGAAAAGCTGAGACGATTGAAGAATTATACGTACCAAGGAATTATGTTGATTATTGTCGAAGTTATTGAGGGAACAATTTTTCTGCTAGTAACTCGGTTGGGTATTCACCCACAGACCGTTTTACTAAAAATACCTTCCCGGCACTAAGCCTCCTTTTGATGCCAACACTGTACTTCCCGGCTTCACTTCTTGAGATTAAAAGTTCCACTTCCTCGGGTAGTCTTGAAATTTTGTCGTACTGACGTTTGAATCGGGCTAGCTACCTTAATATGGACCATTCTTTTAGTTCAACAACTTGCACCACCTAATTGGAAGACATGCATCCTATACGTCCACGCAATTAATTTTTTAAGTTAATACTGATTTGGAAGGCAGTTCAGGCTATGCAACAACGTGTAAACGATAAATCATTAGATTACTTAAATAAGGCTTAGTTTTCTATAATCAAATTTTAACAAAATTATTTATATCAACTCTTCAGAGAAACTGTTCCTGGTCAAACTAACCCAATTCCTTTCGACACATTACCTTGCAAACCATTGTAGTAAAGCTTTATTGTATTTAACACTGTGGTGGGTACTCGTGTTGAGGAGGATAGCCCACACAATGCTAACTGTGTGTAGCAGCTCCGGTACATATTAGAAGTTACAGGAAATTGATATAACCTTTACAAAAGCCAGAAAATTTAGACAATGGTGATATTTTTTTTCTAACAGTTGAAAAAACATATGTTAGACCCATATCTGGGCTTTACTCATTAGACACAGTTCGCCTTCACATTTGATCTGTCACTTATGTAATTAATTTAACTTTTAGAATGACGAATAATGAATAATGAAAGCAAAGTTATGGGGAACTAATCTGCATCGGCTTTGGACTAATTATATACTGTAGTTTTGAGTAAACAGTATCCATTTATGTAGATTATTCATGAAAAAAGTAATAGTAACTAACCTGAAATTCATCCATATCAAGTGCGGCTTGTCATTATCTGCCAAAGCCTTTACGTATGACTGCGATTATGGTAAAATGGACGCGGGCGACTCTTTCAGTGCGGTAGCATCAGCTTCGATTGAGTCGTCCTCCATGGTAATGCATTCTGCATCTTCCACCTACGAATACGTGACTGAGCATACGTTTATAAGAAGAAATAAGTGAATAACATAATGCACACTCATTGGTTTGTTATACACCATTTGTTAATGCCCAATTGGAATGTACTGTTAAAAGAGGGGAATGATGGCCAATAATTAGAAAACATGGTGATTTTTTGACATCACATTCTCCCACTAAATCCGGTATGTCAACTCACTTCCTAACAGCCTTTCGAAAACCTAATTAAATCCTACATAAAACCACAACTCATATGGGTATATCTATAGAAAAGTATTTTCACTTTAACCAACTATATTATCACAACAAAAAATAACTGACAACAATATATAGATTAAAACAAAAGAAAACCAAATACTATAAACCTTGACTAAATATCTTACACGGAAACACAATACTAAACATATCAGTTTTCATAAGACAAAATTACAGGACAAATTATAAGTAGAAAGTAGCAACTTCAACATAACAACTTTGGTCAAAAGGGTCAACAGTGATCCAAATGCATTGATTTACAACACGATTAAGCCTAACACTAATTTCAACTAAATCAAACTAAAACCCTACTACTTATATATCAATTCGTAAAAACAAATAAAACCAACTATTATATATATAAACTGAGAAAGGAGCCCTTCACGCAATGGTTTTCTTTGACCCGAATTCAGGTGTGTATACTGGATTTTAGTCGGGTTAGAAGAATAGCAAATATAAATAAGTAACGCTCAGAGAGGAAAATCACATGATTTTTTTTAAAGTCAACGTCGATAAGAAACTGGAGAAATTCCAGTCTACTAATTCAAAAAAGGAATGAATATTAACCAATTACCTGTGGCAGCAACACTTCCCGAACGACGAAACCACACATCGAAAGGACTTGCTGGCAAAGAGTTAGCCGACACGATAGTGGTAGCATAGGAGTGAGGCCTAACAACAGAATTCTCAAAGTTCAATACAACCGGACCGCTCCAAAAGGTCGCAGCAACAGACAAATCGTTATCTAAGTCACCCCTAAAAGCGCGACTGGTAGAGGTTCCAACATTAGACGGACTGAGAACACCGTTACCACCAACATGATAAACAGAAGTTTCATTCTAGAAAGCACATCCAAAAAACATATCCCAAAATCAGTCAAACAACTTCAACACAAAATCATTAAGAAATCAAGTTTTTTCTAAATCAATTATCAAAAAGAACATACCTCAGATTCAAATCGATTGTTTGTGAATCAGCTTAACAATCGAAACTGATTTTTTCTTTTTGTTTTTTATATGCTCATCTAATCTCCTTTTTTCAGATTTGGGACACCGAATGGTTTGTGTGTGTTTTTTTGGTTATGGGAGAATGTCTTATCTGGGTTGGGAAAGATGAATTTGGAAGCGGTGAAAAGATAAAGTGGAAGTGGAAAGAGACACGTATAAGACACTTGGCAGTTTCTTATTCCCGCCAAAACCACAAAAATAATAAAAAAAGGCAATACCCTTCAGCAAACAGTATATAGTATTATTATTAGAAAATAAAAACGACATTTTTAAACAAATAAAAATATTATAACTAATTTAATGACTAAAACAGGCTTTATATAAAAATAAATTAACAAACAAATTTCTAAAAATTTGTAACCAACTAAAAATGATATAAAAGAGCTAGCAGAAAATTAAAAAAAATAATATTTTTGACGTTCATATTATTTTTATGCTTTGGACCAAGTGTAATGGATGATGACCACCGCACATAGTACGTGCACATACTTTTAGAATGTAATACGAATAGAAGCTGTTAGTTTATGGACTTAACGTGTGTTAGGATCGAACTCGAGATTACGAGATTGCACACAATACGTAAAGAGTTAATTTATTAATAAATTTATTTTATATATTTATTAATTAAAACGAGCTTTAAACATTTAACGGTAGTTAAGTTTTAATACTTATAGACTAATGATTAACGTGGAATAAATTAGAAGATAAAAGAAGGATCTGGAACCCCTTCTAGAAGGGTGATCCGATCGGTGGGAATAAGGGGGCAAGGAGGAGAATATTTTTTTCCTGATTTGCGTTTACTTAATCTTGGGCTCCAAGTTTAATTTCTTATAAATACCTATGGGATATCTCATAGTTTTTTTATCACACATAATCTTTTATTTCTCTCTTCTTGCGATCGGCCGATTACCCTCTCTAGGGTTTCGGTTTGATTTTTCCACTTCACGTTAATACTCATTTTATACGAACTTGGTTTTCGGTTAACTCATTATTATACGTGTGTACAAGAACGTACATATAATCTCACTATATATTATATCTTGGATCGATTAACAAAATGGTAAGGGGTTAATCATCAGTTCCTTTCGTGTAGATTATTGTCTCTTCTGCGATTCAGATCATCCTTTGATTTGGTATCATATCAAGGTTTAATTTATTTCTTTTAATTCAAATACTTTATGGATTCCTTGTAAGCCACATAAATTATGTCCACCCATGTAACCCCACCCATCCCTAAAAATTTAAGGTGCGTTTGCTATGTTTTATTGAATCACTATCGATATGATAATGATAATAGGGTGAAATAAAAGTAATAGTATTACATTTAATGTTGTTGTTTGGATTGTTATTTATGTTTTGGTATCATAATTTTAAAAATGTGCTAATATCATAATAAAATATAATAAACATATTAAAAGTAGAAAATATAATAAATTTGGACATATAAAGACAAAAGACAAAAACAAAAAAGAAGGAATGGGTTTATAGACACCTCTCTTACCTCCTATTGGAAAGTTTAAAATTTTAGATTTCATTTCGATATTTGATTCCAATATTAACGTACCAAACAAATGCAATTATTCCAATAATTATTCCCTCATTCCCATTAACGGATACCAAACACACCCTTAATTAACTTATTTCATTCATCCACGAATCACAAAAACCTTCTATGATTATTGCTTAATTGAAGCCAGTGGCACCACGTCTATATTATTTTCTTGCAACGGTGTTAAGTGGTTTTTAGATATAGACCCATACAGTAGCTACAATTTTAATCCTTGGCGTCATGGGAGATTTTTTCCAGATCCTATTTTTTCTTCTTTGATCCATCCTTGTTTATCATCGTTTAATGAATAACGTTAGATTATCATTACAGAATTTCATCGTTCTCCCATCAACAAATTTATGATATGTTTTTGGCCTCGGATTCGTCTGCCCTACTGCTTTGTGATCAATTTGTTCGTGGGTGTGGTGAGTTCTTTCCTGGTTATAAACAATATCTCATCAACTAACTTGTGATAAGCGATAGGACTCGGATTTTTCTGCCCTAATGTCTTTGTGATCAGTTGGCTCGTGTGGTATTGCGTTTAATTAGGGCTTGATAATTCTCTCTATTTGTTTAACGTTATATCTAGGGTTTGGTTTCAAATTGCTCTTGGGTTTCGGATCTCCCTTCAATCCAAATTTGTTCATTTTTTTCTGTTTGAAGCGTCACTATGTTTACTAATTATGGATAATATTCAAAACAAAATTTTCCAAATTAAACACAACACGCCTCCCCGGCAGCGGCGCCAAAATGATAGTAGTAAAAATACGTTTTTAGGAAAAAGACGTATAAGTGGTAAGTATTAATTGAATTGATTTAGGAAAATCAATTACTTATGACCCAATGTGTGAGTTCCTTCACCAAGGAGGATAATTGTGTGTGTTAAACTTGTAATGTTTTGGATTAATATTAATGTAATGAAAAAGATCTAAAAGTAATGACGGATTACACTTAAAATTAAGCTACGGCGTACAAAACATAAAATCGTAAAAATCGACAAAACCAAAACATTACCTAAAAATTTATAAAAAATCAAAATAAATACTTAAAAATATGCCTACGGTTTACAAATAAACAAAACTTCTTGTAATTTTTTTAATTAATTAATAATTAATTTTTAAATGCTAATTAAAGCCCTAAACATTAAATAAACTAATCAAAAAGCCCAAACTAAGACTTTAAAACTCGTAAACCTCAAAAATATCTTAATTGATCTAAAACTCTTTTTGCAAAAATTAAAACTAATTAATTCTATTTTAAACCATAAAAATACTTTTTTAATTAAAAACATAAAACCGAAAAATGTGACGGAAAATGAAATTGATCTAAAAATTAATAAAAGGAACCAAAAAGTTTTAAATAATATAACTAAGATATAAAAACCAACAAAACTTTTTCAAACCTTTTAATTAAATTTATATTAATTTTTAAAGATTAATTAAAACCTTAAAAATCAAATAAAATATAAAAAATTCTAGTTTGGGTTTTTATGTTTTTTAAACCCTTGTTATATTAGTTAATGTCTAAAAAGTATTTTTTATAAATTTTTTTTAACTTTATTTTTTAATGGCTTAAAATAAAAACGAATTAAAAATAATCCTAAAAATATAATGGATAATGGGAAAAATCTAAAAAAACCCTAAAAGTCCTAAACTTTGTAAGGATGATAAGAAAAATCAAACAAGCTTAATACTCAAACCCAATAAGCTGTAATAAGCCAATATGACTCACGACTTATTTATGAAAAGCCCACTCAACTTGGATTTAACTAACAAACATTCCCACAATAGAACGTTAAAGTCCCTAGGACGCGTTGGTTGTGTGTGGGTGTGTTAAGTCGTTCAAAAGGGTTGATCATGTAGAGGTCGGAGGTTTGAAACTTAGGGTTCCCCTTGACTTCCCGTGATTGTAACACCCCATTTTGATAAATGAAATGCCACGCGTGATTATGGCATGTCATCAAAGCATACAAGGATAATGTATAAAACATCACATGACCATAAAGGAAATATCGGAAACAAACATCGGTATCCCAAAAGTAGAACTCATCACACACAAACATAAGTATTGTAAATGAAAAAGGACTAAACAATGTCCATGGAAATGAGTATCAAAAGTATGAAGAAAGGCATAAAGTAATGAAGGCTAGGAAGCTTCCAATCCATATGCACATACGCTTAAAGTCTACGAGCGTCCTTGAGTACCTGCCGTTTTGGGAACATGAAAGGAAAAACGGCTGAGCATAACGCTCAGTGCACGGATATACAAGTAAAGCATGAATAATATAAGTATATAAGCATAGAGCAGCGAAAAAGACTAAGTCCTGGATAATCTGGTATATCTTAGTAAAACTGGTTTTATAGTTTGAAAAGCCTTATGTTTATCTTATAAAAACTTTTTAACATGTTTACCATTAGCCAATATAGGTCATGAAATATCAACGTGCATGTATACTTGGAGGGGTGACATCGTCATGCAATTAGAGGGGCTGCCTCTAATTAATATAATTATTTGGGTAGGAGGGATCAGCTCCTTGTGAAGGATGCAAGGCACACACCACATTCACCTGAATAATCTGCTGAAACATGTATACTAAGATGCACCCATACGCCCCACATGATAATAATAATAATATGGCCAAAAGTTAAAGGGACGCTAATACATGATATTTTCTCGTATGAAAGATCGTTGAACCAATCTTTTCGAATTGATTACTAGTTATTAGTGCGACTCAGTCGTTCTTGGTGGAAAATAAAGTGATTTGATTATCTATTTTAAACTAAAAGCAAATATAAAAATGTCGTTGAGTAAAAATAAAATATTTAACAATTGAACTAAAAATTACGAGTTAAAAATAAATGATTAAAAACTTAAAAGTGAATTTAAAACTTAAAACTTTGTAAAAATAAACATTTTAACCCATCGGAATGTCAAATATCGGAATCCCATCGGAATAGTATCGGAATAAAACCGTTGGAATGTATCAAAGTTAATTTTGTCGGAATATCTAATTAAGTATTGGAATAATACAAAGCAAAGTTATCGGAATCACATCTGTCGGAAAACAATCGGAATATGTCAAAAGTAACCCTGTCGGAATAACAACCAACGTATCTGAATAATGAAGACCAAATTCTATCGGAATACACCGTCGGAATACTAAACAACACTATCGTCGGAATCGCGATCGGAAAAACGATCGGAATCCGAAACCCTAATCCGATGTAGTATCTGAATAAACTGTCAGAAAGGGGAAACCCTTTTCCGATGGTAAGTATTTCGTAATAAGCAAGTCAATAAGCTACTTTTTAATAAGCTCAAACTGAAACATTACCAAATTTCTAATGAAAAGAGCTCAATAAGAATGAATAAGAAACTTTCAAAACTTTAAATAAGCAAACCTTTTAAAACAACCTTAAAAAGACGAAATTTTTTAGAAAGCTTAAAAGTAAATAAGCTAAATACAAAACAAGCCAATAAGCATGATAAGCTCAAAGCTCAAGTTGT
This sequence comes from Glebionis coronaria, assembly GCA_025667525.1. Taxonomy (NCBI): domain Eukaryota; kingdom Viridiplantae; phylum Streptophyta; class Magnoliopsida; order Asterales; family Asteraceae; genus Glebionis; species Glebionis coronaria. The sequence continues at coordinate 573,806,491 of CM046881.1, forward strand.
ATAAAAACTTATATATGAATAAAAAGATAAAGTTTTTAATCACATAAACATCAAGATGAAACAAAATCAATGATTATCATGAATCAAAATCAAATCAAAAATAAAGAAAGGTAGAAGAAGATTAAGATTAAAATAAGATTAAGCTTTTAAAAGTAAAGATTAGATTAAAACAAGAAAGGAAGAAAAAAGATGAAGTTCCTCTAAAACTACAAAATGAAAATTGAACTAATTAACTAACTAACACCCTCTTAATAACACATTAGGAGGGTATATATAGGAGGTGGGGAGGCTAAGTGTTTATGCTTCCTTCTTTATTTCTTTCTTCTCGTCTCAACTCGATTTAATTTCATTGTCTTTCTCGACGTCGTCTCGGGATTTGTCGATATAAATTGAACTCGTCTTATAATTTTCTTCTATAATTATACTTGGTTCTTCGACTTCATTAAACTTCGGTCTTTAGACTTTTTCTTCGATAAATCTTTAGAATAGGCCTTGGACTTCCGTTCTTTTTGCACTCTTGACCTTTTGACTTCGTCTTTTCTCGTTTTCTTCGATAAAATCCCGTGATAGCCCATGTTTTCTTCCTTTTTCATATTTTTATCCTGAAACACGATAAAAACACAAACCACGCATAATTCTGACTTTTACGACATAAAATACACGTTTTGGTCTTGTTATTATTGGAAATAAGTGGTAAAAGGATAAGTGTTTTCACACTTATTAAATCCCCTACACTTGACCATTGCAATGCCCTCATGCAATGCAATAATTTCAAAGTACAGTTTACATTTCTCATCATAAATAACCCACCTTGGCCTTTATGAAATACTAAACACTAAGGAAACTAAAAGATAGAAATATATACAAAACAAGTAAAGAAATCAAAGAGTTACATTGGGGTTTTGGTAGTCATGAATGTTTATCATCCTCAAGTTTCACGTTCACCATACCAAGCTTAAAAACAAGATCATTGTTATTATAGTTAGCAAACTAACACGAACTCATGTGGCTCAATTATTCACTTAGACTCCCTTATTCCTAGGTGTATCTCTTATATTTTATGATTGTCTCGAATGATCACGAGGATGCATTGTTTGACTTATTTCGATAGTTTATTTAGGCTGAAAATAAAGTAGGACGATTTAATCAATAGTTAGCTAAAGGACAAAATCTTTTAAAACTGCTTCTCGGGACCACTTAAAGTTCATATCTTGGCATAACTCGCTTCACGATTTGAGACCTTTCTCGGACCGATATTTGGCAGCGACTTCATACTTTCAATCTTGAGAGACGTTTTTGAATTTATGGTCTTCTCTTCCTAATAGGAATTTCTTCACTTGAAGTTTTTGAGAGATTATTCAAATTTGGACCACGACTTCTTCATTTTTGTCCAATCTTTATTTTAGACTTTGATATACAACGATCCGCCTCCTTTTTGGACTTGGATCTATTTATCCTCGTACCTTGCTAGGGTCTTTTCGGATAGACTTTCCATGATCTTTTGGGGAGTATTTGCTTTTCGTCGTGTGTCTCGACCCTTCATATAGATTTTTGATAAATGATTCTTCACATCACTTGGGATCTTTAGCAACAAAATGTAGCCCTCATGCCTTGTTAGGGCCTTTTCGGACTTGCCAATCTTCGCATCCCGCTTCAATAAGTTATGCCTTGGCTATGAACTCTAATTAATACCAAGCAACTTTTAAACGATCTTGTGCTAGAAGCTAAGTAACTTTTCAAATCGTACAACCTTATTTATTGCAAATAAATTTATTAGCAAGCGATGGGAGAAAAAGCTTATAATCAACTCACATAATTTCATGAAAGAATACCAAACTTATAATTGACTCTATCATCTCTCGTTCTCCATAATTAAAAATCTCAAGGAATGATACTCGTGGATACTTAGCCAATTAAATCAAAGTTTTGGGTTTTCAAGTCATCTATAGGATCTTGCATCTTCTTAGAATTTTTCAAGTTTAGAATTCGCATTTTAAAGTTCCTTTGATAAACGACTTTCTAGGATCAATTATAGGAACTTGTAAAAAGTTCTTGTTCTTAACCCGTGAGAGTTAAGACTATCGCGTTTTAAAGTTCCCTATATAAAAGCCTAGCAAAACTTGACTTAAACACGTTAAGGATACTAGCTAGAGTAAACTTAGATAAGTAAACTCGGGTTGAGTCAAAAGATTCATGACTTAGAAAAATTTAAAACCACTTTATTAAACTTTATTTTAGCAAAGAAAGTAAATAACGATAACAAAGGAAAAACTACTAGGCTAAAATAGATTAAAAATTTTGAAAAATGTTGAAAATTTAGATTTTCCGGTTAAATTGAGGACAAATTCATGGAAAAGCCCACTTACTTCGATAGAAGTCCCCCTTCACTTGATATAAACATTGTCCTCAATGTTTAAGCATGTGGGAGTAAACTCCCCTACACTTAGGACATTGTGCACTTTGTTTAAATCTTGCTAAGGAAGAGACAACTATAGTGATTTCAATGTGAACATATAAGATATGAAATATTGAATCACGATAGTTTAGGATAGAACCGGGAAGACGGGTACACGGGATCACAGTTCGTCAAATGTCATCAAAAGTGCTCTTTGAAGCTTTAATCCCTGCACATCATAAGAAACAAGACAACAGTCACCTACGGGGCTCCCCTAACACTTATTATGAAAACGGTAAAGGATAGATCAACGGGTTGACTCTTGAGAAGCGCTTGTTTTTGTTAACCGAGGCACGAGCCTGACTCGACCCAGAACTAATTCAAGGGAAACATGGTGAGGGATGGAATCATCTCATGAGAGATGTCTTCACCAAAGTATAGCTTCACACGCTGGCCATTCACTTTAAAATTAGGCCCATTTGGCTGAGAAAGCTCAATGGTGCCATAAGGGAAGACTTTGGCGACGGTGAATGGACAAGACCAACGGCTATTCAGCTTGCCAGAGAAGATCTTCAACCGAGAGTTAAAGAGTAAAACTTGATCACCAACGTGAAACTCTTGGTTCTTAATCCTTGCATCATGAATGATCTTGGTCTTCTCCTTGTAGATCAATGAATTCTCATAAGCTTCATTTCTCAGTTCATTTAGCTTGTTGAGTTGAATCTTTCGAAGATCACTGGCTTTATTGATATCAAAATTGGCCCACTTCAAGGCCCAATACACCTTATGCTCCAACTCAATAGGGAGGTGTCATGCCTTCCCGTACACAAGACAATATGGAGTGCAACCAATAGGTGTCTTATATGCGGTACGGAAAGCCCACAAAGCATCATCTAACTTATCGGCCCACGAGGCACGATGCTCTCCGACAGTTCTCTCTAAAATTCTCTTCAATCCACGGTTAGAAATATCGGCTTGACCATTTGTTTGGGGATGATAAGCGGTGGAAAGACGGTGATTGACACCGTACTTAGCCATGACTCGAAAAATTTATCATTGCAAAAATGAGTCCCGCGGTCACTGATGATAGCACGAGGAACACCAAATCGAGCAAAAAGCTGCTTCAAAAAGTTCACAACCACCCTCGCATCGTTAGTAGGTAAAGCCTTTGCTTCAACCCATTTAGATATGTAGTCAACGGCTACGAGGATGTACTTGTTCCCTTTGGATGATGGAAATGGCCCCATAAAGTCGATACCTCATACGTCAAAGATTTCACATTCTTGTATGAAATTTTGAGGCATCTCATCTTTATGTGTGATCTTGCCTTGGTGTTGGCAAGCATCATAATGTTTGACCATTTCATGGGTGCATTAAAAAGGGAGGGCCAATAAATCCAGAGTCAAAAACTTTCTTCGCGGTGTAATTAGGACCAAAGTGACCACCGGAGGGTCTTTTATGGAAAGCTTCAAGGATTAGTAAAGTTGCCGGCCCATCAACACACCGACGAATGACAAGATCCACACATTGTTTGAAAAGGTAAGGGTCGTCCCAAAAATAGAGGTTAATGTCTTTAAAGAACTTTTTCTTTTGTTGGGACGTTAACCCTTCCTTGAGAATTCCACCCGCCAAATAGTTTGCAATGTTCGCAAACCATGGGGTTTCATCAAGATTAGAGTTAATAGACATCAAGGCCTCAAGGGGAAAAGAGTCATTAATCTCTTGATTTGGGAGCTCCCCTTCATAAGGATCCTCGAGTCTACTAAGATGATCCGCGGCTAGGTTTTCCGCTCCTTTTTTCACGAATTTCGATTTTAAATTCTTGTAGGAGCAAAACCCAACGAGAAGTCTTGGTTTGGAATCTTGTTTAGTTAAAAAGCACTTCAACACGGAATGGTCGGCATAGACAATGGTGGTGGAAAGAACAAGATAGGGGCGAAATTTTTCAAAAGCATACACTACAGCTAAAAGCTCTTTTTCGGTAGTGGTATAAATCAATTGAGCCCTCGTCATTGTCTTGCTAGCATAATGGATTGGTTGGAAGTGTTTGTTAACTCTTTGGCCCAAAACCGCTCCAATAGCAAAATCGCTAGCATCACACATCAATTCAAAAGGTAACTCTCAATTGGGGGAAACCAATACCGGTGCCTTAGTTAATTTATCCTTAAGAATATTGAAAGAGTCAATACACTCTTTAAAAAAGATAAAAGGAGTATCGTTTTCCAAAAGGTGGGTCATCGGGCGAGCGATTTTAGAAAAATCTTGAATGAAACGACGATAGAAGCCCGCATGACCAAGGAAACTTCTCACACCCTTCACAGTTGATGGTGGATGTAATTTAACATTCACTTCAACTTTATCACGGTCGACTTCAAGACCGACTTTGGAGATTTTATGACCAAGAAAAATACCTTCTTTTACCATGAAATGGAATTTTCCCCAATTAAGAACGAGATGAGTGTCTTCACACCGTTTGAGCATACGTTCTAAATTGGCAAGGCAAGTAGAGAAAGAATCACCATAGACCGAGAAATCATCCATAAATACTTCCATAGTTTCTTCAACCATGTCATGGAAGATAGCCATCATAAACTTTTGGAAAGTCCCAGGAGCATTGCATAAGCCGAAAGGCATTCTTTTGTAAGAAAATGTTCCATAAGGACAAGTGAATGTGGTTTTCTCTTGGTCTTTAGGATCGATGGGAATTTGAAAATACCCAGAGAAACCTTCTAAGAAGCAATAGTAGTCATTACTCGCTAAACGCTCGAGCATTTGATCCAAAGGAAGAGGGAAATGATCCTTACAAGTGGAATCATTGAGCTTGCGATAGTCTATGCAAACTCACCAACCCGTGACAAGTCGAGTATGAATCAACTAGTTGTTTTCATTGGAAACAACGGTAATTCTGCCTTTCTTAGGCACACAATGGACGGGACTAACCCATGACGAATCCAAAATAGGGTAAATCGTTCCTGCATCTAGAAGTTTGATAACCTCTTTCTTGATGACGTCATGAATTCTAGGATTAACCCTTCTTTGGCTTTGGATTGTTGGTTTAAAGTCATCCTCCATGTGAATTTTATGAGTACAAAAGTTCGGATCAATTCCGCGGATATCGGAAATTTTCCGAGCAATTGCTTTCTTATGATTCTTCAGCACGTCGATAAGTCGAGATTTTTCTTCTTCTTTCAAGTCCTTTGCGATGATGACGGGTATCTTCTTATTGTCTTCAAGGAAAACGTATTCGAGATGAGACGGTAGATCCTTAAGCTCTAAATCCGTAGGGTTTTCGATGGAAGGCGTAGTCAAATTCGGATCATCGATGGAGATTTCCTTAGGAGACGGTGGAGAAATATGGTCCTTATTGAGAAGTTTCTCAATGGTACGATTGTCTTCATCCCAATCGGAGGGAGAATCGTTATATTTTAAGTCCACATCCCCCAAAGTTGCTTCAAATTCTTTCAAAAGGAAATCACTTTCTCCAAATGGAGTAAGTGAGGGAGTAATAGAGGCAACGGTCTCAACAATGGGTGGAGAAGAAGAACCACTTTTACAAGCGTCTTTGAAATGCTCTTCACAAGCCTCATCAAGAACGTCAATGAAATTAACGCTCTCGTTTTCATAAGGTTGCTTAGAAAGTTTACCCATGTTGAAGACGATTTTATCGTCACCAACTCTCATGATTAATTCGCCCGCGGCTACATCAATGAGAGTGCGACAGGTCCTCAAGAATGGACGTCCAACGATTAATGGAACACAGGGGTCCATCTCGTAGTCAACGACAACAAAATTCTCCAGAAAGGTGAATTTGTCGACACCGACGAAGACATCTTCGGCTATCCCCACCGGATAAGCAACCGTACGGTTAGCTAATTCCAAGGTCGTTCATGTGGGGACTAGCTCGGGTAGAGATAATTGTTTCCAAACACTTAATGGCATTAAGTTTATACTAGCACCTAGATCGGCTAGGGCCATACAATTCTCTACCACGGGGAAGTTGCAAGGAATGATAAAATGACCCAGATCACCAAGTTTGGTTGGTAATTTCCTTAAGAGCATTGCGGAGCAATTATCATTAAGTTGGGTCTGAGCGATATCAAGAAGCTTTTCTTTGTCACTGAGAAGATCTTTTAATATTTTAGCATATTTTGGCATGTGAGCGAGAGCCTCGGCAAAGGAGATGTTGAAAATCAGTTGTTTAAACATTTTAAGAAAGTTAGAAACCTAAATATCATCCTTGTTCTTCAACTTATCTTTCCTCAACCTTGAGGGATAAGGTATGTTGGGTTGAGATGAAGTCTTTGGAATGGAATTCTCATTCACATCCTTGGGTGGTGGAGGGGTGGAAGTAGAAGGTGGAGGAATTGGAGAAATAGAAGGTGGAAGAATTGATGAAATAGGCTCGTTATCCTTTGTCACAATCACCGGTGTAGGTGGAGGAAGCTCGGGTTCCTTTAAACCTTTTCCACTTCGAGTGGTGATTGCTTTCATCTCCCCTCTTGGATTAGCAACGGTGTTACTCGGAAGAGAACCCGAACCAGAGGCTTGATTACTTTGGAAGAAACTAGCCATCATATCCCTTAAGTCATTCGTTTGACTGCTCAAAGAGTTTCGCATATCGGCTCGAAGATCATTCCCTTGTTTCGCCATATCTCCTTTCAAGTTGATGATTTGTCGCTGAAGATTCTGCACCAGCGCGTCATTAGTCCTTATGTAAGTTTCAACCTCATGATTAAATGTGGTGGGTTGGTTGGAAGGAGGATCATGGTAGGCAGGTGGTTGATAAGCGGGTTGTTGGTAAACTTGGTTTTTCCTTGAGGTGGATATGAGTTTCTTTGGGTTTGATATTTATTTGGAGCTCGAGTTTGGTTTTGATTGTTGCGATTGAGGTTGTTTTTGTTTTAAGGAGGAAAACCGGGTGGTGAAAGGAAGTTGTTTGAACGATAACTGAGCAAGATGCGGTCACCTTGAGAACGTGCTTGATAGCCTCCCGTAGAAAAGTTACTGTTAGGGGCATACACATTCCCGGATTGTCATGAGTCTAAGGACAATCGATGTATGATTGAGATCCCCCGCATATTTCATATGACTGACTCAAAGCATTTACTTGTGCATTGATGTTTTTGGCATTGTTAGCGGTTTGAAGAGCAAGTGCTTTAACAATCGAAGTAAGCTTATCAATTCTCTTGTCGGCATCACTAGTACTAGTTGTAGCCACATTAGCCCCAACACTCTTAGTTTTCACTCTAGATTTATTCTCAATAATGTCCCACGCGACATTAGAAGACTTAACCAAAATATTACCCCCCGAGGCAGTATTTAGTGAATCTTGGTCATTCATGCTTAAACCATTGTAAAAAGTATTAATTTGATGCACTTTTGTAAAACCATGTTGTGGACACTTTCTTAAAAGTTCCTTAAAACGGTCCCAAGATTCACTAAATGTCTCACCGTACTTTTTTTCAAAGTTAATGATTTCATTCCGTAAAGCGGTAGTACGTGAGGGTGGGAAAAAGTAGTTGATGAAGTTGGTTTCTAAATCCGACCACGTAAGAATACTTTGTGGTGGTTCCTTATCAAGCCAATGCCGGGCTTGTCCCTCTAAGGAGAAAGGAAAAAGTTGCAAGCGAATTACCTCTTGTGAAACCCCATTATACTTGACCGTATTAGTGAGTTGAAGGAACCTTTTGATATGGTCATGAGGATCATCAAGTGTACGCCCCAAGAATTGTTGCGCAGAGACCATTTGAATGAAACCGGATTTGAGTTCAAAGTTGTTGGCTCCAATCTCGGGTATGAAAATAGCATCGGTGTTTCCCTCTACTTGCGATTGCAAAAGCTCGATCATTGGTCGATTGTCCATGGTGACAATAGGTAGAGTTACGACTTCGGCTTGAGTTGCTTTCTTCTTACGAGCACGGGTATGCATACACACCTACAAAGGGAAAAGAAAGATAGACAAGAAATGTTTTTGGTTTTTTATGTTTTTCTATTTTTTGGATTTTTGAAAATTTTATATTTTTAGGATTTTTGAAAATATTTGACACGAAAAATAACGTTCAAAAGTGAACGGATCCCAAAATCCAACTTTTCTCACTAAAAACCGTTATTCTTTACGAAAAGAGCCGGCAGCGGCGCCATTCAATACATGATATTTTCTCGTATGAAAATTCGTTGAACCAATCTTTTCTAATTGATTACTAGTTATTAGTGCAACTCAATCGTTCTTGGTGGAAAATAAAGTGATTTGATTATCTATTTTAAACTAAAATCAAATATGAAAATGTCGTTGAGTAAAAATAAAAGCTTTAACAATTGAACTAAAAATTACGAGTTAAAAATAAATGATTAAAAACTTAAAAACTTAAAAGTGAATTTAAAACTTAAACCTTTGTAAAAAATAAACATTTTAACCCATCGGAATGTCAAATATTGGGATCCCGTCGGAATAGTATCGGAATAAAACCGTCGGAATGTATGAAAGTTAGTTCTGTCGAAATATCTAATTAAGTATCGGAATAATACAAAGCAAAGCTATCGGAATCACATATGTCGAAAAACAATCGGAATATGTCAAAAGTAACCATGTCGGAATAACAACCAACGTATCGGAATAATGAAGACCAAATTCTATCGGAATACACCGTCGGAAAGACCGTTGGAATACTAAATAACACTATCGTCGGAATCGCGATCGGACAAACGATCGGAATCCAAAACCCTAATCCGATGTAGTATCGGAATAAACGGTCGGAAAGGGGAAACCCTTTTCTGATGGTAAGTATTTCGTAATAAGCAAGTCAATAAGCTAGTTTTTAATAAGCTCAAACCGAAACTTTACCAAGTTTCTAATGAAAAGAGCTCAATAAGAATGAATAAGAAACTTTTAAAACTTTAAATAAGCAAACCTTTTAAAACAACCTTAAAAAGACGAAATTTTTTAGAAAGCTTAAAAGTAAATAATCTAAATACAAAACAAGCCAATAAGCATGATAAGCTCAAAGCTCAAGTTGTATAAAAACTTAGATATGAATAAAAAGATAAACTTTTTAATCACATAAACATCAAGATGAAACAAAATCAATGATTATCACGAGTCAAAATCAAATCAAAAATAAAGATAGGTAGAAGAAGATTAAGATTAAAACAAGATTAAGCTTTTAAAAGTAAAGATTAGATTAAAATAAGAAAGGAATATAAAAGATGAAGTTCCTAGTAAGAGAAAGTTAAACACTTTCTCTCTCTAAAACTACAAAATGAAAATTGAACTAATCAACTAACTAACACCCTCCTAATGACACATTAGGAGGGTATATGTAGGAGGTGGGGAGGCTAAGTGTTTATGCTTCCTTCTTTCTTTCTTTCTTCTCGTCTCGACTCGATTTAATTTCTCTGTCTTTCTCGACGTCGTCTCGGGATTTGTAGATATTAATTGAACTTTGTTGATCCCAAACTTAGATCGATTAAGCTTGTGTATACGAGATTAGATCAAGTTATACATGTAGAGAAACTTTGTTTATGTATAAAGTAATCTAAGTGTTATGCGGAATTAACACTTAAACAAGAACACACAAAGATGTAAAACAAACTTTCACTTGATTGATAATAACGAATTTGCTTACAATGAAAGTGTTTAACGTATGAAAACTTATTATGAAACATAACCTAAAGGTCTTCTTTTATAGACATAAGAAGCCTTGTACAAGAGTCTACGTATCAACTATTCTAGGTAAAGATAATTATAGAAAATACAATGTTGAACTTATCTTTACTAGATACAAACTAGAAACAATATACGCGTAGACTATATCTTTCTATCAGTGCTTGTCTTCAACCTATCAACGCTTGACTTCTTCTTGTCAACGCTTGATCTGTCAGCGTTTGTTTTCTTCCTATCAACGCTTGTTTTCCTCTTGTTAGCGCTCAAGTGGACTTGCTATATTTTATTCCCAACAATCCTCCCTAAACTTGATATCTACTCTAGTAATCAAGTTTCTGAATAAACATTAAGAACTAGGAGGAATCTTACAACTCTTATCATATTGGTAATAAATATGTCTGATCAAATCTTTGGCCACGTCACTTGAATAATCAATCTCCAGCTGTGTTGTCTTCATCTTTTCCAAAACTTCTTTGGACATGGGATACTGACCATCTACAAGAAGATACTCAACAAACTTTGTAGAACTCAAGTAATAAACACCAACAGCTGAATACAAACGCCATTGAAGACCACTGAGATCATCTTCAAGATCCTTCCAAACAGCAGGATCTTCTTCTGTTGGCCCACACATTCTCTTGAATGTGGACCAAAGTTTGTTCCATTGACTGAAGTAGGAGCTTCAGTCTCATACTTGGCCTCCAATAACCTCCAAAGGTCTACCAAGTCTTCTCTATCCAAACTTGCAAAGAGAGATATAAGTGTAGTAAAAGTGTGTACCTCTTTCCCATACCTGCCAATCTTCTAAAACCCACTTTCATCTTCTTCATAGCTTATAATAGGGTTTCTGGCATCAAGAGGTAACACTTGTACCATATATGAAGCTTCCAATGGTGAGAGCTTGATGCTCCTTCTTATAACAGCTTCACTTGGATTCAATCTATCCGTATCTTTAGGAAACTCAAGAGGAACTCCCTTCTTCAAAGGTCTGGGAACAATCGTTGCCTTCTTAAGCTCCATCTCTTCTGCAATTTCTTCTTTCCTTTCATCAGAAAGAAGTCTTAGAGTGTTCTCTTCTTGCACTTTTGCCCAAATGGGATAAGCCTTGTACTCCAACTCTTCAAAGGATAATCCCAACAATTTCTTATAGGTCCATCCTGTTCCATGACATCTAAGTAGCATGTAGTACAGCTCCCTTTTATCCCTCTTCAGCATTGAGAGAATATTGCTAGCTTTGTGTTTCAGAATTACCTTGCAATCTTTTTGTACTCTTAGAAGAATATCCAAACCCCATATTTGGTCTGAAATAGTCAAATCTGGATTCTCCATACACCTATCTTCCCAAGCATGGTACATCTGAACAACTTCTGGCATATCAAAATCTACTTGCAATTTCAACTTATTCAGCTTCTCTCTTGCCAAATCATCACCATATTCAAGTCTCCCAGGGTGCTCAATTATCATCACACTTGAATCTGAACTAGCTTCATCACTTCCTTCTTGTTCCTCTGAAGTGACAACAAATGGTGATTCACCAACCTTCTTTCTTTCTTGTTCCACAAGTTGTGCAGCCAACCTTCTATCAAACTCTACATGTGCTGCATCCTTTGGAACTTCTACCTCTACCATGATTCCTTTACCCTTATCTAATGGATCAATTATGGGTAAGGATGATGGTAATACCTGTGAAGATACTTCTTTGATGATAGCTGATGACTGGAATACATCAACCTCATCTGTAGGTCTGTCAACGCTCAAATTTCTTGTGTCAGCGCCCAATTTACTCATGTCAGCGCTTGGTGTGTCAGCGTTCAAATCTTGCTTATCAACGCCCAAATTACTTGTCTCAGCGCCTCTTGTAATTTGCTCCAACATAGCTGTAAAAGACAGGTCTAAATTTGTAGGAGTTACCAGAGATCTAACAAAACCTAGTTGCTTCTTCAATTCAGTTAGGGCTTCAGCAACACCCAAAGATTCACCATCATGTGAGCCCTTATCACTCACATTAATCTGCTCATCCTCCCCTTTGGAATATTCCTCCATCCCACGCCTTGTGCTAGCATTCTCCAAAATAACAATCCTCTCCCTCAATTGCTTGATTTCAAGGCCTTGTGTACTGACAATCTGTACCAAGTCTGCATTTTGCTTTTGCAAGCTAATGCAGATAGCCGTCAATTCCATTAATGTCATTGGTTCCAATCTGCCCTCCTCTAAAATGGGTATTTGACCTCCCAAGTTAGATTCATGGGGCATGGATGAGGTCTTAAAGATGTTAGGACTGTCTTGGCCTGCATCTAAGCCAGAACCAATAGTCCCAGCCTCATCCATAGCACCAACCACACTTGTGGTGGTGGTTCTCTCTGCTACATGGCTAGGACCACTAGAGGAGAACACTCTAGTAGTCCTTTGGCGTTTTTGCAACTTATATTGTGGTAGGGTAGAAGATGATGTGGATTGGGTGGATGTGGGAAGGTTAAGGGGTGTTTGGGTCTGTGAAGGAATGGTGTCAACGTCTGGATTAGGTGTGTCAACGCCAACATTTAATGTGTCAGCGTCGAAGGGTTGTTGGTCAATTTCCATGTGTTGAGGTGAAGGTAAAGGTTCTGGTATTGGTTCAAGTTGTGGTTGTAGGTCTGGTTGGGGTTGTGCTGCTGCAATAACAGCAAGCATAGCTGAGGTGAGAGGTAAGTCACGGTGAGGGGGTGAGTTCATCTTTGTAAAAATAGCTTTCTTTTGCACAGGGATCTCATAAAAATCATCATGATCCCTTGTGCAGTAATTTTGCACATCAAAAACCATTTGTAAAAATCTGGGATAAGCTAAAGTCATCTTATTCCATTTGTTTTTACACATGCCATCAAAAATCATTTTAGAATAATTAAACTTTTGCCCAGTTGTAATGCACACAATAGCACTAGCAATGGACCTGTTAATCTCATTGTGTGTAGTACACTTGGGACTCAAACATTGTAAGATGACATGTATGAGGTACTTCCAGGCTAGGGGAAACTCCTGTTTATGATATTTGTTTAAAGTTCCCTCATCAAGGAAAGGATAACCCAAAGCCCTTAGTCCTTGTTCTATTTCATGAATAGGAAGGGTGGTTATACCATCTGCATCATCAAGATGCAAAGCCTGGCGAACCAAGGCTTCAGTAACCACCCAAGTACGCCCATGAACAATAGATGATAATGTAGTCACTTTATTAACTGTTGAGGAACTAACAGTGTTCCAAAACTGCTTAATATGTGTGACAGAGATGAGAGGAGCATGAGAAAGAGCATACCTAATTGGGGATGCAGTCAAATACGCCACCATCTGGGTGTATTGGGGAAACAGAGCATCATCAGCGTCCAAATATGCAATCATGTTGTGTTGACTCCTGAATCCCAATACCAAATCACTTGGTTTAAATTTTGGTGCCATTGTGAAAGCTGTTTGTGAATGATTTAGAAAGATGAATTATAGGAGAAAATGGTTAGACAAGAATATAAGATACCCTGTTTAAAAATAGGAGCCAAATATATAGGAGAGATAGGTGCTTGTGATTGGTCAAAAATGAGGCAACTATTTTCAAAATATCATGATGAAAATATTGAAAAGAAAATAAGTTATCTCATGCATTAATTAAAAGTTATTTGCTCCCAAAATTACGGCCCCAAAATTCGTCAAAAATAACAACTAGGTAGGTCCCAATGGGTGTCAACGGTCAAAAATAACCCATCAAAACCCAACGACTATATTTTTGTCAACGTTTGCCAAAGCCATGTCAGCGTCTAAATTGGTCATAACAACGCTTGGAAAAATACTTGTCAGCTTCCAAAAATAAAAGTAATAAAAATGAAAAAGGACCTTAACAAAGTAATTTATCCTAGTGAAGATAACCTATAAGTTGATAATTATTATAGAGCGGCAAGCACTGTCCAGTTATGCACACTTGCTTATGCAAGATAGACATAACAGTCCTCTAGTGTCCCTTGCTAACCAAAACTCTTAACAACTAAGTTATCTCATAAAATTACTTGTAACTCCTAGGTAAACCCATGATAAAATCATTCCCAAGTCTCCCAACAGACCACAACCAATTCAAGGCCAAAAATGTCTTGGCAGCATGCATAGTATATCAACCTTGCATGCTACAGTGCCTCATGATTTAGTAAAACTAACTCATACTCACTTGTGGACAAAATCTAGAATTGTGATAAGAGTATCATAAGAATACCCAAAAGTCCTAAAGGTTCCTAAAACCTCCCCTTAAACTGTGATACATATGTTGCCAAAAATATGCATGAACATAAAAAATTTATGTCAAGATAGGGGTATAAATATTCCAACCATCATCCATAAATAAAAACATGCCCAAATGATTCTCCAAGGATCCATAAGCAACTCTGTATCCAATGGTATAATGCTAACACCACCTGCACATTTAGATTAAAAACCACAAAACTAACATTGTTGCTAACAACGTCCCGATAACACTTGTCAGCGTTAAGGAAACCTTTGTCAGCGTTAGACAAATATATTGCTGACAACGTCACAATAACACTTATCAGCATTAAGGTAACCTTTGTCAATGTTAGAAAAATATAGTGGAAAATCTAAATCCTCAAAAAGACCAATAACAATGCATTATCCTGTACATACTTTTACAATAAGACCCCAAAACACATATTATGTGAGATTGATCATTCCAGTACTTGTTACCAAGTATTGAAACCTACCAGCATCAAAAGGTTTAGTTAATAAATCAGACACATTTTCTTCTGTGTCAACCCTATCTGGTTGTATTAAACCCTTTTCAAAACAATCCCTTATAAAATGATGTCTAATTTCTATGTGTTTTGTTTTGGAATGATGTATAGGATTCTTAATAATGCATAAAGTGCTTTTATTGTCAACAAATATCTTGGTATGCATTAAATTATACCCATAATCCAACAACTGGTTCTGAATCCATAAGACTTGTCCACAACAAGCAGCTGCTGCAACATACTCTGCTTCAGTTATAGAATTGGCCACCACTGTTTGTTTCTTGCATTGCCAAGATATCAACCTACTCCCAAGAAACTGACATCCACTAGTTGTGGATTTTCTATCAAACTTATCACCTCCATAGTCACTGTCTGAATATGCAATAAGCTCCAATGGTGAATCTTTTGGGTACCACAAGCCAAGATCTGGATAACATCTTAGGTACCTAAAGATTCTCTTGACAGCATAAAGGTGTCATTCTTTGGGAGTCACTTGATGGCGTGCACATGCACACACAGCAAACATGATATCAGGTCTTGAGGCTGTGAGGTACATCAATGAACCAATCATTGATCTATAGTGCCTGACATCCACATCTTTTCCATCTCCAACTTTTCCCCAAGGGTGATCTCTGTCCATAGGAGTAGTAGCCCTCTTTTCATGTGGAGAAAAGACAAACTTCTTCAAGATCTCTGCTACATACTTATCTTGAGAGATGAAGATACCATCTTCTTTCTGCTGAACTTGTAATCCTAGAAAGAAGTTCATCTCCCCCATTGCACTCATCTTGAATTTGTCTGTCATAAGCTTGGAAAAGTCTTCACTCATCTTTGGATTGGTGGAGCTAAAGATGATATCATCAACATAAACCTGAACAAGTAAGACATCCTTACCAGCCTTCTTTGTAAATAATGTCTAGTCTATGGTGCCCCTTTTGAATCTATTTTCCACCAAATAAGTGGACAATGTGCCATACCATGCTATTGGGGCTTGATGAAGTCCATACATAGCCTTCTTGACTCTATACACCTTGTTTGGATTCTCTGTATCTTCAAAACTAGGAGGCTGCATAACATACACCTCCTCAACAATTGTGCCATAGAGGAAGGCACTCTTCACATCCATTTGATAGAGAGTGAAGCCCATGTAGGAAGCATAGGCTAGAAATATCCTTATAGCTTCAATCCTTGCAACTGGTGCAAAGACCTCCTCATAGTCTATCCCTTCCTCTTGTGTATATCCCTGAGCCACTAAACGTGCCTTGTTTCTGACTACAATGCCTCTTTAATCTTTCTTATTTCTAAGAACCCATCTTGCCCCAATAGGTCTGACATACCTAGGACAATCAGCCAGCTCCCAAACATCCTGAATAGCAAATTAGTGAAGCTCATCCTGCATTGCTTCCACACAACTTGGTTCTTTGAGAGCATCAAAGATCTTCTTGGGTTCCTGTTGTGACAGAAAACAGGAAAACAAACATGCTTGAACAAGAGGGGTATCAACCTTCTTGTGTATATTGGCAATAAATCTACCAAGATTCTGATGAGATCTTCTAGTCTGAAAAAGAGTCATGGCATCCCCAATAATTTGAGAAGGGGAATGATTATTCATTGTAGAAGTGAGAACTCCTCCCTCAAAAAGTCTGTTGTCTTCAATCTCATTATCCATGTTGCTAATATCTTCTTCAGACTCTCTTCCATCAATAGTTGTATGAACCTCTTCATGTACATTTGAAGGTTCACCTTGTTCAAAATTGGAATAGACCATGCATGTTGTTAACTGGTGATACTTGGGGACCACCATTTTCCTTTCCAGCAGCAGCTAAAGCATCTGTCCATATGGGGATAGTGACATACTCTTGTATGGGAGGTGCCTTGTCTAATTGTGATCCAACCTCTTCATTAACCTGTGTACCTGAAACATCAACAACTGGTTCTTCCACAACATTTGAAGTTACCTTCACAATGTTTGGATTAGTAATAGGCATATAATTCAAAGTCTTAGATAGAGGTTCCAAGTTAAACAACCAATTTGGACCACTTTCAGCATCACTAGGTTTACTCTCTAAAAACCTAACATGTACTCTTTCAAGTATACGTTTTTCCTTCTTAAGGTAAAACCTATATTCCTTGCTCTACACTGAATAACCCATGAAATAGCCTTCATCACCTTTAGCACTAAATTTACCTAAGGCATCACTAGTATCTAAGACAACTACATGACAGCCAAAAGGTTTAAGAAAACCAATATTAGGTTTCCTTCCCCAAAGTAACTCATAAGGTGTTTTGTTCTGTATCTTGTTGACCAATGATCTATTCTAAACATAACAAGCTGTATTCAAAGCCTCAGCCCAAAAAGCTATGGGAAAATGAGCATCAGCCAACATAGTCCTGGCTGCTTCAATTAGGGTTCTATTCTTTCTCTCAGCAACCCCATTTTGTTGTAGGGTTTGTTGGGAATAAATTAAGGCCAGATCACTTGAACGATGACAATAACAACTCAAGCATTGACAAGAGCAAAGTGAGCGCTGACAGCATAAGCGTTGACAAGTTAAAGTCAAGCGTTGACAGATTGAAGACAAGCACTGATGGAAGATGTGAGCTACACGTTTATTATATTCTAGAATACTTCTAGTAAGGATAGAAACGACAATGTATTTTCTATGTTTATCTTTACCTAGAATAGTTGATACGTAGCTTATTGTACAAGGCTTCTTAGTCTATAAAAGAAGGCCTTTAGGTTAATGTTTAATATCAAGTTTTCATTAAGTTTTTCATTCGTAAACATCTTTCATTGTAAGCAAGTTCGACATTGATAATCAAAGTGAAAGTATTGTTTACATCTTGTGTTCTTGTTTAAGTATTAAATTCCGCATAATACTTAGATTCACAAAGCATACAACAAAGGTTTCTCTACGTGTTATACTTGATCTAATCTCGTATATACAAAGCTAATCGATCTAAGTTTGGGATCAACAAGTGGTATCAGAGCTTGTTGAGGAACTTTTGATCTTTGAAGAACACCAGAACGATATACGAACACCAAAACCCTAATTTTTTTCAAAACCCTAAAAACATCATGTCTGAAGCAAACATCATGTCCTCCTCTCCATCCTTACCAAACATCAAGATTCCCATGCTTGATGCAACCAACTTTGACTTATGGAGGTTCAACTTTGAACAATATCTAGGGATCTTTGACTACACACTCTGGGACATTATTGAATATGGAAACTCATTCAATAAAGCTCAAAAGATTCTGAATGCCATTGCAACAAGAACAGCTGTTGAAGGATGTCCTGAAGAAGATAAGAAAGAAAAACCTAGAGATGGTAGAGCTGTAAGTGCTGAAGATATTGCAAAGAAAAGGGCTGACATGAAAGCCCTAAATATTCTGAAAGTGTCTCTGGGACAAGAAAATTAGCACAAATATATAAGCTATGAATCTGCTAAGGATCTTTGGGAAGCAATTGAAGTTGCATATGGTGGTAATGCAGAAACTAAGGAAGAAAAGAAAAAGCAACTTCTGCATGATTATGCTGTCTTCAAAGCTCAGCCCAATGAGAAACTGAGCAGTGTGAGAAGCAGATTGCTTGACATCACAAGCAAATTGTCCTTCATGGGGACACAAGTTGGTGATATTGACATCAATGCTACCTTTCTGAAAAGTCTTGGTGAGACATGGAAGATTGAGGCAAGATCTATTCTTGCCAATAACACTCACAAGAGCTCTTTGTTTGATGACATCTACAACAAACTAAGATTGTTGGAAGATGAAACTCTTTCAAGCAAAGCTAGCACCAGCAACATGGCCTTCTTTTCTCATAGTGAAGGTCAATTCAATCAGCAGGACTCCATTATGCATCCAGTTACTGGATCACCATTTGTCAGCGCTGGAACAAGTCCTGTCAACGTCTCCTTTTCAGACGCTGACACATTCATGAATGACTCACCAAGAGTTAAACCTGCTGGATTGGATTTGGATACTGTTTGTGCTTACATTGCTTCTTTGCCCAATGGTTCAGTGATTACATATGAGGACCTTGAGCAGATAAGTGATGAACACTTGGAAGAGATGGACATCAAGTGGAACATGGCTCTTGCCAGTATAAGAGCAAATAGGTGGAATAGGAGGTTCAAGAAGAAGATGACCTTCAATGCTAAAGACACTGCTGGATTTGATAAATCCAAAGTTGAGTGCTACAACTGTCATCGCATGGGGCACTTCATGAGGGAATGCAGATCTCCTAGAAGATCTGATGCTGGCAAACCCTCAAGTCAGGTTGTTAAAGCTCAAGAATCCAAAGCCATGGTTACAGTTCAAGGAATTGATGGTACTGGATGGGATTGGAGCTATCTGGCCAAGGATGCTGAAAAGGACAAAGCTTTGATTGCTGACATTGAAGAAGAAGAGCATGTTGAATATGCTCTCATGGCACACTCCTCCTCTTCATCTGATAATGAGGTATATGATGATGCTTTTTGTAGCAAAGGTTGTAGGTTAAACACTGACAGACTTAACAAAGAAGTGTTAAAACTAAAAGAGGATATGAGCACTGAAAGGTGTAAATTATCCAATTACCAACTAGCTCTTACTGAAACTGAGAAAACCGTTTCTGAATATAAGAAAATGGAATTTGATTTAAAAGATAAGATAAATATCTTAAAACATGAGCTAGAGGGTAGTATGGATGTTAGAAATATCATGTCAAAAGTCAATAAAGACCTACAAGCTAAGTTAGATGAGGCCATTAAGAATAAAGATAATGTTGACCTCAAGATTCAAAGATTTGATAGAGCCACCCAAGCCTTAGGAGACTGTGTAGCTAAACAAAGAGATCCTAAGGATATGACTGGGATTGGGATGAATGAGAATGATTACTCTCTGGTTCCACCACCAGCTGGTGACTTCTATGGTGTCCTTAGAAAGGATTTATCTTGGACTGGTATTCCAGAATGCCAAGAAGAGGAATTTATTCCTCCACCAAGAGTTGTCACCCCAGTAGAAGAGTATCAACAAAAACTGACTGACCTAAATGAGTGGAAGAAAGCTAACCCTACTTTATTTGTTAAAGGAGGTTTGCTGTGTGAAAGTCCAAATGAGCCCACACCAATCACGAGCCATGAATCCCCACCCATTAAGGTTACTCACCCAGTTACTGGTAAAGCTGTTGACCTAGGCTCCAACACTGTTAGAAGACCTACCATTAAATATGCAGAGATGTATAGAAATAATAGGTCACCCAAGAGCCAAGTTAACAATCATGGAACAGGTTTCTTTGCTTCTAGACCTAAGAATGTGTCTAAGAAAGCCTGTTATACTTGTGGTAGCTTTTCACATTTGGCATACAAATGTGTCAACGCTCCCAAAGTAAGCGCTGATAGGAACAACTTCAGCGCTGATAGGAAGAAAGTCAACGTTGTTAGGAAGTCAAACGTTGTCAGAACCAGACCTGGTGTGCAGCAAAGTCCACAAGTGATTAGACCAGCCCCATTCTTTACTAGAAGGTCTAACACTCATGGACAAAGACCTTTTCAAAAGACAAATACCTGGTCAAATAGGCAATGGGTTCCTGTAGCAAACCCTAGGTTCAACGCTGATAAGGGTGAATTCAGCGTTGACAGGACAAAATCCAACGCTGACAGAAACGTGACCAGACCTAAGTATTTGCAGCCACAAGGTAGGAGGTCTAAAGCTTCTTCAAGCTTAATATGGAGACCCAAGAAAGATCAAAACCCTAATAATGATGGAATTTCAATGACTTGCAACAGGTTTAACTATATTTCAAAAGTCATTACAAAACCAATTGGGGTTAACTGGGTATTTCATCCTAAAAAGGATGAGAATGGGGTTGTTGTGAGAACTAAGTCTGTTCTTATTGAACAACCAGATGAATCCAAGTCTTCTGAGACTTGGGTTCCCAAAGAAAACTAAATTGTTTTCTTTATGTGCAGGGCATTCAAAAGCAGATCAATGACTATGGATATTGGGATAGTGGATGCTCAAGGCACATGACAGGAAAGGAAGACTATCTGACGAACTTCTCTCCTATTAAAGATGGTGATAAGGTATACTTTAGAGGGGGATATGGAACCATCACATGAAAAGGAACCCTTATCACCAATAATCTACGTTTTGAGAATGTCTTCCTGGTAAAAGAACTGGACTATAATCTGTTTAGTGTATCACAAGTGTGTGATAACAAAAATAAGGTTCTTTTCACTGATACTGAGTGTTTGGTGTTAAGCAAGGATTTTAAGATCCCTGATGAGAAGTATATTGAGTATAGAACACCTAGGCATAAGGACATATACAATGTCAATTTAAATGGGATTAAAGTGAATACAAATATGTCTTGTTTTTATGCTAAGGCCTCAGTAGATGAAAGTAATTTGTGGCACAGGAGACTAGGGCACATAAACTTTAAAAATATAAATAGACTTGTGAGGTTTGGTTTAGTTGATGGTTTGCCTGAGAAGGCCTTCCACAATGACCACTCTTGTGTTGCATGTCTTAAAGGCAAGCAGCACAAGGTCTCATTCAAGTCCAAGCAGGTGCATACTAGTTCCAGACCTCTTCATATGCTTCACATGGACCTCTTTGGTCCAACTAATATAGAAAGTTTGAATGGCAAGTCATATTGTTTTGTTGTCACTGATGACTTTTCTAGGTTTACTTGGACATTCTTTCTAGCTATGAAGAGTGACACAGCTGATGTTCTTATTGAATTTATCACTCAAATTGAGAAAAGGTCTGGCAATGAGGTTAAGATGCTTAGGAGTGATAATGGTGGAGAATTTAGGAACAAGAAGCTAGATGATTTTTGTGCCAGGAAGGGAATTACTAGGCAGTTCAGTATTGCTAGAACCCCACAACAAAATGGGGTTGCTGAAAGGAAGAATAGAACCCTAATTGAAGCAGCCAGAACAATGTTGGCTGATGCTCACTTTCCCATAGCCTTTTGGGCTGAGGCTGTTAATACAACATGTTATGTGCAAAATAGAGCATTGGTTAACAAAATTCAGAACAAGACACCTTATGAGTTACTTTGGGGAAGAAAACCTAATATTGGTTTTCTCAGACCTTTTGGATGTCATGTAGTAGTCTTAGACACTAGTGATGCCTTAGGGAAGTTTAGTGCAAAAGGTGATGAAGGTTACTTCATGGGGTATTCAGTGCAGAGCAAGGGTTATAGGGTTTATCTTAAGGAAGACAAACGTATTGTTGAAAGAGTACATGTTAGGTTCTTAGAGAATAAACCTAGTGATCCTGAAAGTGGTCCTAATTGGTTGTTTGATTTGGAACCCTTATCTAGAACTTTAAATTATATGCCTGTCACTAATCCAGACATTATGAAGGTAACTTCAAATGTTGTGGAGGAACAAGTTGTTCATGTTTCAGGTACACAGGTTGATGAAAGGGTTGGATCACAAGCAGAAAAGGCATCTTCTACATTTGAATATGTCACAATTCCCATTTGGACTGATGCTTTTGCTGCTGCTGCTGCTGGACAAGATAATGGTGGTTTCCAAATACCACCAGATACAAACATGCATGGTTCTTCAGGCGCTGACAAAGGAAAATCAAGCGCTGACAAGACCAATTCAGACGTTGATGGCTCAGACGTTGACAACAACAGTTCAAGCGTTGTTAGCCCAAGCGCTGACAAACAAGGTTCAGACGTTGACAACACCTTTGCACATCTTTTCTCTTCAAATTTTGAACAAGGTGGACCTTCTAATGTCCATGAAGAGATCCCTGTTGATCAAAGAGAGTCTGATGAAGAAGATATTGGCAACATGGAGCGTGAAGTTGAGGACACCAGACTTTTTGAAGGAGGAGTTCTCACTTCCACAATGAAGAATCACCCCCCATCTCAGATCATTGGTGATGTTATGACTCCAGTTCAGACAAGAAGATCCCATCAAAGTCTTGGTGGATTTATTGCCAATATTCACAAGAAGGTTGATACCCCTCTTGTACAAGCATGTTTGTTTGCATGTTTTCTGTCACAAGAAGAACCCAAGAAGATATTTGATGCTCTCAAAGAACCAAGTTGGGTGGAAGCAATGCAGGATGAGCTTCACTAATTTGCTATTCAGGATGTTTGGGAGCTGGTTGATTGTCCTAGATATGTCAGACCAATTGGGACAAGATGGGTTCTCAGGAACAAAAGAGATGAAAGAGGTATTGTGGTCAGAAACAAGGCAAGGTTAGTGGCTCAAGGTTATACACAAGAGGAGGGGATAGACTATGAAGAAGTCTTTGCACCAGTTGCAAGGATTGGGGCTATTAGGATTTTTCTAGCCTATGCATCTTGCATGGGCTTTACAGTCTATCAAATGGATGTAAAGAGTGCATTCTTGTATGGCACCATTGTTGAAGAAGTTTATGTCATGCAACCTCCTGGTTTTGAGGATCCTGAGCATCCAGACAAAGTGTATAGAGTCAAAAAGGCTATGTATGGCCTTCATCAAGCCCCTAGAGCATGGTATGGTACTTTGTCTACCTATTTGGTGGACAATGGATTTAAGAGGGGCACCATAGATCAGACACTATTTACAAAGAAGAAAGGCAAAGATGTGTTGCTTGTGCAGGTCTATGTTGATGATATCATTTTTGGGTCTACTGATCCAAAGATGAGTGAGGATTTCTCCAAACTCATGACAGACAAATTCAAGATGAGTGCTATGGGGGAGATGAACTTCTTTCTTGGTTTACAAGTTCAGCAGAAAGAAGATGGTATCTTCATCTCCCAAGACAAATATGTTGCTGAAATCTTGAAGAAGTTTGGCTTTTCTCCACATGAAAAGAGGGCTTCTACTCCTATGGATAGAGAACACCCTTGGGGAAAGATTGGAGATGGGAAAGATGTTGATGTCAGGCATTATAGATCCATGATTGGATCCTTGATGTATCTTACTGCTTCCAGACCTGATATCATGTTTGCTGTGTGTGCATGTGCACGCCATCAAGTGACTCCCAAAGAATGTCACCTTTATGCTGTGAAGAGGATCTTTAGGTATCTAAGATGTTATCCAGATCTTGGTTTGTGGTACCCAAAAGATTCACCATTGGAGCTGCTTGCATATTCAGATAGTGATTATGGTGGTGACAAGTTTGATAGGAAATCCACAACTGGTGGATGTCAATTTCTTGGGAGCAGATTAATATCTTGGCAATGCAAGAAACAAACAGTGGTGGCTAACTCTACAACTGAAGCAGAATATGTGGCTGCAGCAGCATGTTGTGGTCAAGTGTTGTGGATTCAGAACCAGCTGTTGGATTATGGGTATAACTTCATGCATACTAAGATATTTGTTGACAATAATAGTACTTTATGCATCATTAAGAATCCTGTGCATCATTCTAAAACTAAACACATAGAAATTAGACACCATTTTATAAGAGATTGCTTTGAGAAAGGTTTAATACAACCAGATAGGGTAGACACTGAGGAAAATGTGTCAGATTTATTAACTAAACCTTTTGATACTGGAAGATTTCAATACTTGGTAACAAGTATTGGAATGGTTAATCTCACTTAATATGTGTTTTGGATTCTTTTTGTAAAAGTTTGTACAGGATGATGCATTACTATTATTAGTCTTATTGATAATTTAGATTTTCCACTATATTTTTCTAACACTGACAAAGGTTGTTTGAACACTGATAAGTGTTTTTGCAACGTTGTCAGCAATATAATTGTCTAACGCTGACAAAGCTTCTTTCAACGCTGTTAAGTGTTATCGGGGCATTGTCAGCAACAATGTTAGTTTTGTGGTTTTCAATCTAAATGTGCAGATGGTGTTAGCAGTATACCATTGGATACAGAGTTGCTTATGGATCAAAGGAGAAGCATTTGGACATGTTTTTGTTTATGGATGATGGTTGGAATGTCTCATTCCTATCTTGACATAAATTTTTTATGTTCATGCATATTTTTGGCAAACTCTTTGTATCTTTGTTTAAGGGGAGGTTTTAGGAACCTTTAGGATTTTTGGGTATCCATATGATACTCTTATCACAATTCTAGATTGT
Organism: Glebionis coronaria; assembly: GCA_025667525.1. Taxonomy (NCBI): domain Eukaryota; kingdom Viridiplantae; phylum Streptophyta; class Magnoliopsida; order Asterales; family Asteraceae; genus Glebionis; species Glebionis coronaria. Next base: position 573,831,342 of record CM046881.1, read on the forward strand.
GTCCACAGGTGAGTATGGGTTAGTTTTACTAAACCATGAGGCACTGTAGCATGCATAGTATATCAACTTTGCATGCTGCCAAGACATTTTTGGCCTAGAATTGGTTGTGGTCTGTTGGGAGACTTGGGAATTACTTTGTTATGGGTTTTACCTGGGAGTAACAAGGATTTTATAAGGTAACTTGGTTGTTAAGAATTTTGGTTAGCAAGGGACACTAGAGGACTGTTATGTCTATCTTGCTTATGCAAGTGTGCATAACTGGACAGTGCTTGCCGCCCTATGATAATTATCAGCTTTTGGTTATCTTCTCTAGGATAAATTACTTGTTAAGGTCATTTTTCACTTTTTAAAACAATTTTATTTTTGGACGCTGGCAAGATTTTTCCAAGCGTTGTTGTGACCAAATTGGACGCTGACATGGCTTTAGGCGAACGTTGACAAGATTATAGCCGTTGGGCGTTGATGGGTTATTTTTTACCGTTGACAATCAATGGGACCTACCCAGTTGTTACTTTTTGACATATTTTCAAGCCGTAATTTTAGGAGTTGTTACTTTCATTAAATGCATGAGATAACTTATAACTTTTTCAATATTTTCATGATTAGTTTTTGAAAATCTTTGCCTATTTTTGGGCCAATCACATGCCTTCATCCACTCCTATAAATTTGGCTTCTATTTTTAAACAGGGTATCTATAATTCTTGTCTAACACTTTTCTCTTATCAACCTTCATCTTTTATACTTCAAATTAACAGCTTTCATCAATGGCACCAAGATTTAACTCAGCAGAATTGGATTTGGGGTTCAAGTCTCAACACAACATGATTGCTTATCTTGTTGCTGACAATACTTTGTTCCCTCAATACACACAAATGGTGGAGTATTTGAACGCATCCCCATTAAGGTATGCTCTTTCTCATGCACCACTCATTCCAGTCACACACATTAAACAGTTTTGGAACACTGTTAGTTCCTCAACAGTTAATGGAGTGACCACATTAACTTCTATTGTTCATGGGAGATCTTGGGTGGTTACTGAGGCCTTGGTACGCCAGGCCTTGCATCTTGATGATGCTGATGGTATAACCATTCTTCCCATAACTGAAATAGAACAAGGGCTTAGGGCTTTGGGATACCCTATTCCTGATGAAGGTACTCTTAATAAGTACCATAAGCAGGAATTTCCCCCAGCCTGGAAGTACCTCATTCACATTCTCCTTCAATGTTTGAGTCCCAAATGTACTGCACACAATGAGATCAATAGATCCATTGCAACTGCTATTGTGTGTATTGCAACAGGGCAAAAATATAACTGGTCTAAAATGATTTTTGAAGGAATGTGTAAAAACAAGGGGACAAAAATGACTTTAGCTTATCCCCGTTTTCTGTAAATGATTTTTGATGATCAAAGATATTGTTCAAGGGATCACAATGATTTTTATAAAATCCCTGAACAAAAGAAAGCTATTTTTACCAAGATGAATTCACCACCTCATAGGGATTTACCTTTAACCCCAGCCATGCTTGCTGTTATTGCAGCAGCACAACCCCAACCAGACCCCCAACCTCATATTGACCCTCACCCACAACTTGAACCTATCCCTGAACCTTTACCCTCACCTGACCAAATGCAAATAGACCAAAATCCCTTTGACGCTGACACATCTAATGTGGGCGTTGATGTGCCTATTTCCACCGCTGACACCCAACCATCACAATCCCAAACACCCCTTAACCAACCCACATCTACACCTTCTTCTACACCATCTTCCACACCACCTGAATATAGGTTGTTTAAACGCCAAAGGACTGCTAGAGAGTTCTCCTCTGGTGGTCCTAGCCATGAAGCAGAGAGAACCACCACCACAAGTGTGGCTGGTGACCTGGATGAGGCTGGGACTATTGGTTCTGGCTTAGCAGCTGGCCAAGGCAGTCCCACCATAATTAAGTCCTCATCCATGCCCAATGAACCTGACTTGGGAGGTCAAATCCCCATTTTGGAAGAGGGCAGACTGGAACCAATGACGCTTTTGGAATTGACGGCTGTCTGCATTAGCTTGCAAAAGCAGAATGCAGACTTAGTACAAATTGTCAGTAACCAAGGCCTTGAACTCAAGGAATTGAGGGAGAGGATTGTTGTTTTGGAGAGTGCTCATGCAAAAGGAGGTATGGAGGAGTCTTCCAAAGGGGAGGAAGATCAAATAAATCTGAGTGATAAGAGCAGTCAAGATGGTCAATCATTGGATGTTGCTGAAGCTCTTACTACTTTGAAGGAACAAACAGGTTTTGATACGTCCTTGATCTCTCCAACCAATTTAAATTTATCGTTTACAGATGTGTTGAGAGAGGTTACACAAGGCGCTGAGGGAAAATATTTGAGCGTTGACAAGACAAGTTTGGACGCTGATAGAAGTATTTTGGGCGCTGATAGAGGAAATTTGGGCGTTGACAGATCTGCATATGGAGGTGATGTATTCCAGTCATCATCTATCATCAAGGATGTTTCTACTCAGGTATTATCATCTACCTTACCAACAATTGCACCATCAGATAAGGGTAAGGGTAAGTTGGTAGAAGAAATTGTTCCAAAGAATGCAGCTCAGGTTGAATTTGATAGAAGATTGGCTGAGCAAATGATGGAACAAGGTGAAAAGGAAAAGTCACCATTTGTTGTGGCTTCTGAAGAAGAAAGTGATGGAGCAAGCTCAGATTCAAGTGTGATGATTATTGAACCAGAAAGACTTGAGTATGGTGATGAGCTTGCTAGGGAAAAGCTGAGAGATTTAAAGTTGCAGATTGATTTTGATATGCCAGAGGTGGTTCAGATGTACAATTCTTGGGAAGAAAGCTGCATGGATAATCCAGACTTGACCATTTCAGATCAGATATGGGGTCTGGAAATTCTTCTTAGAGTTCAGAAGGATTGTAAGGTGATTTTGAAGCACAAGGCAAGCAACATTCTCTCTGAATTGAAAAGAGATAGAAGGAAGCTCTACTTTATGTTGCTCAAATGTCATGGAGTTGGATGGACACATCAGAAGCTGAAGGCTTTGACATTTGATGAGTTGGAACATAGGGCTTATCCTATTTGGGTGAAAGTGCAGGAAGAAAACACTTTCAGACTTCTTTCAGATGAAAGAAAGGAGCAACTTGCAGAAGAGATGGAAATCAAGAAAGCTATGATAGTTCCCAGACCAGTAAAGAAGGGATTTATTCTTGAGTTTCCAAAAGATATGAATCAACTATATCCAAGTGAAGCAGTTATTAGAAAGAGCCTCAAGCTCTCCCCATTAGAAGCTTCAGATATGGTGCATGTGTTACCACTAGATTCCAGGAATCCAATTGTGAGTTATGATGAAGATGAATGTGGATTCTGGAAGATTGGAAGATTTGGCAAGGAGGTACACACTTTTACCACTCTCATATCTTTATTTGCAAGTTGTGATAGAGAAGACTTGGTGGACCTTTGGAGGTTGCTAGAGACCAAGTATGAGGCTGAAGCACCAACTTCAGCCAATGGAATAAAACTTTGGACCACATTCAAAAGAATGTGTGGGACAAAAGAAGAAGATCCTGAAATATGGAAGGATCTTGAAGATGACCTCAGTGGTCTTCAATGGAGGTTATATTCAGCTGCTGGTGTATACCATTTGAGTTCTACAAAGTTTGCTGAGTATTTACTTGTAGATGCTCAGTATTTCATATCCAAGGCTGTTTTGGAAAAGATGAAGGACACCCAGTTGGAGATAGATTACACAAGTGACGTGGCAAAGAATTTGATCAGATTTATTTATTACCAATATGATAAGGTTTGTCAGACTCCTCCAAGTTCTTAATGTTTATTCAGAAACTTGATCATAAGAGTGGATATCAAGTTTAGGGGAGGATTGTTGGGAATAAATTAAGGCCAGATCACTTGAACGCTGACAAGAACAACTCAAGCGTTGACAAGAGCAAAGTGAGCGCTGACAGCATAAGCGTTGACAAGTTAAAGTCAAGCGTTGACAGATTGAAGACAAGCACTGATGGAAGATGTGAGCTACACGTTTATTATATTCTAGAATACTTCTAGTAAGGATAGAAACGACAATGTATTTTCTATGTTTATCTTTACCTAGAATAGTTGATACGTAGCTTATTGTACAAGGCTTCTTAGTCTATAAAAGAAGGCCTTTAGGTTAATGTTTAATATCAAGTTTTCATTAAGTTTTTCATTCGTAAACATCTTTCATTGTAAGCAAGTTCGACATTGATAATCAAAGTGAAAGTATTGTTTACATCTTGTGTTCTTGTTTAAGTATTAAATTCCGCATAACACTTAGATTCACAAAGCATACAACAAAGGTTTCTCTACGTGTTATACTTGATCTAATCTCGTATATACAAAGCTAATCGATCTAAGTTTGGGATCAACAGGGTTCTAGCAACACTAAACTGCCTAGTAATCCTTTTCTTGGCACAAAAATCATCCAATAGCTTATTTCTAAACCAACCACCATTGTCACTTCTAAGCATTTTAACTTCATTACCAGTTTTCTTCTCTATCTGAGTAATAAAGTCAATTAAAGTATCAGCAGTGTCACTTTTCATAGCTAAAAAGAAAGTCCAAGTAAACCTAGAAAAGTCATATGTGATGACAAAGCAGTATGATTTTCATTCAAACTCTCTATATTAGTTGGACCAAACAGATCCATATGCAGCAAGTGAAGTGGTTTAGAACTAGAGTGCACCTGTTTAGACTTAAATGAGACCTTGTGCTGCTTGCCTTTAAGGCATGCAACACAAGAGTGGTCATTGTGGAAAGCCTTTTCAGGCAAACCAACAACAAAACCAAGTCTCACAAGTCTGTTTATATTTTTAAAATTTATGTGCCCTAGTCTCCTATGCCATAGATTACTCTCATCAACTGAAGCTTTAGCATAAAAACATGACATATTATTATTCATCCTAATCCCATTAAGATTCACATTATAAATGTCTTTATGCCTAGGTGTTCTATAGTCAATGTATTTCTCATCTGGAATTTTAAACTCCTTGCTTAACACCAAGCATTCAGTATCAGTAAACAGAACATTATTTTTGTTATCACAAACTTGTGATATACTAAAGAGATTGTAATCAAGTTCTTTTACCAGAAACACGTTTTCAAAACGCAAGTTCTTGGTGAGAAGAGTTCATTTGCATGTGATAGTTCCATATCCGCCTCCAAAGTAAACCTTATCACCATCCTTAATAGGAGTGACATTAGTTAGATAATCTTCCTTCCCTGTCATGTGCCTAGAGCATCCACTGTCCCAATATCCATAATCATTGACCTGTTTTTGAATGCCCTGCACATAAAGAAAAAAAATTAGTTTTCTTTGGGAACCCAAGCCCGAGTAGACTTGGATTCAGCTGGTTGTTTAACAAGAACAGACTTAGTTCTCATAACAACCCCTTGTTCATCCCTTTTTAGATGAAATACCCAGTAAATCCCAATTGGTTTTGTAATGACCTTTGAAATATAATTAAATCTTTTGCAGGTCATAGAAAGCCCATTAAAATTAGGGTTTTGATCTTGCTTGGGTCTCCATGTCAAGCTAGAAGAAGCTTTATACCCCTTACCCTGTGGTTGCAAATATTTAGGTCTGGCAACGTTTCTGTCAGCGTTGGATTTGGTCTTGTCAATGTTGAAATTACCCTTGTCAGCGTTAAACCTAGGGTTTGCTACAGAAAGCCATTTCCATTTAGACCAAGTATTGGTCTTCTGAAATGGTCTTTGTCCATGAGTGTTAGACCCTCTAGTGAAGAATGGGGCTGGTCTAACAACTTGTGGACTTTGCTCCACAAAAGTTTTGGGTCTGACAATGTTTGACTTTTTAACAGCGTTGACCTTGGAAGCGTTGACACACTTATATGCTAAATGTGAAAAGCTACCACAAGTGTAACAGGCTTTTCTAGACACAACTCTAGGTCTAGAAGAAAAGAAACCTGTTCCATCATTACTAACTTGGCTTTTAGGTGACCTAGTATTCCTATACATTTCTGCATACTTAATGCTAGGTTTACTAACAGTGTTTGAGCCAAGGTCAATAGTCTTGCCAGTGATTGGGTTTGTTACCTTAATAGGGGTAGACTCATTTGGACTTTCACACAACATGCCACCCTAAACAAACAAGGTAGGGTTGGCTTTCTTCCATTCATCCAAATCAGTCAACTTTTGCCTATACTCTTTAACTGGGGTAAGGACTCTTGGTAGAGGAGTAAATTCCTCCTCTTGGAGTTCTGGTAAACCAGTCCAAGATAAGTCCTTTCTTTGGACACCATAAAAGTCCCCAGTTGGTGGTGGAATAACAGTATAGTCTTTCATCCCAATCCCAGTCATGTCCTTAGGATCCCTCTGTTTATTAACACATTCTCCTAGGGTTTATGAGGCCTTATCAAATCTCTGAATTTTAAGGTCAACATTATCCTTATTCTTGATAGCCTCATCTAACTTAGCCTGTAATTAAGCATTGACCCTTTCCATGATATTTCTAACATCATTACTAGCATTTAACTCATGTTTTAAGATATTTATTTTATCTTTTAGGTCAAATTCCATTTTCTTATACTCAGAAACTGTCTTTTCAGTTTGAGTGAGAGAAATTTGATAGTTAGACAACTTGCATCTCTCAGTGCTCACATCACTTAACAATTTTAAAACCTCTTTGTTAAGGCTTTCAGTATTTAAACGACAACCCTTACTACTAAAAGCATCTTCGTATACCTCATTATCTGATGAAGAGGAGGAGTGTGTCATGAGAGCATATTGAACATGCTCTTCTTCTTCTATCTCAGCAGCCAAAGCTTTATCCTCTTCCCCATCCTTAGCCAAATAGCTCCAGTCCCATCCAATACCATCAATTTCTTGCACTGCTACCATGGCCTTAGGATCCTGAGCCTTAACAATTTGGCTTGAGGGTTTGCCAACATCAGATCTTCTTGGAGATCTGCATTCCCTCATGAAGTGCCCCATACGATGACAATTGTAGCACTCAACCTTGGATTTATCAAATCCAGCAGTGTCCTTTGCATTAAAGGTCATCTTCTTCTTAAACCTTCTATTCCACCTGTTTGCTCTTATACTTGCAAGAGCCATGTTCCACTTTATATCCATCTCCTCCAAGTGCTCATCACTTATTTGCTCAAGGTCCTCATATGTAATCACTAAACCATTGGGCAAAGAAGCAATGCATGCACACACAGTATCCAGATCCAAACCAGCAGGCTTAACTCTTGGTGAGTCACTTTTGTATGTGTCAGTGTCTGAGTGTGAGGCGTTGACAAGATAGGATCCAGCGTTGACACATGTTGATCCAGTAACTGGGTGCATGTATGAGTCCTTCTGATCAAATTGACCTTCACTATGTGAGAAGAAGGCCATGTTACTATTGGTAGACTTACTTCCATGCTCCAAAAGAGTTTCATTCTCCAACAGCCTCAGTTTGTTGTAGATATCATCAAAAGTAAAACTTTTGTGAGTGTTATTGGCAAGTATAGATCTTGCCTCAATCTTCCACGCATCACCAAGGATTTTAATAAAAGTGGCAATAATGTCAACATCACCAACTTGTGTCCCCATTAGGTTGAGACTTAAAAACAGCATACTCATGCATGAGTTGCTTCTTCTTCTCTTCCTTAGTATCAGCATTACCACCATACGCAATATCAAGAGCTGCCCAAAGGTCTTTTGCAGACTCATAACCTCTGTATTTATGCTGGTTTTCTTGTCCCAAAGAAAGTTTCAGAATGTTTAGGGTTTTCATATCAACCCTTTTCTTTGCTATGTCCTCAGTAGACACAGCTCTACCATCATCAGGTTTTTATTTCTTATCTTCTTCTGAACATCCAGCAACAGCTGATCTTGTAGCAATGGCATTAGCAATCTTTTCAGCTTTATTAAATGTGTTTCCATATTCAATAATCTCCCAGAGAGTGTAGTCATAGATCCCCAGATATTGCTCAAAGTTGAACTTCCACAGCTCAAAGTTGTTTGTATCAAGCATGGGAATCTTGATGTTAGGGTTTGAGGAGGGGTTTACTTCTGGATTGGACATGATGTTTTTAGGGTTTTGTGAAAATTAGGGTTCTTGTGTTCTTTAAGATCAAAAGTTTCTCAACAAGCTCTGATACCACTTGTTGATCCCAAACTTAGATCAATTAAGCTTGTGTATACGAGATTAGATCAAGTTATACACGTAGAGAAACTTTGTTTATGTATAAAGTAATCTAATTGTTATGCGGAATTAACACTTAAACAAGAACACACAAAGATGTAAAACAAACTTTCACTTGATTGATAATAACGAATTTGCTTACAATGAAAGTGTTTAACGTATGAAAACTTATTATGAAACATAACCTAAAGGTCTTCTTTTATAGACATAAGAAGCCTTGTACAAGAGTCTACGTATCAACTATTCTAGGTAAAGATAATTATAGAAAATACAATGTTGAACTTATCTTTACTAGAAACAAACTAGAAACAATATACGCGTAGACTATATCTTTCTATCAGTGCTTGTCTTCAACCTATCAACGCTTGACTTCTTCTTGTCAACGCTTGATCTGTCAGCGTTTGTTTTCTTCCTATCAACGCTTGTTTTCCTCTTGTCAGCACTCAAGTGGACTGGCTATATTTTATTCCCAACAAACTCGTCTTATATTTTTCTTCTATAATTAGACTTGGTTCTTCGACTTCATTAAACTTCCGTCTTTAGACTTTTTCTTCGATAAATCTTCAGAATAGGTCTTGGACTTCTGTTCTTTTTACACTCTTGACCTTTTGACTTCGTCTTTTCTCGTTTTCTTCGATAAAAGCCCGTGATAGCCCATGTTTTCTTCCTTTTTCATATTTTTATCCTGAAACACAATAAAAACACAAACCACGCATAATTCCGACTTTTACGACATAAAATACACGTTTTGGTCTTGTTATTATTGGAAATAAGTTGTAAAAGGATAAGTGTTTTAACACTTATTAGACGCCACGAGCTATCACTCTGTCGTGGTGGAGTCATAACACGGGTGCCTCTAGTGTTATGGTTATGGTACCTCCATAACTAGGTGAAACTGGTCATGCATGTATATGGCTTTAGGTATCTAAAACATAAGCAATTCAAAAAACATAGAAAACATATACTGAGGAAAATAGTTGGCTGCATACGGGGAATCCTAATAAGGAAGAATGTCCATACTGAAAGGACGGAGAATCCGTACCTTGTGTCCATTGAACGAAGAAGACGAACGGAAGAGAGCCTACTTCGATATCACTAATGCTACATAAATAATATACGTGTATAATTATTTTGATTACTGCATACGTACTGATTTTATATCATGTCTTAGCTTGTTTTATATGTTCATGTCATGTTTTACTTATTTACGCTTTATACTACGTTTATCATGTATTCTGTCTATTCTGATTAAATATTACTTGTATTTCTTGTATTATTATACTTGTTGTGTAATAATAAGTAACTTTCTATGAATAGCAGGTTTTCTAAAATAGAAAGTTTCCAAAAATAGAAAGTTCCCAAAAATAGAAAGTTTCTAAAAATAGAAAGTTTCCAAAAAAGAAAGTTTCCAAAAATAGAAAGTTTCCAAAAATAGATTTACTGCTTAAAATAGATAAGTTTCTAAAAATAGAAAGTTTCCATAAATAGATTAGCTGCCTTAATTAAATAAGTTTCTAAAAATAGAAAGTTTCCATAAATAGAATAAGCTGAATTATTAAGCTAATAATATAAGCTTAAGTGTTTACTGATTTATATTCTAAGTCATGTGATATATAGAATAGTTTATTAATTATCACATGCAAATTAAATAAACTATAGTTTATAAGATTTAATTAAATATAACATGATTTAATTAAATAATGGTAATAATACTTAGGTTAAAACATGTATTAATATTTATTATTAATATAACCTAAGTCATGTAAATTAATTAATTATAAGGCATGTTTAATAATTAATTAATTATATAGTCTAATTTAGATAATAAATACTTAGGTTAAAAATCCATGTATTATTAATAATAATAATAACCTAAGTCATGTTGTAATTAAATTAATTAAGTAACATGTCAAATTAATTTAATTAGGCTTGTAAATAAATAATCTTGTAAAATAACTAAACTTGTAAAATTTATTAAGTTGTGAACCGTGCCCGTAAACCCGTGAACCGGACCCGTGTTTTAATCTAAGCATGTCGTGAACCGGACCGGTTTAGCCCATGAACCGGCCAAACAAACACACCACTAAAAGTGGCTAACCGGCTTAGCCGGTTGCCACTGTTTGTGTAAAACAACCATCGGCCCATGCCGGTGGTTCCCTTGGTCTTGGCTAGCCGCCGGCTAGCAAAAGTTCCCACCGGCTAGCCGGTGTTCCCCCTGCTGCCGCAGCCATGGTTCCCCCTGCTTTCTATAATTAGCCACCAGCTTAAGCCGGTGGTGGTTCTTGTTTCTACCATGACCCAACCGAACACCAAAACACACCCCGACCGAGGTCGGGGTTCCCTTTTATCTTGCGGCCAAGACACACAACACCACACCGAGACTTTGTTGTCTTGGTTGGTGCGGAACCAAGCAAGCCGAGATCATGGGTCTCGGTCCCTTTCGTCGGCCGAACAAAACACCCCTTAAACCATATGTTTTTAACCCCCCATGATTAATTACATGTTTTTAATACTTGTTTTTAATAGACTTATGATTTCATGTGTTCTTGATTTCATAACATAATTAAAGGAATTAAAAAGAAAGGGTTTAAAAGATTAGCAATACGTGGAATAATTAAAGATTGATTACACAAACGATCTTGCAAGAAATCAATCACCAAAAAATCAACAAAAAGACCCTTGGTGTGTGTTCTACCCGGCGGCCAAGAGAGAGCAAAAGAGAGATTAGGGTTTTCTTGTTTTTCTAATTTTTGTGTAATTATGAAAATAACTTTTCCTTTTTCTTGTTTTGTTAAAAATTGCATGGGCTTGGCCCTTTCTCTTTGTCTTGTTCGCGGGTAGATGGGGCCCATAAGGGTAACCCGTATGTTTTCTCGTGTCTAATATTATACGTGTTCTCGTGTTCATGTTTACGTGTTTTATATAGTTATCGTTCGCGTCGTAATATATTTATTCATAATCGTAATAAATATACGTAACTATAAAATATTAAGCTCGTGGTTATTTACGTTCATGATTTCATGTTCGTATGTTCGTGATTATAATTATTATTGAAATAATTATCGTGTCTTAATACGTATTTGTTAAACCCATTTAATCTATTACACAAGATTTAGAGAGAGAAATAGTAGAAAAGTAGAGAGAGAGAGAGTAGAGAGAGAAGTGGAAGGTTTACACTAAAACTATGTGTTTTATGAAATGAACCAACACCCTCTTTCACATGTGAAAGAGGGTTATATACCCACGAACCAATGGGCTTTCCATGGGCCGTGGGTTTGTGACTTGGGCCAGGCTTGGCTTAGTCTTGGGCTTACGCCCCTGACTTAGACTATATTAGCTTAAAGTCCAAGCCCGGTTTTCCCGACTAACCTATTACAATACAAGACCTTTTAACGACTAAGATGACCTATTACATTCTTGTTCGACTATATAAAATATAGGGCTAACAATCTCCCCCAATGTATCGGTCATCTTAAAAAGCTTAAAAAGCATAAGATGATTGAGTGAATACATTCTTGTAGAGGAGATCTTCCTGCTTTGGTCTTGTATCTTGGTCTTGATCTTGTTTGTAACAGCTTTGTTCCTTCATGCTTTCGTGATCTTTATCTTGAGCCTTTGTCATTTGACTTTGAGTGCTTAAGATCTTCATCTGTACTTCTTGTGACTAAGATGACCTATTACATTCTTACATTCTTAGGTATCTTGATTATCGCCATCTTGTGCTCTTGTGACTTCTGAATCGACATTGGTATCACAGCTACGCCACCTTCTTGATATGCAACAACATATATAGACACGGATAAAATGGCTTTGAACATTTCATCCTAACTCGGTAGCGTTTTACCTCCGGTCGGTGAAGACCGTTAAATGGTATTAAATACCATACCTGTGATCAGGTAGATTCGATTAAGAACCTCCTTGACATGGTTTCCCGGCGGTAGAAGCCAGTTCTCTTTACTCGACCGTCTCAAAGCAGACTGCGAACGTAAAGAGTGAATCATAAGGATAAATTATCCGTCTGATTAGAGTCGTCAATTCAGATTTCCTGGAACAAGTTTTGATTCTAAAAGAATCGCACCATTGTCACAAGCTTGATTCATAGAGAATCTTGTGAGTTACCTACCGCAGTGCTGTTTGATGTTGACACTGGAAGGATTTCCATTCGTCACTGTGAACACTAATGAGTGTCACTCTGAATGTTCTGGCAAGATCACATGGATTTTGCGAAGAAACCTGGAATCAAGTTTGAATCAATTAAGAATCGAAACTTAGTTGCTTTCCAGTTCTCACAAGTTTGATTCATGTAGAATCGCACAAGTTACCTACCATGAGCTTGTTTAATGCTGGCTCAAGTAGGATTTCCATCTTCATTGTGAATCGAATCACTCAGATGTTCTGGCAATATCACAAGGATAATGCGTAGGACTCGATTGTGTCCTAATGAGAAAGATAGATCTCGATTGGCTCTAGACTCAATAAGTGCATTTTGGTAATCGGAGGCTGGAGCAGACTGCCACCTTTTCAATATTAACTGACTCGGAGTGAGAAAGTCAATAGATATGTGTTGATCTCCATGACATTGAGACAAGTTTCTTTTGAGAGAAACTCGAATGGCTGGGGAAGGGTTGTGCATCACATCACTGGGTCCATGACACTTGTCTTCAAAAGATGTGTTAACCCAGTTTCTACCTAAGTTGCATTGAATATTCAACTCCTTCAATGCTTACCAATACGTCATCATTAGCACCTTGTTGTGATTGTTCTAGTGCTAACTTAAGTAATTGGTCCGCATTCAGCTTCATTCCACTCCATCTTTCCTAAGGACAACTATTTCTAGCTATGGAATGTCCTTGGGTAGATCCCTCCGGTTCTGGTTGGATCATAGGACTAAATTTCCTATCCTAAACCACCTTTTGACTCCATCGTTCCGTCGTGGATAGTAGGTTGTTTTGGGTATAGATCGTAACCATTAAACCATTGAAAACCATTCAAAGTGTTTGATAAAAATCAAAACTTTTAACACTTGAAAGTTTTACATTTCCGAAAAGCTCCCCCTACACACATGCATCGATATACGAAATAGTTTGGCATGTGAAGGAAAGAGTTGCACTTGAGTCTTTAAGATCACATGTTGCGATATATTACATTTTAATCACATTTTCTCCCCCTATCTCTAATATAAAAATATAATATTAGAGATACCAATTGATTAAAATATGACATTTTCCGAAAAATCGACGGGAGAGAAACATTTGTGCACGCATGAATCATGGAACATTTTTAGTCGGGTCGCTCCCCCTCAACAATATATGTGTGTCTTGAGACAAAATTTGACAAAATTTTAGAAAAACGACACCACAAAATATGTTGAGGTACGGAGTTGAGATGCCTTTTCCGATGTAATATATTACATTTGACAATTTCATATCATTTTCGGAATGTGTTGGATACATAAAATATGACAATTTTAGAGATGTACCCAACAACATTAAAAAGCTTGATTTTAAAACGCTCCTCCTCAAAAATTGATCAAAATAACATATGACAATTTTGAGATATAAAAACCACTTATGAGGAAGGGAGTGTTGAACACACAATTTTGAAAGATTTAGAAAAACTTTTTGAGAAATTCTTGAAAAATTGTGTTCAACGGTTTTAAAATAATCAGGATAGAAGACGTCTCTTCTATTGATTAGGGAAAGCGCACTGAAACGTACACTTCCCTTTCGGGTCCGTTTTTCATGAGCTCAAAACTTTGATTGTTTTGTGACTAGCTCATGACCGAGAAAAATAAATTTCCCGTTGTAAAGGATAAGTTATCATCCGTGATAAACTTTCCTTAGTTGAGGTCCGAGTTCTAAGCTGTGATGCGCCCAGAAGTCATTATGAGAGAATATCAAGCAGCTTCATTTGCCAAAACCTCCAAGTCTTCTGGAGTCATATACTTCATACCAAGACGGCCAACGAGATACGCAAACCTATCTTTCGATAGAGCTTTTGTAAACAAGTCTGCCAGCTGGTACTCAGTTCTGACAAAGTATAATTCCACGATGCCGCGTTCCACTTGTTCTTTGATGAAGTGATATCTCACATCGATGTGCTTGGTGCGGGAGTGTTGAACCGGATTGCAAGATATGGCTATGGCCGACTTTGAGTCACAATACATAGGTATTTTATCAAAGTAGAAGCCATAATCCGTGAGTTGAGTTCTCATCCAGAGGACTTGAGCACAACACGCGGATAGAGCCACATATTCTGCTTCAGCTGATGAGAGCGAAGTGCAATCCTGCTTCTTTGACGACCAGCTGACAAGCTTGTCTTCCCCTAGAAATTGTATGCTACCAGAAGTGCTTTTACGACTATCAAGACAACCTGCGTGATCAGAATCTGAAAAAGCCGTTAGATGAAAACCGGTTTCCCTCAGATACCAGAGTCCCATGTGAATGGTATTCTTAAGGTACCGAAAGATCCGTTTAACCTCTTTGAGGTGCTTTTGAGTAGGTCTGGCTTGATATCGTGCACAATAGCATGTGGCATGATGAATATCAGGCCTGCTGGCTGTAAGGTACATAAGTGACCCGATCATACTGTGATATCGCGTTTGATCTACGGGATATGAGTACAAGTCAGCATCTAGGGATGTGGTCGACAATGGTGTACCAACGAGAGCACATGAGGTCATACCATGCTTTTTAAGTATCTCTTGAGCATACTTAGCTTGGTTAATGAAGATACCACGTGGGGATTGATGAATCTGGAGGCCTAAAAAGAATTTTAGCTCCCCCATCATTGACATTTCAAATCTGTTGTGCATTAATTTTTCAAAACGTTTTGAAAGTTTTGGGTTCGTAGAACCAAAAATAATGTCATCAACATAAACTTGCACCAGCATTATGTCATCCCCATATTTATTAGTAAAGAGAGTAGGATCAATAGAACCTTTGGAGAATCCTTTGGACACCAAGAAGTTTGAAAGTTCTTCGTACCATGCCCTTGGAGCTTGTTTAAGTCCATATACAGCTTTCTTGAGACGATAGACTTTGTCACGATGATGAGGATCGATGAATCCTTCCGGCTGATTCATATACACTTCTTCCTTCAAATGACCGTTGAGAAAAGCAGTTTTAACGTCCATCTGAAAAACCGTGAAGCCCTTATGTGCAGCATAAGCAAGGAATATCCTAACTGCTTCCAAACGAGCGACTGGAGCGAATGATTCATCATAGTCTATGCCTTCTTGTTGACGGTATCCCTTAACCACAAGACGAGATTTGTTTTTGATGATGGTTTGTTCTTCATCCAGTTTGTTTTTCCAGATCCATTTGAAATCTAAAATTGACATTCCATAGGGTCGGTCAACAAGTTCCGAAACATTTAGGCGTTCAAACTGATGAATTTCGTCTTGCATTGATTCAATCCACGCATGATCAGTCATGGCTTGTTTGATGTTTGTAGGTACAGTTGAACTCACGGTGAGTGCATACATACACACATCGCCATCGGTTTCGAGTTGTCTGCGTGTTCGAACCAGTTGTGAAGGATTTCCAATGACTTGCTCCAATGGATGATCACGTGTCCAATGGTGAGTGGATGGATATGGTTGGTAGAATGTATGCATGTTGGACGGATCAACATGTTGAGTAGAAGACTCTCCGACTTCGTGTACCGGTGTACCGAACGGATTGATAAATTCTTCTTCGTCAGGTTGTGCATCGACTGCTTGATTGTTGTGTCCTCCTTCAGTATTGACGGTTGGTGATGTTGGTTGTATGACTGTGTCTGGAGTTTGTTGAGTATCCAATGGAAGTGTCTCTTGAGCAACGGTTGCTGAAGTAGATGCAGTTGTGTCTTTTTGACTTTGTTCGGGTGCATCAGTAGTGGTGACAGCGGAAGGCTTTGACACAACTTGATTGTTTCCATAGTAATATTCATCAAACATTGGATCATATGAATCAACCAACTCATTCATATGTGTCGTGTCCGTCGAGTCTGCTGTAGGAGTACTTTGTTGACATTCTTGCACGGGACGTACACTGTTTTGTGTAGGTGCCATTGCTGGACAATGAGGTGCGGGACTTGAGCTGTTGTGATCAAGTACCATTTGTGGCAATTCGTCAAAGTTCACGTGAATTGTTTCGACAATAATCTTTGTTCTCTTGTTATAGACTCGATATCCTTTCGACAATGTAGCATACCCCACAAAAATACATGCATCACCTTTTTCTTTCATCATGTCGAGATTCTCACCGTCTTTAAGGATGTAGCATAAAGATCCAAATACGTGAAAGAATTTGACAGTAGGTTTCCTGCCATTGATGATGTGGTAAGGTGTCTTTTCATGTCTAGGGATGACGAGAGAACGATTCTGAGTATAACAGGCAGTTGCAATTGCTTCAGCCCAGAAGAATAGCGGTAATTTTGAAGCAGAAAGCATTGTTCGAGCAGCCTCAACCAAAGTACGGTTCCGTCTTTCGACAACGCCGTTTTGTTCAGGAGTTCGAGCAATAGACGTTTGATGTTCGATGCCTTCTTCTTGAAATTAAGATTGCAAGTTCTTATTCAAAAATTCAGTACCCCTATCCGTTCTTACGGTTAAGACTTGAGCTTGAAGATTGCGTTGTATCATCTTGAGAAAGTTTTTGAGAACCTCTGGTGTTTCATCTTTGGACCTTAAGAAGAAAGTCCATGTGTATCTAGAGTAATCATCAACAATCACGAGAATATACTTTTTCCCGTTAATACTCTCTACACGCATGGGACCACATAAATCCATGTGTAGAAGTTCCAATCGTCCTTTTGAGCTTGGGGTAGTCTTTGTTTTGAAAGACTTCCGTTTTGCTTTCCCCAACTCACAAGAAGAACAAAGATGGTCTTTGACGAATTTCAACTTAGGAAGACCGGTCACAATATCATTCTTCAAAAGCAAGTTGATGGTGTCAAAGTTGAGGTGTGACAATCGTTGATGCCATAACAATGCTTGAGATGATGAAGCTTTAGCCATTAAGCAAATCGGATTTGTTGAAGATGTGTCTTGAAGAGTTATTGTGTAGAGATCAGAACCACGAGAGCCTGTAAGAAGGTCATTCCCATCGTAGTCTCTAACATAGCAAGTAGATTTCTGAAAAGCCACTTCCAAATCCGCATCACAAAATTGACCAACCGAGAATAAATTGTGATTCAGTCCCTCGACGTAATAAACCCGTTTTATAGTGAGATTTCCTTGAACCAAATCGCCATATCCGAGTATCGGTGCAAATTGATCATTTCCAAACCGTACCGTACCCAGAAACTTCTCCACGAAGTTAATGAGAAGCTTGAGATTGCCCGTCATGTGCTTTGTGCACCCGGAGTCCATTATGAATAGAATGATTTCGACGAGCTGCAGAAGAATTATAAGACAATGTAGAATTTGACAAATGGGAGCCCTTGATAGAAACGGGTTCCAAAATAGTAGTGGACCTAGATTCTAAAGGCAAGCTAACATTCATAGACCCAATTAGAATGGGGGTTGTCTTAGGTACCCATTTGTATCCGGGTGGTGTGAATCTTGAATACCCCCGTGTACATGTCCTAATCATGTTCTCATAAAGCTTCTTTAACCTGCTTTGTTTATGTAGAGTAGTGGATTCTAACGCACTTAGTTTCTTAAGTGGTTGCTCAGTGGATTGGTTCAAAGTTCTTGTGGGTTCACTAGTACTAGTGGGCATACGAATAGTCTTCCTAGTTCGAGTATTCACGCCATTATAATTAAGAGCACAAGCATCATGATTGAAAGTACGAACACATTTGCCACATTCAATACAAACAAATTCAACATTCGAGGTCTTTGCATTTAAACTGTCATTACATGCAGTTACAGACGTTTTATTCTTAGAAAACTTAAAATTCCTACGGTGGTCTTCTACTTCCAACTTCTTTCCTTGACTATTGTTAGGCATGACCTTATCTTGCATTCTATTGCTCTTAAGCTGTGGTACGCTAACGCTAGTAGTGGGGATTACTCCTGTAGAAGAAGACACACGTTGATTAGTTTTCCTAATATTCTCAGGTAACCGCGATGTTCCAGTTTGAGTGGGCTTAGTGTTCATCTTATACATTCATGGTGCTATCACATTTGTACTCTTATCATTTCCTATCTTAGGCAAAGTCTGTGGGGATTTTCCCAATATAGATGATTTAGGGCATTTAATCGCATTCGGTTGACGAACGGCAGATGGTTTACCCAAAATAGACTTTCCTTTGATTTTCTCAATGAGTTTCTGTAACTCACTTATGGCTATGTCCCTTTCTTTTAGCTGAGCTTTCAAATCATTTATTTCGAAATCTTTTTCATTTAGTAGACGAAACGAAGAAGCTGACATTTCTTGACACTTTTTATGATTATGAGATTTTTCACCTTTTTGTAAAGCAAGTTCAAGAGAAATGGAGTGTTTCTCAAGTTGAGAAAAGCTTTTCGAAAGTTTGTTGTATGACTGAATTTGTTCTGAAAGCTCTACTTCAAGATTGCGACATTTCTCGTCCGATACTGACGCTAGACATGCTACATGACAATATTGATCAAGATCGGTATACACACCAAGTATAGCATTCATATGGTCAGCATAAAAGTATTCCTCAGAAAGTCGATCAATTTCGTTAGAAAGTTGGTGTTCCTGTGTCTTTAATTTAATTTGAAGAAAATCAACTTCATCTTCAAGAGATTTGACATAGCTTAAATCAGTTAACATTTCCTCAGTAAGAGCATTATAAAACATTTCCACATTTTTTGAAAGATCATCAATGGTTGGAACAATGCATTGTTGAATGACGACTTCTACTTGTGGGTTAGGTTTAATATTCCAAATGGTATCCCTAGAAACGTTTTCATAGTCGACGACACCTTTGTACAAATTTAAAACCCCTTGTTTTATAAACTCAAATTGCTGAACACTTTTGCTTTTCTCATCCCATTTACGTTTTTCATCCAAAATTCTCTTTTCTAACAAAATTGATTGCTTTTTGAAACTCCTTTTTAAAGAAACTTTCTTTTGGGGTTCATCACTTGGTGGTGGAACATTATTGTACATCTTTTGTTCTTTGGAAAGTTCTTTTTGAGGAACAAACTTAATATAATTATCAGAATCAGAAAGGTTTATTAAATCACTTAAGTTTGATCGACTTTCTTCTTGTTGACGAATGATTTCGTCGCAGTCAGGGGAAAGCATAAGAGCAAGATTATCAACATAGAAACCGATATCATAAAGAGCAGGCTTGGTACTTTGAACTTTCTTGAGATATTCAGGCTTGACAAAACTCGTTTTCATATTTCTATTGAGCATATTCATAGTTTGAATAGAGTGGCCCGTTTTGTAAACAATGTTTTAACGTGTCGACTCTCTTTTCCAAAGCAAGAATTTTTTCAATATCCTTTTCTTCACGAGTTTTATAAAGCTCAGTTTGTTCTTTGTTAACCGATATCTTCTGTTTTGACATATGAATTTCGTGTAGCAGAAATTTGTTCTTCAAGTTCCGATATCTTCTGTTTTGACATATGAATTTCGTGTGCTACTTCAGAACAATATTGTTCGTTGAGCACCTTACGTTCATATACCAAACCATTAGCTATTGCAACCCGTCGATCAGCTTCTTTTACATAATCACACTCTTTAAGCCTGTCTATCTCCTCGGCTAAGGATGCGTTTGCTTGCTTCAAACGTTTATTAGATTCTTTGTTTTCATCAATTTCACGTTTTAAAGAGTCAATAATAGACGCAAGCAAATCACGGTCCTCATCTGAGTCAGTATCCTGAACAGCTTTTCCGTCATCATTACACATATGCTGTGAATCCGTAGAGATATTGCTATCCTCCGTGTCCATTACATATGTGTCATTGATGCTTTCGGGTTGCTCAGGATGTCGTCGTTCATTAGCAAACACATTATAGTTATCATGTGATGGTACCTTTTCAAGTGGCTCAGAATCATAGATGGGTCCAGATGTATCATCAGTCTCTAGGGTCACTTCTTGAATCTTCGCCATGTACACATAATGTGCCTCTAACTCTTGATCATCGGCTTCATCATCATTGTCATCACGCCAGTCAACTTCATCTGCTGTTAGTGGAATTCCTGCTTCTTCTTTCTTACACAGCAGCATCTTTTCCTTGTGATACCCTGAGTCCTTAACCCGTTTTGGCTTCTTGCATTCCCTAGCCATGTGCCCAAATCCCTTGCAGTTGAAGCATTGAATCCCAGTCTTCTGCACAACCGGAGTGCCTACAGTATCTCTAGCCCCAACTTGATTCAGCATCCTCTGATTATCATACCTAGCATCACGATCATACCTAGGTGCATGATCAACTTCCTTATATCTAGCATTGGATGATGATCTGAGGTTGTTGTTGGTAGGTTTGTAGATCTTCTTATAAGTTGTAGTGAGTAAAGACATGAGTTCTTCAATCTTCTTATCCCTTGAAGTTTGTTCATCATCACTGTCTCCATTTGACTCGGTGTCATACTTTGGAGGTGGAGTGGGGAAAATTGCTTTTGCTTTGTGTTTAGCAGCAGCTAGAGGTTTGGTGGATGAGCTTGATGACTTTAAGGAATGAGTAGGTGGTTGTTGACGAGGAACGGGTTTTGTTGAAGTAGCAGCCACAAAAGCAATAGAATTAGCAGACCGTTCTGCCTTTTCAGCCCTGAGTTCATTCACTTCATTCTGATGTTGTTTCAATATGTCATAAAGTTTGTGGTAAGATATAGTCTTGATATCCTCCCTTTGTTTGACCAAAGTCACAACCTTTGCCATTCCGGTTTGAGTTGAAGTAGAAACTGAACATTGGCATTGGAGATGGTGCACTGATTTCTGACAAGCTCATTCATCATTTTGTAGAATCTCGAGTAATATGAGTCAATGGATTCACCATCTTCAGATGTGAATTTTCCAAACTCCCAAAGTAGATTAGTCTCGAGATCTTGAACATTGATTGACTCACCTTGCTTCAATCGATGAATTACATTCCACATTTCCATAGCATTAGGACATGCATCAACTGTGGAATAGATATCGTTATCAATTCCAGTGAGTATGAAATTTACAGCATCAGCTTCAGCTTGGAGGAGTTTCTTTTTCTCAGCAGAATATGTGTCAAAATCCTCCATAGCTCGTATAGTTGATGAAGTACCATCCTCTGCCTGTGTGGTAATTGGTCTGAATTCAAAAACTGGAGGTGGATTATCAAGGCAGTGACGAAGAGCAGTTCGGTTTTCTTTTCCGTCGAGAAATCTGAGAAAACGAGATCTCCATTGAACGTAACAACCGGCAGTGAGCACAGGTGGATTACCGTTGCTACCTTGTTCCAAACGAATTTGATTAGCAGTTGAAATGTTGATGTTGTTGTTAGACATGGTGAATACTTGTGAATGAATTGCAGATCTTAGTGGATTTGTTGTGATGAGGTGTGGTTGAAATTTCGTAGAGTTCCGAGAATCTTCAGTCCGACAATAAATTCCTCAGTCCGACAAAACGGTAAGCCGAAAAATTTTGTATCACCAAATTTTGAAATTGAGTTAGAAATAGCCAAAAACTAGTAGGGAAAAAATTTGAATTTACTTGACCTAAAATTTTTTAACTTTTTTTTTTATTTTTTTTTTATTTTTTTTTAATCTTCGTGTAAACTATGTTCCGAGACTAGTCTAGATAGTGGCTAAATCTAAAAATTGCTCAAACAAAATTTATCTGTCCATCGCAATGTGACCCATCGCACTCTTTGATCACACTCTGATCGTACTCTATGATCGTGGTCTGATCGCACTCTGATCGTACTCTATGATCGTGGTCTGATCACACTCTGATCGTACTCTATGATCGTGGTCTGATCGCACTCTGATCGTACTCCTAGATCGCAGTCGGATCGTACTCTGATCGTACTTGGTGATCGTACTCTATGATTGTGATGAGTGATCGCAGTGAGGGATCGCACTATAGATCGTACTTAGCAATCGTAGTCACAGATCGTAACTTGGATCGTACTAATGATCGTAGTTAGATCGTAACAATGGATCGTGACTATGGATCGCAAGTAGAAACCCCCAGGGTTATGCAAACACAAAGTCAGATCGTACCAAGGAATCAAAATACCCCTTTTCTCGGATAGTACTAGAACACACCAAATTCGTGATTTTTAGCCTAAAAATGAATCAAGCACCCAAAAATTTTGTGTTTTTAACCAAAAGAACAATACCAAATCACTACCAATATTAAGTAGATGATTTGTATCAAGAATAAGCCATAAAAACACAAGATAATTTTTGGTACGTGAGTTTTTGGATCAAAATAGGCACGAAAAAATCAAGAACACAACACACGAATCTTCAATCACCTATACACTATAGGCTCTGATACCAAATGTTAATCCCATTTAATCCATTACACAAGATTTAGAGAGAGAAATAGTAGAAAAGTAGAGAGAGAGAGTAGAGAGAGAAGTGGAAGGTTTACACTAAAACTATGTGTTTTATGAAATGAACCAACACCCTCTTTCACATGTGAAAGAGGGTTATATACCCACGAACCAATGGGCTTTCCATGGGCCGTGGGTTTGTGACTTGGGCCGGGCTTGGCTTAGTCTTGGGCTTACGCCCCTAACTTAGACAATATTAGCTTAAAGTCCAAGCTCGGTTTTCCCAACTAACCTATTACAATACAAGACCTTTTAACGACTAAGATGACCTATTACATTCTTGTTCGACTATATAAAATATAGGGCTAACAGTATTAAATACTTATCGTGTTATAACACGTACGTAATACTTGTAAATCTTGATCGTGAAATGTAAACGTGTTAAATAAGGAAAGTTCTAATCATGTACGTACGATCATAAGGGTATTATTCATGGTAAAAGCATGCGGGTTTTACAACTCTTCCCCCCCTATAAAGAATAATTCGTCCCCGAATTATAGATAATTTAACTGGAAAAGAAGAACATACCCGAATTCAAAATATGAAATGAGGGTAAGAAGCCCGGATAGACTCCTCTGTTTCCCAAGTGGCTTCCCGCTCGGTATGATCCCTCCAAAGGATTTTGACGAATGGAATCGTCTTCCTTCTC
This sequence comes from Glebionis coronaria, assembly GCA_025667525.1. Lineage (NCBI taxonomy): Eukaryota > Viridiplantae > Streptophyta > Magnoliopsida > Asterales > Asteraceae > Glebionis > Glebionis coronaria. Next base: position 573,854,627 of record CM046881.1, read on the forward strand.
ATGACTCGTTCTTTTATGTCAAGAATTCGCTTGGGTTCTTCTATGAAAGTGAGATCTTCATGAATCTGTTCCAGTGGATACTGAACCATGTGAAGGGGATGATACTTGTACCCTCTAAGTAAGGACACATGGAAAACATCATGAACATGAGAAAGCTGCGGAGGTAACGCTAAATGGTAAGATACTTCACCGACTCGTTCAATGACATCAAACGGTCCGATGAATCAAGGACTGAGCTTCCATTTGATTCCAAAACGTCTAACACCACGTGCCGGCGAAACTTAAGGAAAACGTGATCTCCTACGTTAAAATGTAAGTCCCTACGATGTTTGTCTGCATAACTCTTCTGACGTGACCGTGCTTCTTGCATTTTCTTCTTAGCTACTACGACCTTCCCGTTGGTCAACTCAATCATTTCTGGTCCTTAAAGTGTTCGCTCACCAACCTGATCCCACCAAATTAGGGCGCGACACTTCCTGCCATACAACATCTCGAAAGGAGCACACTTAATACTTACGCGCTAACTGTTGTTGTATGCAAACTCCACCAAACAGATATAATCGTCCCAATCACCCGTCCATTCCAAGGCACATGACCTCAACATGTCTTCCAATATCTGAATCGTTCGCTCCGACTGCCCGTCTGTTTGAGGATGAAAAGCCGTGCTAAGCTTAAGTTTTGTACCCCAAGCTTTCTGCAGACTTCTCCAAAATCGTGAAGTGAACCGAGGATCTCTGTCTAAGACGATGCTGGATGGAGCATCGTGATGTCTCATGATCTCCTTCTTGTAAGTATCGGCAATTTTACTGACCGAATCTTCCTTGCGGATCGGTAAGAAATGACCTGATTTGGTAAGTCGATCAACGATAACCCAAATCGCATCGTGCTTCCTCTTTGTCTGTGGAAGACCAGTAACAAAATCCATGGTGATTTTGTCCCACTTCCACTCTGGAATATATAACGGTTGAAGAAGACCGCCAGATCGCTGATGCTCGATCTTAACTTGCTGGCAGGTAAGACATTTCGAGACGTAAGTCGCAACATCCTGTTTCATACCACTCCACCAAAAGTACTGCTTGATGTCATGGTACATCTTGGTCGAACCATGATGAATAGAGAATGGGGAGCTATGAGCCTCAGCTAACAATGCTTCCCGGAGTTCTTGATCATCAGGAACACAAAGTCTCGTACCCTGCCATAAGATACCGTCTGCGTCTACTTAAAATTCTGTCTGCTTCTCCAAATTCTGAATTATCGCCCGGATTTCTCCATCATCTTTCCGAGCTTCCTTGATCTTAGATAGTAACTCGTGTTCCACTCTAAGATTAGCCCAGTAACCATGTTGTCCACGTACCATGATCTCTATGTCTAGTCGCTCCAAGTCTCTTATAATTTCCTCCTCAATTTTAATGTCGTTTATCATTCCGGACTTTCTGCTAAGTGCATTTGTCACTACATTCGCCTTGCCGGGATGATACTGCAGATTAATGTCATAATCCTTCAACAGCTCTAACCATCTCATGTGTCTCATGTTCAATTCACGTTGAGTGAAGATATACTTCAAGATCTTGTGGTACGTGAAAATGTCACATGATTCTCCATACAAGTAGTGCCTCCATATCTTCAATGCAAACACGACTGCTGCAAGTTCCAAGTCATGCGTAGGGTAATTTTCCTCATAAGGCTTAAGCTGTCGTGAAGCGTACGTGATCACTTTCCCATGTTGCATGAGAACACAGCAAAGTCCCTTTCCTGATGCATCACTGTAGATCTGAAATCCACCTGTACCAGATGGGAGAGTAAGAATCGGTGCAGATACTAACTTCTGCTTTAGGTCTTCAAAGCTCTTCTCTCTTTCTTCAGTCCAAACGAATTTCTCCCTTTTCCGCATTAGTTTGGTCAATGGTAGTGCTAAACAGGAAAAGTTCTCCACGAACCTACGGTAGTAACCAGCTACGCCTAGGAAACCGCGTAACTTTAGTCACTGATGTCGGTCTTGGCCACTTGGTAATAGCCTTAACCTTTGCTGGATCCATCGTGATTCCTTCTGCTGATACAATGTGACCTAAGAATGCGACCTTGTCTAACCAGAACTCACACCTGGAGAATTTAGCATACAGCTGCTTCTGGCGAAGAATCTGTAATATTGTACGAAGATGGTCTTCGTGTTCCTCCTTGGACCTTGAGAATATCAGGATGTCGTCAATGAATACAATGACGAACTTGTCCAAAAGTTCATGGAAGATTATGTTCATCAAATCCATGAACACTGCTGGAGCATTGGTAAGGCCAAATGGCATGACTACAAATTCGTAGTGGCCATAGCGTGTACGGAAAGCAGTCTTAGCGATGTCCTGCTCCTTAACCCGTAGCTGATGATAGCCCGAACTTAGATCAATCTTGGAGAAATGTTTGGCCCCTTGGAATTGGTCAAACAGATCGTCTATCCGTGGTAGTAGATACCTATTCCTGATGGTAATCTATTTGAGCTCGCGATAGTCTATGCAAAGACGTATACTGCCGTCCTTCTTCTTAACGAACAAGATCGATGCGCCCCATAGAGATGCGCTCGGTCGAATAAAGCCTCGTTCCAGAAGTTCTTGCAATTGATCCTTCAGCTCCTTCAACTCTATGGGAGCCATGCGATAAGGAGCCTTGGAAATCGGCTCAGCTCCTAGGATGAGCTCGATATTGAATTCTACTTCACGTGCAGGTGGTATGCCCGAAAGTTCTTCTGGAAATACATTTGGAAATTCTGACACTATCGGCTGATTCTGAGTTGATGGGGATTCAACATCTATGTCATGAAAAGTAGCTACATAGCCCTCGCAACCATGTGAAAGTAATTCACATGCTTGCAGGGTTGATATGATTTGTACAGACTTCCGGGTACGAACCCGTTGTGAATGTACTCTGGCACATTAACATCACCGAAGATGACTCGATATGAATGGCAGTCTATGGTAGCGTGATGCTTGGATAGCCAATCCATGCCCAAAATCATGTCAAAATCATTCATGTCCAACGAAAGTGCGTCAACAAGACGAATCTTGTCATCAAACTCAAGGGGGAGGCTCTTATACATATGGGTTATGCGTACAGAGTCTCTTAAAGGCGTGGAAATATTCAGTATATTATCTAGTGGCATGGGGAGTATCCTAACATTCTTTCCATAAGCAACAGAAATGACCGAGTGAGTAGCACCCGTGTCAAATAGAACACATGCAGCTTGACCATACATATACAAGATTCCAGTGATGGTACCTGTAGACTTGTTGGCCTGATCGCGAGATGTCGTGTGAACGCGTCTACTAGTAGGAGGCGGCTTGGTATCAGCATGTCCTGATGTGCCCTCTATCTCGCCCTTGCGGTAGTCCTTCATGCGATGGCCAGGAAGACCACACTTGTAGCATGCGTCGCTGTCGAGGCGACATGGTCTTGGGTGCCTACGGTGGCAGGTTGTGCAAAGAGGATGAGTATATCCTCCAGCAGGTGTCCTGACTAGCTGTGAGCCTGATAAGAACAATATATGTGAGACATGACAAAAAGGTACAAGGGACAATGCAGATAAATCGTAAGATGAAATACCAGTGATAACTTGACGGTTAGGCTATGAAACTCTTTGGTTCTGGTCCCTCCCGTTTCCATGATTCCTGATAGAAGATTCTCTAATGTGGAATCTAGAATTATAACATGTAATCATAAGAAAATGAGTAAGTATAAGGACCCGCTGCTATTGGAGTGTCCAGTGTTGTTACGGTAATTATCATTACCGCCACGCCTATCTGTAGCAGAACGGTCATGAGTCTGACCGTTTCCCTTGGGCTGAGTAGGCTGTTGTTGAGTAGCCGGCTGAGACCGGTCCCCAGTCTTCTGCCTGGAAGATACAGTTGAAAAGAGATGAAAATATTGACATATGCTGAAAATAATATGGTTTGGTCACCGTTGAATACGAATGTTTACCTCTTCTCGGGTCTCTCGGATTCCCCAAACTCTTCTCTTTCCTACAGCATCTCCAGCTTACGTGCTGCATCGGCCACTTGTGATACCATGTCGAACGTATCACCTTCTAAGTTATTGGCAATCATTGGAGAAAGGGCCCAACAAAAATGTTGTGCCTGCTCTTCAGTAGTGCCCATGGATGCTCTCAGGACACCAGCGAACCGAAGGAAACGCTGCATAAAATCATTGCTATTTTCCTCAGGTCGCTGTTTAATAGTGTAGTATTCACTCATGAGCCTATTCCTTCCTTATGTGGGAAAGATGCGAGGTGGGGGAGGATAGTCCTGCAAGTCTGCATTCGCAGCTACAACCATCTCCCGGATATTGTGTGTGTTTACCATCTGACAATATAACATAAAATACATGATTAAACTGTTTAAAACATAAACTATATACATGAAAAAATTTATACCAATAAATCATGAGAAAAATTTTATACAAGAAAATTAGTATATGGATGCATGATGCAGTTTTATGAAAACTTTTATATGCGCGAGAGTGAACGCCCATGGCCAGTTCACTCAAAACAAAAGACATGGCGAGGGGACGCCAATGGGTCGGTCCCAAAGTTAAAAGTTTCGATAAAAGCACATGCGACTAAATAGGGCTAGTCCTGTACCAACCATTACTTAGTCATAAACCTGCGACAATGACATATATATGTATGCATGAAAATGATGAATGCATGAAAACCGACTGTCAGTTCTAGGAAGACCATAGTGACTACCCACTAATCACAGGTCGTGTTTTTTTTAGAGCCTACAGGTCGAAGCCTTGGCTCTAATACCATAATTGTAACACCCATTTTGATAAATAGAATGTCACGCGTGATTATGGCGTGTCATCAAAGCATACAAGGATAATGTATAAAACATCAGATGACCATAAAGGAAATACCGGAAACAAACATCGGTATCCCAAAAGTAGAACTCATCACACACAAACATAAGTACTGTAAATGAAAAAGGACTAAACAATGTCAATGAAAATGAGTATCAAAAGTATGAAGAAAGGCATAAAGTAATGAAGGCTAGGAATCTTCCAATCCATATGCACGTACGCTTAAAGTCTATGAGCGTCCTTGAGTACCTGCCGTTTTGGGAACATGAAAGGAAAAACGGCTGAGCATAACGCTCAGTGCACGGATATACAAGTAAAGCATGAATAACATAAGCATATAAGCTTAGAGCAGCGAAAAAGACTAAGTCCTGGATAATCTGGTATATCTTAGTAAAATTGATTTTATAGTTTGAAAAGCCTTATGTTTATCTTATAAAAACTGTTTAACATTTTACCATTAGCCAATATAGGTCATGAAATATCAACGTGCATGAATACTTGGAGGGGTGACCTCGTCATGCAATTAGAGGGGCTGCCTCTAATTAATATAACTATTTGGGTAGGAGGGATCAGCTCCTTGTGAATGATGAAAGGCACACACCACATTCACCTGAATAATCTTCTGAAACGTGTATACTAGGATGCACCCATACGCCCCACGTGATAATAATAATAATATGGCCAAAAGCTGAAGGGACGCTACGAGCTATCACTCCGTCGTGGTGGAGTCATAACACTGGTGCCTCCAGTGTTATGATTATGGTACCTCCATAACTAGGTGAAACTGGTCATGCATGTATATGGCTTTAGGTATCTAATTAAACATAAGCAATTCAAAAACATATAAAACATATACTAGGGAAAACAGTTGGCTACATACGGAGAATCCTAATAAGTAAGAATGTCCATACTGAAAGGACGGAGAATCTGTACCTTGTGTCCAGTGAACGAAGAAGACGAACGGAAGAGAGTCCTACTTCGATATCACTAATGCTACATAAATAATATACGTGTATAAGTATTCTGATTACTGCGTACGTAACTGATTTTATATCATGTCTTAGCTTGTTTTATATGTTCATGTCATGTTTTACAAATTTACGCTTTATATTGCGTTAATCATGTTTTCTGTCTATTCTGATTAAGTATTACTTGTATTTCTTGTATTATTATACTTGTTGTGTAATAATAAGTAACTTTCTAAAAATAGCAGGTTTCCTAAAATAGAAAGTTTCCAAAAATAGAAAGTTTCCAAAATAGAAAGTTTCCAAAAATAGAAAGTTCCCAAAAATAGAAAGTTTCCAAAATAGAAAGTTTCCAAAAACATATTTACTGATTAAAATAGATAAGTTTCTAAAAATAGAAAGTTTTCATAAATAGATTAGGTGCCTTAATTAAATAACTTTCTAAAAATAGAAAGTTTCCATAAATAGAATAAGCTAGATTATTAAGCTAATAATATAAGCTTAAGTGTTTACTGATTTATATTCTAAGTCATGTGATATATAATATAGTTTATTAATTATTACACGTAAATTAAATAAACTATAGTTTATAAGATTTAATTAAATACAACATGATTTAATTAAATAATGGTAATAATACTTAGGTTAAAACATGTATTAATATCAATTATTAATATAACCTAAGTCATGTAAATTAATTAAATTATAAGGCATGTTTAATAATTAATTAATTATATAGTCTAATTTAGATAATAAATACTTAGGTTAAAAATACTTGTATTATTAACAATAATAATAACCTAAGTCATGTTGTAATTAAATTAATTTAGTAACATGTCAAATTAATTTAATTAGGCTTGTAAATAAATAATCTTATAAAATAACTAAACTTGTAAAATTTATTAAGACGTGAACCGTGCCCGTGAACCCGTGAACCGGACCCGTGTTTTAATCTAAACATGTCGTGAACCGGACCGGTTTAGCCCATGAACTGGACAAACAAACACACCCCTAATAGTGGCTAACCGGCTTAGCCGGTTGCCACTGTTTGTGTAAAACAGCCACCGGCCCACGCCGGTGGTTCCCTTGGTCTTGGCTAGCCGCCGACTAGCAAAAGTTCCCACCGGCTAGCCGGTGTTCTCCCTGCTGCCGCAGCCATGGTTCCCCCTGCTTTCTATAATTAGCCACCGTCTTAAGCCGGTGGTGGTTCTTGTTTCTGCCGAGACCCAACCGAACACCAAAACACACCCCGACCGAGGTCGGGGTTCCCTTTGTTCTTGCGGCCGAGACACACAACACCACACCGAGACCTTGAGGTCTCGGTTGGTGCGAAACCAAGCAAGTCGAGACCATGGGTCTCGGTTCCCTTGCGTCGGCCGAACAAGACACCCCTTAAACCATATGTTTTTAATCCCCCCCCCCCATGATTAATTACATGTTTTTAATACTTGTTTTTAATAAACTTATGATTTCATGTGTTCTTGATTTCATAACATAATTAAAGGAATTAAAAATAAAGGGTTTAAAAGATTACCAATACGTAGAATAATTAAAGATTGATAACACGAACGATCTTGCAAGAAATCAATCACCAAAAAATCAACAAACACACCCTTGGTGTGTGTTCTACCCGGCGCCCAAGAGAGAGAAAAAGAGAGATTAGGGTTTTCTTGTTTTTCTAATTTTTGTGTAATTATGAAAATAAGTTTTCCTTTTTCTTGTTTTGGTAAAAATTGCATGGGCTTGGCCCTTTCTCTTTGTCTTGTCCACGGGTAGATGGGGCCCACAAGGGTAACCCGTATGTTTTCTCGTGTCTAATATTATACGTGTTCGTGTTTACGTATTTTATATAGTTATCGTTCGTGTCATAATATATTTATTCATAATCGTAATAAATATACGTAAATATAAAATATTAAGCTCGTGATTATTTACATTCATGATTTCATGTTCGTATGTTCGTGATTATAATTATTATTGAAATAATTATCGTGTCTTAATACATATTAAATACTTATCGTGTTATAACACGTACGTAATACTTGTAAATCTTGATCGTGAAACGTAAACGTGTTAAATAAGGAAAGTTCTAATCATGTCCGTACGATCATAAGGGTACTATTCATGGTAAAAGCATGCGGGTTTTACAGTGATTCCTTTTTTTCTTGATTCTAACACTTCAAACAACAATCCTTAACACTTGAACTTGTCTTTTACTTGTAATTAACACGAAATCAAACCATAATTCGTGATCAAAAGATTATAGTGACCAAGAATTTTTTTTCCAAGAACTTGTTTGAACAATATGTGAGAATGAGGGTTGTGGAGAGCCCGTTTTTGGGAGAGTTGGATGTTGCTGGGCTCACAAGGCACCCTCACAACGAGTTGGTTGTGAGGAGTCAAGAAATGCACAAAAAACAAAAATCAACCACAATAAGGCACACCAAATCACATAAATTTCTACACTGCATACAAACAATAGGGCTGTGAGTACTTTATGTGACAGTGAGCTATAAAGCCACTTTCACCCTACAAAAACATTCTAAACTCAAGATACCAGATAATACCTATATTATCCCTAAATCTAAGTGGTGATCAGAAATCAAACCTCAAAACCAAGAATCCAAGCCTATGCAAGCTACTGTTTTGGACAGCAGACAGAAAAGGGCATCTACTGGTGCCTTTGACCAAGTTATGAGATTTGAGCAAACAATTCTTTATTTTTAGATAAACAAGCTAACCTTTTTAAAACCCTAACCCCTAGATGGAGCTATTAGCTAACTACTGACCAAATTTCATTAATCAAACCTTAATAGTCTACTGGTGGAATTTATGCAGATAATGAGTCCATTTGCTAATGCAATTGGCTCAAAAGTGATTTTTATGCTACCATATGTTGAACTTAAGCTAATGAGTCCTAAAAGTACTTGCACTTACCCTTATATCTACACCTAATCTGATTGTTGACCAAAATTTTGACCTCAAAACACAAAGTAAAACCCTTAAACGACCTCTGATTGTTTTTGACAGTTTTTATCTAAAAACATGAAAACTTTTCTTCAAACAAAATGCTATCAAAATACTTATAAACCAACTAACTGAGCTAAATCCAAAGTGTACAGGATAAGGCCTTAGAATTAGCTTTGATTTAAACCGAATAAAATCCTTGACCCAAACACCCCATAAACTTCTAAAACCAAGATTTTAACAAAGATTTTTCTTGTAAAAGACTAAAATACTACTCTAAAACTTATCAAACATACATGTGCCACTCAAATAACACCAATTCAGGCAAAATAGTAAGCATGTAAAACAATTTATAACAAATTTTGTGTTCACAAATTGTTAGGACCATTGGTATAGTTAAATGTAATAGGTAGACTAGGAGGTATGTAGTTCCTCCTGGTCCTAGTAGTGGAAGGAGCAAGTCGTGCTCCTGGTCCTGGTCAAAGTCAAACTTTATTATTTGTTTATTATTCTGTTAGGATATGCATGAGATATGTTAGGAAATGATATGCATATCAGTTTTACACGTTTTGTTTAATGCTGTATTAGGGTTTCCTTGTAGTATAAAAGGAACCTTAGGCAGAAGGGTTAGACACACCTTCACCAAACGTAGTTCTAGTCATTATCAATATTAGAAATCCTTAGAAAGGATCAAGTCTTTATAGTTATTCTGTTCTTCTTGATTATATTTGTATTCTGCATTCATATTGTGTATAGAGTCTCTCTGTGGAATTGACTTGTGATTACAGAAGTCATTCACCGTTCCTGACAGTCTGCAAGATCTACATCTAGTAGACCCTACAAGTGGTATCAGAGCCTGGGAGGGTCTCTATACAAGAAGAATCAAGTTTTCTTATTACTGACATTTTTTTTATCATGTCTGCCTCAACTTCTACTCAAACAGGAGAAGACAGCACTCCTAAAATTGTGCAACCTCAGCAGATCGTTGCTACGGTTTCCAACACGAATGGTAAATTCCCTCTTCTGAAAAAGGATGAATATGATAGTTGGGCAATAAAGATGGAATGGTGGATCACCAATACTGATCAAGACCTTTGGAAGATTATTCTGAATGGGAACAGCAGGAAGCTAACTGGAAGAGACAAGAATGGTAATATTACTCTTCTTGACCCTAAATCTCATGAAGAAATCATAGCTCTTCAGAAGGAGGTCAAAGCAAAAATAATTTTGCTTCAATCTCTTCCTGATGATCACATGGGTGACTTCTACCATTTGGATGATGCCAGAGAAATCTGGAATGGTATTAAAGCAAGGTTTGGTGGGAATGAGGAGTCCAAGAAAATGCGAAGATCCATGCTGAGAGATGAATTCACAGAATTCAAAATCTCAGAAACTGAAGGTTTACATCAAGGGTATGACAGGTTTCAGAAGATATTGAGCCGATTGAATCAACTTCGTTCAAAGCCTGACGATGGTGATATTAATGCAAGGTTTCTCAAAGCCTTACCCTACTCATGGAATCAGGTGGTGATCTCTCTCAAAGCCAAAGGTGGGCTTGACTATCTCAACTTTGATGATTTATTTCATAAGCTCAGAACTTTTGAACCTCATGTGAGAGGATATTCAAGTGACTCTTTTCCTACTCCTGCTAATTCTGCCTTTGTGAGTTCTATGGCATCCAGTCCCATGTCATATGCTAGTAGCCCAAGTAATACTGTGTCTTCTCAACATATTTTCAGCATACTTCTGCTCCTGATCCTACTGCCAAGTCTGGTAGTATGGTAGAAGCTGTTCTTCATTCGTTTGTGGCTGATGTTTATGCTCAACAACAACTTGCTTTTTTGATGACTTCAAACAGGTCGATAAACTTGACCTGGATGAAATGGATCTTAAATGGCAGATGGCCATGCTCACCCTAAGGGTTCACAAGTTTGAGAAGAAAGCAGGTCGAAAGTTCAATTACAACCCACGGGAGCCAGCAAGATTCGACAGAAGCAAGGTTCGCTGCTACAACTGCCAGCAACAAGGTCACTTTGCAAGGGAATGCCCTAGCAAGAATGACCAGGAGAAGAGCAGGTACTCAGCCTTTAAGGTTCAGGAGATAAAAGATGACAAGAAGGCATTGGTATTTGTTGACTCTATGGTCAACTGGAATGATCATCAGGCTTCCACTCTGGAATCAGCTGAATCCTCAACTGATGTGTTTGCAATGATTGCTGAGAATCTCTCTGATGCAGAAGAAGCAGACGAGTTTGCTCTTATGGGCATCTCACCTTAGGTACAACATTGTCCTCTTGGTTGTCATGATAAATACTCAGAATTGTTGTCCCAATTTAATGAGGTAAATGATCAAAATGATAAGTACTTTTTAGAGGTTCAAGCCTATAAGGCTTCTTTAAACACATTGGAATAACAAAAGAGGTGGCTACAAGATACTCAACGTGAGTATGAGGATAAAATCTGGATACTAAGCATCGATTTAGAAAACACAACTAATATGCTTAAATATACATAAAAAGTAAGAGATGCAAGTATCAAAGAAAAACAGGAGATGCAAGAAAAATTAGATGCTACAATGTTGAGATTTGAAAAATGGCAAAAGGCACATAAAAATCTTTCAAAATTAATTGATAGTAGCATGTCTGGTAGAACTAAAAGAGGGTTAGGATTTGAAAAATATATTGATTCAGAAGATGTGTTTGATTTATCTTTTTCGAGTGTCTTTGATGCCGACAAAGAGGAAGAGGGAAAACCTAGTTACAATAGGTTTAAACCAGCAGCAGAAATGCATGTTGTCCCTCCTCCTCTTACTGGAACTTTTATGCCCACTTCATGGCATAATGACTTGGATGGATCACAGATGCATGAGTCCCCAAAAAGTTCTACTAATTCTAATGACTTTGTCTCGTGTACTTTCAGTGATAAAGCCAGTGACTCTGCATCTAGTGGTTCAAGTGAAGAGTCAAGACCTACAAGTTCCAAGTTGAATGATCATGCTGCTACTGGTGCTAGGATGTGTGAAGAAAGAGTTGCTGTTAAGTCAAGTGTGTCTGGTCCTAGTTTATTGAGTCCTAGGAAGAATGTTTCTCCTAGAATTGTGTGTAATAATGTTGGCAGTATGAAACAATATCATTCTAATAAAAGGTCTATTAAAACATGTTTTGTTTGTGGAAGTGCATTTCATTTAATTAAAGATTGTGATTTTTATGACACACATGCTTCTGTTAATCATGCATTTCCTGCTCCTGGTCCACCAGGAGCTACCCCATATACTTCTAGAAGACTCAATCCTAGTGCTCAATCGTTTTCTTCTTCTAGAAGGTCCTCTCCTTTAGCTTCTGCTCATTGGAGAAACATTGGATTACAAACCACCAGTAATTATTTTCAAAATTTTAATCCAATTTATCCATATAATTTGGACCACACGTATTTTGGTTTGGGAAGTTTGGGAACTGCTGTTAAGCCCTCAGCAGGTTGTTCTTGGTTAAACAATAGTACCCATATGATGCATAGGCAACCAAGGAACAACGGTGGATCTCATCAATCTTCTTGGCTCTCTACTAAAGATCCACAAGGCAGGCTCAAACCTGAAAAGCTTTGGGTCCCCTTAAGACACTAACTTTTGCATTTTTATTATCTTGTTGTTGTAGGTTACTCCATACCAAGATCCTAGTTTAGGCATTGTTGATAGTGGTTGCTCCAGGAGCATGACAGGAAATAAAAGTCTTCTCTCTAACTTTGTACCGTTTCAAGGCGGCAAGGTATATTTTGGTGGAGGTGAAGGCAGGATCACTGGCAAAGGAACAATTAAGACGCCTAATCTAAATTTTGAGCAGGTCTACTATGTGGAAGCACTTCAGCACTTCAACTTGATATTTGTCTCTCATATTTATGACAAGAAACAGTTTGTGCTCTTCACGGATACTGATGCACTGGTGCTCTCCAAAGACTTTCAGCTTCCGGATAACTCACAAGTTCTGCTCAGAATCCCTAGAAGACACAATCTCTATAGCATCAAGCTGAATGAAGTCAACCCTACTGGTCAACTAGCATGTCTGGTTGCTAAAGCCTCAGAAGATGAAGCCACTCAATGGCACAGAAGGATGGGGCATGTGAACTTCAAGACCATTCACAAACTTGCAAATCTGAATCTGGTCTCTGGTTTACCTCCCAAGTCGTTTGGAAATGATATAAATTGTATTACTTGTAGCAAAGGCAAAAAGCACAAAGCATCCTTCAAGGCCATTACTGCTCTTAGTCTTATTACTGAACCATTGCAGGTACTACACATGGATTTATTTGGTCCTACTTCCATTAGGAGCATTGACCACAAACAATTCTGTCTGGTGGTAACTGGTGGATATAGCAGGTTTTCGTGGGTGTTCTTCTTGGCTGCCAAGAGTGAGACCTACTCAATTCTTAGAGATTTTCTTACCCTTATAGAGAACCAGTTGACCAAGAAGGTTAAAGGTATTCGTTGCGACAATGGAACCGAGTTCAAAAATAAAGACCTCATAGCACTTTGTAATGCTAAGGGCATCAAAAGAGATTATAGTGCAGCAATGACTCCTCAACAGAATGGCATGGCAGAAAGAAAGAACAGGACACTAATAGAAGCAGCAAGAACAATGCTTGCCGATTCCAAGCTTCCAACCATGTTCTGGACAGAAGCTGTTAATACTGCAAGTTATGTTTTGAATAGGGTTTCTATTACCAATCCTCACAAGAAGACTCCTTATGAGCTTCTAACGGGCAAAGTTCCAAATATTGCTCATTTGAAGTCTTTTAGACTGAATACTAGTGACTATTTGGGGAAGTTTGATGGCAAGGCAGATGAAGGATACATTGTGGGATATTCAGCTCACTCTCGGGCTTATCGTGTCTACAATCTTCAAGCCAAGCGGATCATTGAAACTATAAATCTCAGGTATTTTGAAGAGAAGTCAAACATCCAAGGCAAGGTCCTGAATGGTATTTTGATCTTGATTATCTTAATGATTCGTTAGGATATTTTCATTTCAAAACTAACCATGATGCAGGTCCACAAGTGTTTGAAACTTCTAGTACTGGTGTTCCTTCTAGTCTTTCTGATTCAGATGACGAGGATGACATTTTTGTGGTTCCATCCTACTCCACCACAGTCTCTCCTACTCCTCCTAGTGATGCAACTCCATTGGATGTAATGGATTCCCAAGTAGCTCTTGACACTCTACTCAAACAACAACAAGAAGCTACTACTGCAGCTGCTCAAGGTGGTTTTTAGTTTCCCTTGAATACGCCTACTGACAAAGCTGCTCCTGGTACCCCAGCTTCTGCTCCTAGTGCTAGCTTTTCACCTACTGGTACTCCAGCTAGTGAGTCTGCTTCCAATACTCGTTTCTCCAGTCCTTCTAATTTGGGGAACCATCAAAAGAAGTCTTCTAACAAACTGGATGATATTCATAAACAACCAGTAGATGGGATTTTCAACACTTCTTCATATGATGCTGACTTGGTTGGTGATCTCAATAACTTGGCACCAGAAGTGGAGGTAGCTTCCAATCCAGTCTTGCAATCACACAAATATCACCCTACCACCCAAATTATTGGAGATCCTGGTTCTACTGTAAAGACACGCAGAATGCAGAAGAAGGCCTCGTCTGATCATCATGCTCTTGTGAGCTATATTGAAGATTAAAAGCGTAATAATCATACGGACTTTCAACACTGTTTGTTTGCTTGTTTTCTTTCACAGGTGGAACCTAGGTCAGTCTCTCATGCTCTTGAGGATCAAAGTTGGGTGGAGGATATACAGGAGGAAATGCAGCAATTCTTGTTTCAGAATGTTTGGGTTCTGGTTGACTTACCAGATGGAAAGATAGCAATCAATACCAAATGGATTCTCAAGAACAAGAAGGATGCACGGGGAATTGTTGTGAGGAATAAAGCTAGGCTTGTTGCACAGGGCCACACTCAAATTGAGGGCATTGACTACACTGAAGTTTTTGCTCCGGTTGCAAGGATTGAGGCCATTCGTCTATTTTGGCCTTTGCTTCTTATGTGGGCTTTACGGTGTTTCAGATGGATGTCAAGAGTGCATTTCTCTATGGTAAAATTGATGAGGAGGTGTATGTCACTAAACCTAAGGGCTTTGTAGATCCACTTCATCCCAAGAAAGTTTACAAGGTGGTCAAGGCTCTTTATGGTCTACATCAGGCTCCTAGAGCTTGGTATGAGCGTCTTTCAACTTTCTTGTTAAAGAATGGTTATAAAAGAGGTACTATTGACAAAACACTATTTCTTCGGAGGAATACCAAGGACATTATCCTTGTTTAGGTTTATGTGGACGACATTATCTTTGGTTCTACTAGGAAGGAATGGTGTGATGAGTTTGAACACTTGATGAAAGGCGAATTTCAGATGAGTGCAATGGGAGAGCTTTCTTTCTTCCTTGGTCTTCAAGTCAAGCAACAGTCGGATGGGATCTTCATCAGTCAAGATAAATATGTTCATGAGATCCTTCAGAAGTTTGACATGGATCCTCTTAGACCAGCAGCAACTCCTTATGAAGTTGCTAAAGTCAAACTTAAGAATGAGCCAGACCCCCCGGTCAATGTTCACATGTACAGGTCTATGATTGGCTCCCTCATGTATTTGACTGCATCACGTCCGGATATCATGTTTGCAATAAGTGCTTGTTCTAGACACCAGGTGACTCCAACGGTTTCGAACTTGAATGCAGTGAAGAAGATTTTCAAGTATATCAAGGCTCAACCTAAACTGGGCTTATGGTATCCTAGAGAATCACCTTTTGTTCTAGAAGCATATAGTGATAGTGACTATGTAGGTGCTAATAATGACAGAAAGTCTACTACTGGTGGTTGTCAATTTTTGGGTCGTCGACTTATTTCATGGCAATGCAAGAAACAGACAATAGTAGCTACTTCTTCAACAGAAGCTGAATACGTTGCTGCTGCTAGTTGTTGTGGACAGGTTTTGTGGATCCAAAATCAAATATTGGATTATGGTTTCAATTTTATGAACACCAAAATTTTTATTGACAATCAAAGCACTATCTGCATTGTGAAGAATCCTGTTTTTCATCAGCGAACAAAGCATATTGAAATTAGGCACCATTTTATACGGGATGCCAATGAGAAGAAGTTGATACAGGTTCTTAAAGTTCATACGGATGATAATGTTGTTGATTTGTTGACAAAAGCCTTTGATGGTCTTCGGTTTAACCACTTGGTGGTTCACATTGGGATGGTCAATCCTTGAGGTCTAGGATTGAGGGGAGGCTAAGCCTAAGGGGAGGCTTTGTGTACATATTCTTTGGACAGACTAACGTATTGGTAGATTTTAACAACATATTACATTGGTTCTGGTGGTGTGTGTTACTCCTGGTGGAGGATTTTGCTCACTTCTGGTGGTTATATTCTTTCATGACTGGCTTCTGGTCCTCATTGGTTAGCTTCTAGTCATTATTGGTTGGATTCTGGTGGTTCAAAATCCTTCTTTGTCAAGTGGTGACTGGCTTCTGGTACTGGTCTGGGACACTGTTCATTCATATTGACTTTTGTTGACCATATTTTGCTTCTAGTACTGACCATTGTGCGCATTGACTTTTAGTCAACGCTTCCAATTCTGATATTTAAACTCTTATTTAACTTTGGTAACTTGGAATTTGGAAATTATCTTAAAAGGGGAAAGTGGTTACTATGTAATAATTGTCTAATTTGAAAGGGAAACCCCCCATTAATAGGGGTGAATGAACAGTTACTCCCTTCCTTATTTATGGTCAAATAAACCCCCTTGACTCATTCATTCCAATCATAACACACACAAAACCGATCCTACTCTCTCAACCCTAACCAAAATCATCTTCCATTCTATTAATCAAGATCCATGGCTGCCCTGGTATACCAACCTGCTCACAACAAGATCGCCTATCTAGGAGATGGTCCACATCGTGATGATTTTACTAATATTCTGGACTTCATTGAGGCTTCAAACCTAAGGTATGCTTTTACTGTATGTCTCACAATTTATGATAGTGTCATTCGTCAGTTTTGGGCATCTGCTCGTCTTGTGGTTGTGGTTGGTCGTCCACGTGAACTCCATGCTACCATAGATGAACGTTCATACGTGGTGTCTGAGGCTTCTATTCGATCTTCTCTTCATCTTCAAGATGAGGGTGGTGTTGAGTCCATCCCCAATTCGGAGGTATTAGAGGGGATGGCTGCTATAGGGTACAATCATGGGGGGAAGTTTAACATCCAGAAGAATAGGTTCTCCCCCCAATGGAAGCTTTTGGTGCATTTTCTAATTCATTGTTTAAGTCCCAAGTCTGGGAGTTGGGATGCTTTCCCTACTCCTTTGGCTACTGGTCTCATTTGCTTAGCTCAGGGTATAGTTTTTAATTTCTCTTGTTATTTGTTTGAGGGGATGGTTAGTAATATATCTAATGCTGGTTCTAGGAAGAAGTTTCTTATGTATCCTAGGTTTTTACAACAAATACTGGTTTGCATTCCTCGTGATAGGACTGAGCATGGGCCGTCTAAGCTTACTGCAAAAGTGTATTATAACATGGTCCATGGGTTTACCGGGGAGTGGAGGCCCCTTACTGAGGCCATGTTGGGGCTGGCTCAGGGTCCTCCTGATGTTGTTGAAATTGATGACGATCCTATTGAGGAGGAGGCTCCTACTGGTGGTGCTTCTCATGTGGTTGAGGAGGAGCTGGTTGAGGAGGTGGTGGTTGAGAGACCATCCACTTCCAAGGCTGGTCCTTCTTCAGTACCACAGAAGTCTCCATTTGTGGAGACTCCACCTCCTAGTCCTGCTCCACACTCTTCTGATAAGCCTTTTGGTGCTAGTACTCCTAATGTTGACCCATCTGTTGCTTCGGGCTCCAATGACGCCTTCCCTGACCCAAGTTCTCTTGGTGGGCAGGCGGAGGAGCCTATTACACTTATGTCGTTACTTGATCTTATGCTCAGGTATCATGGGCGGATTCTTTCCTTGGAAGCTGATTTGAATCAACACCGGAAACTTACTAGGGAGTTTGTTCTTCCTCTGGCTGATCGCATCAAAGCTTTGGAGACTCAGCAAAGACGAAGAAAGAAGCATGTGATCCACTCTGATTCTGATGTGGAGGTTAAGGAGCGTGTTGAGGATGGTTTGACATTGTTGGCAAAGGCTGCCTTTGCTGATAAATTATATGATGATTTGCCGGTTCCTCCGACATCCTCCAGTGTTCCTTCTCCTGCTGGTGTTTCCACTCCTATGGCTGGTGCTTCTGGTCCTGCTGCTGGTTCCAATGCTGGTCCATCCCATGATTCAAAGGGGAAGGACCCAATGACTGATGCTCCCTCACCACCTCGCAAGCGTACACGCAGACAGCTTGAGGAGGATAGGCAAGGTGAGGAGGTTTCTCAAAGGATGCAAGCCGAGATTGATGAAGCTGATCGGGCTACGGAGGTGGCGCTTCAACAGCAGAGGCGTGAACAAGTTCAACACGATGCAATGCATTGGAATGATAGTGATTGGATGCAGGTGTTGACTATTCTTACCAGGGATTATGCCCAGTTCACTGATCTTTTGGGTGCGGATGTGGATGAGCATAATTGTATTCCTAGAGCTATGGTGTTGATGCGCAAGCATCAGTTGGCACTTGCTGCACAGCTTCGTGAGAAGCGAAAGAACAGACCTTTATCAAGAACTGAGGAGCGAAAGCAGATGCAGTGATATGTGAAGTATCAGTCCGCTGCTTATTTTCAAGCCGGTTGGAAGTAGGACAGGGTTCGAGCTTTGTCTTTTGATGAGCTCAAGGCACTTTATGAACGTATGGTCAAGCATCAGAGTCAATCGATTCCGGAACGCTTTATCTACCGTCCTTCTCCTCGTGTGGTGACCACTTCTTCACCTGTTGTTACTACTGGTCCTCCATCTGCTCCTACTCCTGGTTCTGCTGCTATTCCCTCGGTTTTTGTTGCTTCTACAGTTGGTACTACCTCTACTCCTTTGGTTGCTCCTTTGGGTTCTTCTTCAGGTCCTGCTACCACCACCACACAGGTTACCACAACCACCACAACTGCTACACCTGATATGGCATCACCATCACCACCAGTTCCTGGTCCTCAACCTATTCCTTCTTCTAGTGCAGCTCCTATTGATCCCATTGATGGGCAAACTAATGAGTCTACTTCTCCTACTCCCACTGCTGCTGCTGAGGTAAAGGTAAAGGTTGAACCCACACCTAGTGATCCCACACCTCGAACTTTCGCTTCGCCAGAAATCGGCTCGACGTGTGAGACGTGGCAAGACGGTCCCTTATGAGAAGCGTGATCCTGAGAATTTGATTGATACCGCTTCTGACAGTGATTCTGATTTACCTTTGGGAAATGGACATATTACTGGTTGGACGGTTGAGCGCTCCACGACTCTTCCTGGTATGGTATCTCATAGGATTACTCTTAGTGATGGGTCTGTGCGGTTAGCTTCGGGTCTGCAGGGTATTTTATCTTGGGCTGATCGTAAGGATCTTATGGCTTTATATGGGTTTGTGGATTCTGCCATGCCTTTTGATCCCATGGTTGTGTCTTCCTGGCCTGGACTGCGAGTATGGGCTGATCTTAAGATGATGCTTGATGCACCTCCTCATGCTCCTGTTTCTGGTGTGTGGAAGGATCAGATGCAATGGGTTATTCAGTAATGGAAGTTGTATGCGGGATGTGGTGTGCATATGTTGGAGTTGGAATCTGGTCATATGGTCTTCATGCTCACAGACGTGGATTATCCTTTGACGATTGCTTCAATGGAGGCTATGTTGGCTAGTCACTTGAAAATTTCAAATGCTTCATCAGGGAATGAGTCCTCTATGGCCACAACATTGGTGGAAGGCATCCAGGCTCGTTTGAAAGCTGATAAGAAGGCTGCTTCTGGTCTTTGATTTGGTTGGTTTGTAAGTGTTTATGTTTTGTATTTTTTGTTCATTTGTTCATATTATCATTCTTTTCACCAATATGTAAAGTGATTGGTGAATTTCATTCTTTATAGTTAAAAAAAATAATTTAAAAAAATAATAAAAAAGAATATAATTTTTATATAATATCTGCTTATACTTTAAACACATCTTGGATTTTATACTTGTGCATATGATACCATTTGCTGCTTCACACTATGGGTTCTGGTTACTGACTTGTGCTTGTGCTAGTTACTGGTTTCACCTGGTGTTGGACTTGGTCCTCACAACAAATGGTTCTCAACTCACCATGTCTCATCGACAAGAAAGAGTTGATTCACCTTGAGGGTACGGCTCCTGGTGCGATTCTCAAATCCGTTGATGGTTGCCAGGTTACCCAAAACTGGATGGTTTTCACTTGCCATGGTCCTAGACTGAAAAGTGGCTAATCCAAGGGGGTACGGCTCTTGGTAAAGATTTTCTCAAATCCGTTGATAGCTGTAATAGCTTGCTTAAAGCTATAGGGTTTTCAACTCACCGATGCTTCATTGCTAAGAGTTGGCGAGTCCAGAGGGGTATGGCTTCTGGTAAAGACATATCAAATCCGTTGACGGCTGTGATGGTTTGCCTAAAATCATCAGGGTACTCCCACTCACCATTGATTCACGTTCTAAGAGTTAGGCTGGGTTCTAGTCTCCCAGGGTGATGCTTATTCCACCAGAAAGACTGGCTAGCCCAGGAGCGAGCAGCTACTTGGTAAAGGCTCATCAAATCTGCTCATGTTGCCGAAAAGATTCAACACGATGCTGATTTGTTCCAAGCTTTGAAGAAGCTTCTAGTGTTTTATGTTGCGGCGGTTCTTCTGACTCTTATCTTGCTGATGCTGCTTTTAGTTTTGCTGATTCAATCCTCGGGCTTTCTTGCACGTTTTCCAAGAAACTTGAACTCAACAGGTTAAATTCAAGTTTAGGGGAGGATTGTTAGGACCATTGGTATAGTTAAATGTAATAGGTAGACTAGGAGGTATGCAGTTCCTCCTGGTCCTAGTAGTAGAAGGAGCAAGTCGTGCTCCTGGTCCTGGTCAAAGTCAAACTTTATTATTTGTTTATTATTCTGTTAGGATATGCATTAGATATGTTAGGAAAGGATATGCATATCAGTTTTACACGTTTTGTTTAATGCTGTATTAGGGTTTCCTTGTAGTATAAAAGGAACCTTAGGCAGAAGGGTTAGACACACCTTCACCAAACGTAGTTCTAGTCATTATCAATACTAGAAATCCTTAGAAAGGATCAAGTCTTTATAGTTATTCTGTTCTTCTTGATTATATTTGTATTCTGCATTCATATTGTGTATAGAGTCTCTCTGTGGATTGACTTGTGATTACAGAAGTCATTCACCGTTCCTGACAGGCTGCAAGATCTACATCTAGTAGACCCTACACAAATTTTTTTAAGAAAATATCAAAAAGAAAGAAATAAAGCTAACATCCCCTTTTACATCCAAAAGGGGGTCAACAATGCTCCCTTGATCTTGTCCAACAACTATAATCAAGCTAGGTGTACCTTGAGTAGTGGATGAGAATGGAGTCCCCTTTTTGAAGGTTCAAATAGGAGAACCAGGGACTAATGGACCTGTTTTGGGTGTCACACAATCACACAACAACTTCAAACCTTAATAAGTCAACCAAAAGTTGGACTTAACTAGCTTTTCGTATGGCTTATGGAGGTAGTAAGAGGTTAGGTATGTAATGAAGGATAAAGCAGATTGTTGTAACTAAAAACCTTAAGACTTTCAATCCCCACAAAATAGAATTCCCAAACCCATGACTTCACAATTTCTTGATACACTCTTATAAGGGAATTATGATCAATCAAAGGTCCAAAAAAATCTAGCAGTTTGGACTTGTAAGCTTTTAAAAAAAATTAGAACAAATCTTTCTTGCAAAAACATAAAGAATTTTTCAGACGGATTCAAAAATCAACAAACATAAAGTAAATGGCACTTGGATTCATCAGTAATACTTTACCAACTTCTTTTAAAAAAAGCAAGGAATTACAAGATTCTAAAAAAGGAAACCAAGAACAGAAAATATGCTATGAGCTACTACCCTTTATATAGAGGGTGTACAAGTGATTCTAGAACTAAGCAGAACTATAAACCATAATGAGTTGATCTTCCAACATTACCCTTGAGTTTGAAATCTGCAAATGGGTCAAAAGGTGTCCATGTGATCATCCTGTTTGCTTGTGAGTTGTCGGGGGGTGTTAGAAGCAATCCAAGGCGTCCAATGTTTTTTTGGGAACACGAATTGCACCATATTCGTTGATTTTCTGTATGCATTTTGTCTTGGAGCCAAATCGTGGGTCAGGGGAGGTTGATGTGGCATGTGGGTGTGAGTGGGGACCAAGTTTAAGGTTGAGTTATGATAAACATACCCTAAATCAACAATCTGGAGCAGCTTAGGCTTTAATTGTTAGGATTAAGAGGTTTAGGTAATTAGGGTTTAGGTGACGAAGAACAGGGTTTTTGATCTTCACTTGTGGATAATTATGTGTTTAGAAGGAAAAATATTACTTTAATATTAATTTAAAATTAATATTAACTAATCTGTTTAGTGGATGTGTGACGTAGATGGAGGGGTGATGTGGTGTGTGTTGATTGTTGAAGGGTGGTAAGTGGATGTTGAATGGGTAGTTAGGTTGTTAGGGTTAAGTAAGTTTGGTGAGTTGGCAAAAATGGTTCCCTTTGTTGAATGCTCCTTTTGTCTTCTTTGCAAACTCGGTCCTTGGCAGTTATCACCATTAGTATTTTTTTCCATTTCATGTAAAGTCCTTGTGTTGTTAAAAGGATATAATCATGTAACTTTCATAAACTTCAAGGGCTGTTGTTGACACTTCTTTAAATATGAAGGATTAATCTTGTACAAAATGATTCTTGGAGGGTCATTTGTAACAATTCTTAAATAGTTAAGGGACCATACTTGACAATCTTTAATTCTTCAAGGGTCTTTTTGGAACAAGTCTTCAATAGTCGGGTCCGGTTCATTGTGCGGCTTCGTTTCTCGTGTTCGTTTTTACTTGATTCTTGTGATCTTTTGTCTTTTTTACGATATCCATATCTAAAACACACAATAAGCAAACACAAGTATATTTCACGGTATTTTATGACATTTTTACACTTTTAAAACCTGTTTTGGACGATGAGACTGTGTATAAATGTAGTCTCATCATGATCCTATAGGTAGGTCGTTTTGTAGGCCGGTTAGAGGAGGTGTCGAGGAGAAACAATTTGCTGATCTTTCCTTGGTGTTGGATTCGGTGCATCTTTTTGCTTTAAGTGATCAGTGGGTGAATATGATTGGGTCGTTTTCGTACACCCGAAGGTTATCGTAGTTCCGGCGAAGTGTGAATAGAAATCCGCGTTTATGTCTAAAGTTTGATGCTTGAATAAAAGAGATTTTGATTTATATATCTAAACTAAATGATTAAAACTAAGAATAATCCTAATCTGAAGGGAAATAATAAGGAAATCCTAATCAAATAAAGCAACGGCAATGAAACAACGAGAGAATCCTAAACTATCTACGAGAGCAAGCAAACGGTTAACAAACAAAAATGCCAATAAAATATTTAAACTAGAATAAGAGAGAAAGGGAATGAATACCGAAATGAAGAACCGAACATAATGTTGAAGAAAACACCGAGAATCAATAAGACATAAAACGTTAACGACAAATAAGATAAACGGCATTTTAAAATTATTCTAAAAACTATTTTTACTCGAATCAAAATTTTATTAAACTATATAAAATTTTAATCAATGAACTATTTATAATCTATTTTATATAATAAAACAAAATAATTTACAAGTCTTCTAAAACACAAAATTAAATGCAAGAATTAAAAACACTTCTATAATTAGAGCAAATGTACAAGTTTCTTAAGCTTCAAAATATTAAAAACCTATTAAAAACATTGCCTTAAATAATGATACAAAATGTCTAAATAATTTAAAAAGAGTACAGCTGGGAGAAATCTCATAAAAATACTTCCTTATATAGCGTAAGAAAGAACAAACATGTGTAAAGTTAAAATATTAAAACAAATGAAAAAAAGACCTTTTTAAAATGGGTTTTGCTAACCACCACCCATAGGGTGCTTTTTAAACATTCCGTAATTAAAAAATTAAGCATTAATGAATCTCAAATATATCATGTTTAACATACTTACTAATTAATATATACCATATTAAAACTTAATTACCATAATTATATGTGTTATAATCATGTAATTATAGAAATAAGTACTTCACATTTGGAAATTTATTTAATTATAGAAGATTAAAAAACACCCCATGGGTGTTTGTTAGCAAAACCCTTTTAAAATATTATCTAAACAGTCGTTAAATAGTGTAAAAAAAGGTTAGGCTTATTTATTAACAATAAAATTATGTAAACAATTATTATATAAAGTAACGAACAATAATTTAAATAAATCGAAGAAACACAAATTATTAAAATAATTTAAAAATGACAGTGAATATATTCTTTAAACATAAAAATTAAAAATTATTTAATTATAAAAAGTCATAACAATAATTTTAATTTTAAAAATTACAAACACGCTAATTGTTTTTATATTTTTATGTAAGTTTATTTTGTGAAAAAACCTATTAAACATATTGCCTAATAAGATACTCGGAACATAACAACCGTATTGTGCAAGCCTCAACGGTGATAACTCTATTGTGCATATTTTTGAAAAGTTTTTAAAAGAAAAATAATTACAGCAAACCAAATGCCAAAACAAAAGATTTTACAAGTTCTTTAAGCATAAGAATTAAATGCAAAAATTAAAAACATTTCCATTTATATAAATACTAATGTACAAGACCTCAAAGCCAAAACAATTTAATTCATTCTCATAAATAACTCCAATAAAATTACTGCTTAATAAAGTTATTGCTTAAAGCTTATTGCGTCTGAGCTTATTAGGTATGAGCTTATTGCGTCTTATTTAAAAGTATACATAAAAATGTATTTTTTACGTCTGATATTTTTTTCTCATTAAGAATTGTTAAATAATTTTGTATATAAATAATTTTGTTAGTAAATAAATTATTTAAACAATTACTGTATAAAATAAGAATGAAAGTTATTTAAGAAAAAAGAAAAACTAATTTTAACAAAATTGAAAATAATATATATTTTTATACTTAAAAAGTCTTAAAAAAATAACATCTACTAACGTATTTAACAATTTTTTAAAAAGAATTATGTTTCAATAGCTGTAAGTTTGTAACATTCATTCACATAACGTTTTTTAAAGTATAATAATTAGGTTTTAATTATATTTGTAAAGTATGCTTATCTTTGTAACGTTATTAATTGCACTTTAAATCACCAAGCAATTATTTTTATAATATCGTGAGTTTCATATAAGTCAATAGCTTCTCTCAAAAGAATCAATCATTTCTTAAAAATAGCAAATTTGCAATTATATTAATTATAATAGCCGATCCTTAATTAATGATTTTCAAAAACAAATCGGTTTAAATTCAATTCAAATAACCTCTTCTATGAATGCTCCGGTATAAATTCACACATGTTTTATAATTTATTCACAATCTTTATGTTTTCTCCAATGTTTCATTTACCATCTTGATTTTTCTCCTTTTTGTTGCATAAAACCTACTCCCTCCGTCCCATTTTAATTGTCCCCCAACAATTTTTTTATGATTTATGATAGATGCATTGAATGTAGACATTTTATGGTAAGAAAGACAAGTTTATCCTTTGAATAAATTAATAGTTTCCTTTTAAGAAATTAATAGCATGGGTAAAACTGGAAAATTAATTAATTCTGACTTCCTATTTAAGAAACTGGACAATATTTTGGGACAAACTAAAATAGTAATGAGGACAATAAAAGTGGGACGGAGGGAGTAATATGTTGTTTTTCTGAATTTTTTTATATGTACTCAAAACTTACAAAGTGTGTTCGTATATTTCAGGTTGGTAAGTTATGTTCACCGGGAGTTTGTGTTGGAATTCTCCTTTCCAGGTGTGTTTTATTTAAGTTTGCGTCGGAGGGTTTTCCTTTCCAGATGCGTTTTTATTTTTGATGTGCTGTTTTTGTTTAGGGTTTTGATCAACAATGACACTTTTCATTCTTGATTATCCATCACTATTATTTTTACAAACAAAAGCCGTTTGACTTATTTTTAAAGGTCAACTATCCGCTGTCCATTTTTCTTAATAAAATTTATATGCCATATAGACGGATGGCAGGTTGATTTCGTATTGATACTCACCATATATTGCGTGGTCTTCTTAATCTCCTTCTAACTTTATGCCTCGGAAACCTTCAGTCATCTTCGCTCTTATATAGTCCTACATACTATCTCCTACATTGCCTAATAAGTAGTCTAAGTAGCGGTGCAATTGCCACTTAGTATCTTTTGTAGATTCTTGGTTCTACTAAAATGCAGGTTAAAACCAATCACTGTCTAAACATCTGTAAGTATAAAGCCATAGCCATTTGGTAAGATTTTTCTTTATAATCTGTTTTATATTTTTTAGCTTCTGTCAACGAGTTAATGGTTATCTTTGTTAAGCAGGTAGCCAAACAAGATTTTGAATAGGAAAAACTTAACTGGGCAGTCGCAAATTATCCAATGGTGTTTGTCATTCAGGATAAGTGAAGGTCATATGATATTTTTTCTGTATGTAAATTGATACGAGATTATGTTCACTTATTTTGATCTCGATGTAATACTATAGGTTGGATCACAAATCACTTACAAGGTAACGTCTTGATTTTTATAATACATTTGTCTTTTGATGAATCTTTCATATGTTATGGTAGCAAATACATAATGTGGATTTATATGTGTAGTAGCAGTACGTGAACTAAACAACAAACCTTATATCCTTTAGCTTACATAAACTGTTTTCATGATGAAAGTTTAAACGTGTGAGCTGTCGTAATATATTCTTTCAATAATAAATTGGTGGCATGGATTTGATCTTTAGGCACCATATCTTTGGGCATATTTGCTTTCAATAATAAATAGTTACATGGGTTTGATCTTTACAGTAGACAAGAACACTCATGGGGTAGGGTTGAGCATTTCATTCCGAATCTCAAAATCGAACCGAAATCGTACCGGTACCGTCTCGATTTTCGGTAACCGAATCCCGTTCGGTACGGGACCGGCACTAAATCGATAAATTCCCGAGAAATAACGGAAAAATTCCTATTTCCTTGTACCGGAATCCCGGTACCGGTATTGATATCGATACCATTAATTTATGCTCGAAAAAGAATTGGTACTACTAATTCGGTACGAGATCGATACGGTACCGGTACCGTGCTCATCTTTATTCATGATTGATACAATGTTATTTCACTTTTTCAAGATGTTAATTAAGCGTATGAAGCTAAAACGCTACTACACATATGTTTCTTCAACGAAACCTTTTAAAAAATTGCTTAATCTAATTAACTTAAGATTAGCCAGTCACCCAAATTGGTATTTTAGGCACAATGGTACTTTTTATAAAATGAAAAAATGACGCATGCATTCTCGCTCAACCTTCATTTTGTTGTCGATCGATCTATTTGATTGGTACTACTTGGAAGTTAAGTTCTTATATTCACGTGTTGGATTTTTTCTTCAAATTACATCTATCTATTTGTATAACTTTTTATTGCTATAGTTGCTGAACTCTTCATATGATTGTAACATTTCATAAGCTAGAGTAAATGCAACATTGAAGGTTACAAAAAAACACACTGCTAAACTCTTCATATCTCGAGTCAAAGCGATGTTTGGGTTGCTAAATTACATGGAAACATTGCAGAAAAACCTTTACAAGCAAGTGGTCGAGGAAAATGTAACTACTCTACCACAAATAACATTCTTGATTCAAAGAAAATGGCCAACTTAATCTCAATAGCATTTGTGAGACGACTCCTTCCACATTTGATCAAGAGCTTGGCTTCGTTTAAAATTTTATGTATCAAATATAACATACTAGCTTAAAGACCCGTGGAATCACGGGATATCTTATAAATATTAACTTGTAAGAAGTATTATGAGCAAGTAACTAAAAGAAATACATAATGGATAATGTAAGCATGAAGCATTAATATAAGAAATAAAGAAAAACCGAAAGAGATTAAACATGTATCATTACACGGTGATGTTATGATTTTGCAACAACTTATGGAAAGAACCCAACCTCCACCACTACACCACCAAAGGAAAAATGTACGCGTCATTTCGACCCGTTTCAATCCCTACCAAAACACTACCCATTTCCACCTATTACACCACCAGCCCATTTTATCACGTTCAATGAAAACATAAGGTTTTGTCCTCGACCTCTTGCTCCAGGGTATCGAATTTGCATCTCTAAGTGCTTTGTCGCACACAATGCATAGCTTATAAACCTTGCAATTCATTAACATCGAAGCGTTCGAAACATTGCCATTTAAATATTAGTTGTATTAGATATCAAACCATTATATTTGGCTTCTGTCCTTAACCACGGTCCATATCCACCGGCTACGTTGCTGACATGATAACTATTCCGGCACAAGCACGAGCTTCAAGACGTAAGAGAGGGGTGAGGTCAGTATCCCTGAAAAATTGATATAAAAAACCATCTCTTTTACATTCATGTCTAAACATATGGTTATTTATACATTTGATCTAACATTATAAAAAAATGTAAGGGTGTGTAAATATTCAATACCTATTCTCATATAAAAATGTCATTTGTAAACTAATATTTATTATGTTCTTGTAAAAGAGTATTACAGATATTTAAATTTTAGTTCAAGTATTATTAAAAAGAATACTTGTAAAGAAATCATCGGTCGGTTTTCCATTACATAAAACTGTTTAAACGTCATAATACTATAGAATCAAGAGGCTTGTCGGGTGAAAATTCATCGTAAACAATCCATGGGTGGTGTCTTAAAAAAGCAAGATCCAAATTAGTAATGAAATAATATTATCTCTTAGTCAAAGCCTTTAAGCAATGTTACTTACAAAAAACTTGATGGGCGATAAGCCTTATCTTTGTATTTCTGTCAAGCATTTTCCTTATAAGACATTTAACACTCTCTAATCATAGGCCATGATTTGGATACAGAATCTAGTTTTCTTGGTTATATGTGAGATAATATGTCCATTCCAGTTTCTATTGATAACAATACATGAATGAAAAAGTCAGATTATTTGCCATTGGTACATACGAAAAAGAGCAACTACACATTAATTTTAATTTTAGAAACTCAAAAGAAAGAGTACTTGAATCCATTTATCCCAGCATTCACAAGGTTGTTTGGTAATTTCTTATTTCGAAAGTTCTTGCCTATTTATAAATAAATACTTATAAAAAAAGAAAATTAGCTTATATCAACGCGTGAAAGGTAAACATGCTTAACCCATTTTAACGTTAATTTTAACATTCATTCGACCCATTAGAGACGGAAACATAATCAAAATCGACCCTAACAGACTTTTGAAAGATATTGGGTCAATTTTTCATTTCTATTAAAACCCGTAGCAATTTCCTATAAACATGATTTAAAACGAAACTCTCAAAACTTGAACACATGTAATAGTTACGTATTTATATGTGGACATTATAGAACCCTACCATATTCTTGAAACAAAAATGAAGATCGATGATGGTTTGAATCGATTGAACTTCATAGAACCTTTTTATTTGGTATTTTATTTTGTTTGAATTGGTGACGTAGAATTCGTGAGATGACTTTGAGATATAGGCATCATGCAATATATCAATGAGTTTGAATTGGTGATATTATTGGTTCATTTTATTTTTTTAGAGTAGAAGGAACTTACGAAGAGTATAGAAGAAGTTTTTGTTGTTAAAAATTTTTACAATACAGTTTTCTAAAGCTAATGAAGGTAATGCTTGTAAATAGTTTACAAAAATAAATGTTAAAAACGTTTTATTGTTTTTAAATGGGTTAATACATACGGAGGTTACTAAACTTTCCTAAAAAGCGCGCCTAAGTTACTAAACATTCATTTTGATCACTTAAGTTACTAAAGTTATGAAACATAAATTTTGGGCTACTGAATCAGTTAATTTGTAAAAACGCGATATTCACGTTACTTAACTTATAAGAACACGACATTTATGTTACTTAACTTATTAAAAAAATATGCGTTCTGGTTAATCGAATTAACACTAAATTATAGTGGTGTATAGTTTAGTAAAGTTTAGTAACTTAGATGAACATATTAAAAAATTAGTAACTTAGGCACACTTTTTAGGAATGTTTAGTAACCTCCGTATGTATTAACCCTTTTTAAATTCACAAAAATACGTTTAAAATTTTTCTATTTTGAAGATTTAACAAAATAAAATTATTAAACACGTTTATTGTTTAAAACTTTACAAAAGTACGCTTGTAATTGATTTTATTTTGAAAACTTTACAAAAATAGATTCCGTTTTGGCTAGTGACGTGCGTTTGTTATGCATTGTGAAGTCTTACGAGTTATTTAAGGTATTGTCTTTAAGAGATTTTTCAATGAAGTTAACTATGGTAAGGTTTTTAATTGTTTGTAACATGAAGGTGTTGTACAATAAAGCTTATTATAAAAATATTTTTATAATGAATTTAATTTTTATTGTTTGCTTCACCTTTATATTATTTCATACTTTGCTTTCCATCATCTGATCAAAGAGTCGGTTAGCTTGTAAATTACAACAATGATCAGACACATATTACATATTAAAGGCCATAAGGCTATATACATTAAGTTTGATATGTCAATTAGATTAAATAGTAACCTAAGAAAGTTGAGATTTCTCAACCATGCATAATAGATTTCTCTAACACACTCTACCTTCTCATTTAATCAGACCTTTTATATCTAGACCTGCACATGTACCTAAAAATATAGAAGATATATCATCTAATGTTCAATATAAATGGACCGATTTCTGTAGAAGATATCTAAAACTCATATCCACATTTTATAAAGGGTCATTGGTTGGTCAAAAGTTTAATAGTGTACATAGTAGTTACCTTGTCGTCCATGCGCTCTATATCGGCAGCATCGCTCCATTGTAGAATGTCGTATGAAACAACCCTTTCGACCAGCCTGATGCGCCCTCTTTTACTACTCTAGTTGTAGAAGGTAAAAAATAATAGCAATCAAGTTTCTAAACTTGTAAGAACATAAACATGACTTGAAATCATAACTTATTTAAGAAGAAGCAAATGCAAAATGCTTCCCTAAGTCCATCATAAGCTGTGTGTTTGCTAAGATCTACACAACAACAAAATCAAAAGTTTTAATTAACAATCCCAAACACCAATAATGACCGAGTTGTAATTGTATGATCAAGTGCAACAAAAACCACAACTTACAGGATTCCACAACATCTTTTCTTTTATGAAATGAACAAAAAATGTAGAATCATTTACCTCTTAAGCAACTGCCATATATCAACCCATTTCAAATCGAAATCATTTTTACCCATTAACCAGCTGCTATATATCAAACCATTTGCATAGATAAATTCGAATCGGTCCACTTAAGTCAGATTGGTGAATCCGGTTAAGCAAACAAAACCACTCGTATCGAGTAGATTTCATAAAGTTGATTCAAACTCAGAAAAAAACACGAATTTGTGTTTACCTTATGAGAAAAAAACAATTTGATTTTAGTTGCTCTTTTTATCCATCTTTTGTTAAATTAAAAACATGCATCCACCATTAACAAAGCATAACAATAAAAATAAACCCAAATAACATCCTTAATAAGAAAACATTTCTATTTGATGAAATAAAACCACTTACGGATTACATCGAGGGTGACAGATTATAAAAGGGCATTCATAAAATCTTCATATCTTGAATCTATAACATATAATTAATAAACAGAAAAATACCGAGTCTAGTTAATATAAAACTTACACGGTGTTGATGATGCTTAACAAATTAGTCCAGTTAACATAACTACTCACATGCTCAAGTAATGGAGTAACTTCCTTTACAATCTATGCAAGTGCTTATTGTGTTTCATACATAATACTTTCATACATTAAATATAGATTTAGGTTCAAGATTTGTTGGCAGACCATCACTGTATCGAACGCATGACTTGAATTTCGACTATCTATATTAGTAGCCATTTATCGACACAGGCCACACGGAAGTTTTGAGCACAAGAAAGACCACAAATCTGCAAAAACAAAATCATTATAATCAAAGGGGTGGATATTCTTAATAGTAATAATACATTTATAACAATGGCGACATATAAAAAATTCAACTTGGCCAACACGTCACTCTTCCAAACAAAGAGGACAGTCGGGTATGAAAGCAGCTATTTCACAATGCAGAACACTAACCAACAGAAAATAACAAAAATTCTTACCAACCGAGGAGCATACCATCAGCATAATCAGTATGCGCAGAAAGCAGCCTAACCAGAGATACAAACAACGCAAAATACACCAAAGTACAATAGTCTACTTTGTTAATGACCTGAAAAACCAAATTAAAGCTTATTAACCATAAAATTTACATTACTAACAAAGGTAGAAACTAATCACTTCATAATCGTATCACCTTACAGAAAAGGACATTACAAACAAACTACATAAAAAGCGAAGGTACTCATTGTTTAATGATCTAAAGCGTTGTACTATGGAAATAAACCTTGAAACATGGTAAAACATGACCAAAATGCAGAAATATCCTAAATTGTAAAAATAGTGGTCCATATTTTACTAAATAATCTACACCTTCAAAATACCAGACTAAATCCAAATGTAAACCATATGTGAAGCAAACCGTAATAATTCTAGACTAAAGCAATGTTTCCAAGTTCTTATACATATAACATAATCCAACACCCCCTCAGAATCCCCCGTTTAAAGAAACCAAATCCCAGCAAGCAAACGTACCAGCGTGTAAACATGGCGCCCATTTTCTCATGATTATCTCTCATACTTTTTTAAGTATAAAAACGATCCACTCAATTTTCTTAAATTATCATCTTTTTTGTATCAGTGTCTACGTAGGAAGCATTGTGTCATTTTGAAGAAGAAAAACAAAACACATCATTAAAAAAGGCTTAATGTTTTAACACAGCTCATTATAGAAAACACATGACACAAACTAACCATTAAATCAATGAACAATATTTTTTATTACTGGTTCATATGATACAATAACATAAAGATTAACCGTCATAAACTTGTGATACTTACAAATGCTTAGATGTTGTGACTGCATTTAATCTGCATAATCATAAAATCAAAAAAAAAAACAAAAAAAAACACATAAAATTAGTTTTGCTACCGGGGATATTGGGGTTAATGTTAATGGCTGAATCAAATATATACAGCTTCAATAGCAAGTTAATTATGGATATTTTTTGAATTCATTGATTTTAATTTGTGATATTTATTGTAGGAGCGTATACAATAAAACGTATTATCTTAAAAATAGGGCTAAAACATAGGAATACATAACGTTTTTTCTTATTCTTATTAAAGGTTGTTTTAAACCTTTACAAAAGTAATTCTACTTTACAAAAATAGTTAGAACTTGATTACTACTTTTCAAAATTCAAAATTCAAAAAAATGTAAATGCTACAGATGTGCATTAGGTTCTTTATTTTTATTTTTAAATTTGAAGATAGGAATTGTGTATATGGTTAAATAGGGTAGTGTATCATTTTAGTTTCATAAAGAAGTTCTACAATTTTTTCGTAATCATGGAATTGTTTTAATTTCTCTAACGATTTTAATGTTTGAAGTATAAAAGGTTTGTAAATATAGTTAAAATAATTTTCGTTTTTAGTGTTTTCTAAATAGCTTAAATTCATCTATTTATGTAACACTAAAATATTTTAAATTAAAAACCTTTTTTTTATAATTATTATCAAAATAATTACGTATTTTTGAAAGTAAAACAAAACTTTTATAAAAAATCCTTTGTTTTATATTTGTTTTGTTAATTTTTTACTTACCATCCGTTATCAACTTTTTAAATTTATAAAAAATCAATCTATTTATAATTTTTTTTTATAAAACGATTTAATTGTTTGGGATTAATAAAAAATTTACAAACCCAATTGGTTGGACTTGATATATACTTCCAGCCTATACTTTTGTCATGTATGCATTTCACACAGCTGTATGCATTTTATAAAAATGTAGCATTGAGTACTTGTACCTAGGTTTAATTATGGTAAGCAATTTAATTGTTGCATTTAATTTTTGTGCTTTATAGGGTTGTAATATATTTTGTTTTATTATATAAAATAGATGACAAATTCATTACTTATTGCTTCATTCGATCAAAGTTTTTGCTTTAGAATTTTAATTTATATATGTGCAATAGAATTTTATTTTATAGTTATTGTGGAAATCTCCATGATGGTTATTCTTAGTAGATTTCTTAAGTCCCAAAATGTACCAAACTCAACATAGAATAATGAATCGATGAAAGAACATGAAACAATTTTGTATCAATCTAATAATGACAATTCATATGTCCACAACTCTAACTATATGGTGTTGGACTATTAATGAGTTTGTGATTTCTTAACTAGAGTTCTAATTGTTTAGTGTAAGATATGTTTTGGGTGCAAGTGAGTACAAAATGTTTCATGCATGAGAGGGTTTGGGGATAAATTTAAGGTTTTCATAAGGGTTTTTCTATCTTGTGCCCTAAGGGCACATGATAAGAACACATAAAATAGATAGAAAGTACACTGGGTCCCACAAAAAAGTACACAAGAATCTACAAAGTTTGAATCCCTGTGTACATTTCTGTGGGACCCGGTGTACTTTTTACCTTCTTATCATATGCGCAGAGGGCACAAGATAGAAAAACCCTTTTCATAATGTGTATATGGACTACTCAAGTGTAATGGTGGGCAAATTAGTTTTTTTATTGATTTAGTTTGAGACAAAAGGTTAAGAAACTGGTTTGACTTAAACAAAATCATAAAATAAGTTTTTGTTAGATTTTACCCGGTATTTAACCAGATCAAATAAGTTTAAATTAACTCTTTAACCGGATCGATTCGGTTTTAACCAGTTTTTAAACCTGTCCCGACTCCCGACCATTTTATAATACCGGCTATCAACTGTCGGATCGGTTTGAGAAAAAACCAGTTTTTACAAAAATGGCTTCGGTTTTTTCAACTCTAATGTTTACCATTGATTGCATATTTTTGTTCCTCGTGACTATCTTTCAGTTGAAGAAGACGATATGTTTATTATTTTAGTACTTACAACCCAAATTGTTCATAGTATCATTGAAATATTAGTTATTGTTTCTTTTAGAAAATGATAAAACATAGTTACGTTTGTTATTGTCTCTAACTTTATTCGTCTACTAATTGTCTAATGAATAATTTTTTAAAATACCCCGCAATTCTGCGGGTCATTAAGCTAGTACTCTTATAAAACAGGGAATAATTAAAATTTTAGTCAACGAACTATTTATAATACTTTTATTCTAAAATTTTTGCTATCCATCTATCTCAAAATAAAACAGGGAATAATTAAAAAATAGTGAGGATGAGGAAAACATGTTGTACAGTAAGCCCACTTTTCATCAATATTAAAACAAATATCAAACATACTTATAGCAAAACCGAATTCGAACTAATTTAAAAAGACAAATAAAAGATGAAAGTTTAATAAAAGAACTCCTAATCTAATCTACTGTCCTACACTTCTAATAAAATTTACGATATAGAATAGTCAAGATTCTAGAAAGCTAATTAGCAACACATATTCTTGAAGCTTGCTGTATAAAGATAAGGTCCCGTTTCTTTTTTACTTAATGGTCTAAATGGGGCCATTTCCGAACCCACATGGTGACAAAGTGTTGTTTCTTTTTTCTCTAAAATTATATACGAGTTTGGTTTAGGAAAGATTGAAAAATGAAGGTCTCCCCAACCAGATGCTTATATGGTACTATTATTATATATTATTTACAAATACACCCTCACTACTCCTTTACCTTTTTTGCACCTCTTTCTTTTCTTCATCCTCATATCAACTTCACCTTTTCTACCATTTCTTTTATTATATCATAAAACCACACCAGTGACCGGTTGGCCATTTTTCCGACCACCACTGGCTTCGTTCGTCCTTTTCTCGCCGCCATCATCTTCATTAGTAGGTTTGTATTTTGTGTTCAATAGAGCAGATGGATCATCAAAGTTGGTAGATCAAGAACTTATTTTCTAGTTTGATATGGGTTTGGATCTACAAACTTCGTGATTGTTTTTTGTTTGCATCTACTGGGTTTAACGAATTTATATTTGTTTTTGGTTTGCATCTACTGGATCTATACACTCCATGATTGTTTTTGTTTGGATCTATAAAAAAATCAATTACAAAGGACTTGGGTTTGCATCTACTGCGTATAGAAAAATTTTCCAGTATTCATTTTGGATAAAGGGTACAATAATCATTTTATTCTATAGGAAAAAGATCCACATAGACCCTTAATTTAGCATACACTCAACCAACCAATCACAACCATCCATTTTTATCATGTAACAAAAAAACTCATTTTTTAAAAATTAAATATCTCAAAAACCGTTCATCGTTACGTAAAACAAAACATATCATCGCGACGAGAATTAAATCATCTATCTATCGAGGGGCACATGTATATACTTTCGACGAACTTTTTTTCGACTTTTTTTCTTAAGTCACGTCTGAAGAGAATCATATATGATTCGTTACGAAACATATATGATTCTCAGAAAATCATATATGATTCATATCACGAATCATATATAGTTTACTGAAAATCATATATGATTCGTGACGAATCATATATGATTCGTGACGAATCATATATGATTCTCTCCAGACGTGACTTAAGAAAAAAAAGTTCGTCGAAAGTATATACATGTGCCCCTCGATAGATAGATGATTTAATTCTCGTCACAATTGTGTATTTTTTTTCGTTTGACGATTTACCGTTTGTGAGATATTTAATTTTTAAAAAAGTGGTGGGAAGTGAGTTTTTTAAAAAATGGGTGGTTATTATTGGTTGGATAGGTCTATGCTAATTTAAGTGTCTATATAGATCTTAACTCCTATTCTATAATAGTTTGATTTAGAAGAAAAAAAGAAACAACATTTTTTTATAGATCACTTGTTTCATATAACCATCCCATATCAAACCACACACCATATCCACTCAGTTGAAAAAAAGAAACAGGCCCTAAGTCATATATAAAAACAAATCTTATATAGTAGTATCAAATAGTGTACCTAGTGAGAAAAGAAAAAGGAACAGGAAAAAAAAGTATTCTCCTCAACTGCTGAAAGAAAAACGCAGCTATCTCTCCATTGAAAAAAAATAAGATGCTAAATATATATTTTAAGGTGTTGCTTGTATAAATCTAAAGAAAACAGGGAAAATAAAATAATAACAAGTGGGATCTGAAAAAAAATAAGACGTTAAATATATATTTTAATAGTGAAATAAATATGAAATAACATATTAGATCTAGTACATGCTTTGATCTGCACTACAAAAAAAAAATGAATACTCGGTCTATCTATCTAAAAAAGGAAAGAAAAATATATCAGAATATTTCTTATCCTCTATCTATATATTGCGTTTGAAAAAAAAATAGGGTTAATTCCTTATTTCCCCAACCTAAACAATTAAATGTCATATTTACCCAATTAAAATCAATAATCTCATATATACTCAACTTTAACACAAAATTTGTCATATATACCCTTTTTATTATCAAGATTAATAAAAACTCAATTTACATTATTGAATCTCCATTATGCCCTTTTTATATAAACACATACGTAAGAAATCGACACAGATCCAATATAAGGACATTATTATCTTATGTGAAACGTATATAACCCAATGTATAAAAAATAGTGTTCTTAATAGATTTAATGTAATTCTTTGAATGATGGGTTTCGTAAATAAAGGATAATCGAGGATTCTATGAATAAAGTTGATGAATGGAAACAATATGTGAATATTTAATTGTTAAAGATCTAATAAGGGTTGATTGCAATCGGATATAAATAGAATGATTGGAATGACTATGATTAATTAATTATGTAGTCGTGTATTCTAGTTACAAGTGTTTCTTAAGGCTGATGTTTTCACTATGATTCTCTTATATTTGTTGATTGCTTGGGTTGGTGTTTTCTAAACTATATTGCAGGTATCACACAGATCTGTGTTTGTCAAAGGGTATAATAGGTATACAATAATGTGAAATAAGTTTTAATTATTTTCTGTAATGAAATGGGTATACATGACACATTTTATGTAAAAGTTGAGTATATAGGGTATTATTGGTTTTTGTTGGGTAAATAAGACATTTAATTATTTAAATTGGGGAAATAAGGAATTAACCCAAAAACATAATGAAGACTTTTTCAAGAATGACTTGCTGCGTATTTCACTATTTCTTAAGCCAATCCAAATCTGATATTTTTCACGTTTTGGGCTTGATGTTGGGCCTTGGCTACTTGTTGCGTCTCCCTTTAAAGCTGATGGGCCTTTTGGCTTCTTGGGCTTTCTTAGCTATTAGTTGGGTTGGAGTGTCTTGATAGATGTATAATAATGGGTCGGTTCGGCCCATTTAAATGGTGTCGGGCCGACCCAATAAAATATAAATGCATCGTTGGGCTCGATATTCTGTGCTCTTTCCATTTATCGTGCTCGTTTGTGGCTGTTTGGCTTAGTTTTTGCTCATTTTCTTTGATGTCTATATCTACAATAATAAATAGCAAATATAAACGATATATGCACTAAAAATACATTTTTGCTATTTATTATGCGAAAAATGAAAGGAAATTCTCACTAAATGCATGAATAATTACATGTTTAACAGAATACATTGTCGAGTGATAGTAATTTCAAAGTTAAAGTTGTGAGGAATGGTATTGATGCTTTAGTTCTTCCTTCGAGTCCAGAAGTAGCGATATGGGTGCGTTATGTGCCCATCAAGATCAATATTTTTGCTTGGAGGGGTTGGCGTGATTGTTTACCGACTCAGGTTAATTTGATTGGTTGAGGTATTATTTTGGAGAACTCCTCTTGTCCGGTTCGTCTTTCAAGTGTGGAAGAAGTCCTTCATGTTATGCTTCGATGCCCCTTGGCCCAGGCTATGCTTCGATGTATATGCATGTGGTGGGAATTGGATTGGTCTTCGTAGGGTTCTTTTTCGGATTGGGAATCGTGGTTGTCCTCTATTCGGCTACGTGCTGGTCTTAAGAGTATCGTGGAAGGTGTGTTTTATGTCGTTTGGTGGTCCATTTGGGGGCTGCGGATCTGTTTGATTTTTAGCTCCTCTTTGCCTAATAGATCGGAGTTGTTTGATGACATCGTGTCTCTTTCGTTTTTCTGGTGTAATAATAGATGTAATAGAGTTTTTTCTTGGCACTCGTGGCTTAAAAACACTAGTTTGATTTCTTTGTAAGCTTTTTCTTGCATCTTGCCATTTTTAATATAAGTTGTTGTTCAAAAAAAATCATTGATCCTCATAAACCCTAATTGGTGATTTGTTCTTGTTCGTTGGAATCGCATTACAAAAGTTACGTAACTTTAATCGATTAATTATGAATGTGTTATTATTATAATTGTATGTTTTAAATCGCTTCCGCTATTATGTGCTTTGATCTTTAATTATGTTTTTATAATTGTTATGAACTTTATAAACCTATAGTGGCATAAAGAGCCGTTTTAACATGTTACAATTATCGCTATCTAAAAGATCTTTAACTGATAATTGTTGAGTTAAAACTACATGTTTTTTGTGTTCATAATTTTTTTAGGTTTTTTGGCCGATTTATAAAAAAAATTGAAACTCTAAAATTACATGTTTTGATCTTTGAAAAATTACATGATTAATTGTTATGTCATGTAAATAAGGTTACGATCCGTTGAGTTTTTCATTAAATTGTTAAGTGATTTGAGTGGATCCATGGCGCACGTGCATGTTTTTCATGGATCATATGATTTGTATGCGGTAATTTTACGTATGTGCTACTTGTTTATTTGATTCGATAAATATAGAATTAGGGAAGACTTTTATATGAATATAAAAACCTAGATTTGATAAATTTATTGAATAAAGTCGTATGCATGTGTCTATTTGATTTATTTATTGCACATATAAATTGTTATTATGTGTTTATGATTTAGTTTTTTTGTTTGCCTATTTGTTTATATGAATTACATGAATTGTTGTAAAGAATGGTAATTCTTTTTAAGATAATCAACACGGACTAAATCATATTAAAATTAAGAATTATTTTTTAGATGTAAATTACATTAAATTATGTTGATTGTTAATTTTGCAATAATAATTAGAAAGGCTCAACGAATTTGACAAACTATGTGGTGCGTATAACGCGTCGCTGGTTGAACCCGACTAAGGAGGGAGGTTATGCCATTTTTCGCTGACCAAATTCCCGGCTCGCTTATGCATCAAATTGGAGTTACCTACGATTATCTATTTCCACAATTATTTTAAGGTTGATTTGCCGCAAATTCACATCTGAAACACAATGAATAAGGTTATTGCTTTGTGCTTTAGCCAAGTTCTAGAGAAAGTACATTGTGAATTTTTTTGTGGGTAACTCTTTAATTAGTTTAACCAATGCCTCAACAATATTTTATGTATATTTAATTTTGCCGGAAAAGTTTACTAAATGTTTTATTAAACTTATATTATGGAGATGTATGCATGCTTCTCCATGCATAGATTTTGATTTTTCAAATAAAAAACTAATACCCCAAAAATTTAAGTAAAATGCCATCAAATTGACGAACACTTGAAGTACAATGTCTTCATGTGAGACCATGGACGAGATTGTAATGGAAACAAAACTTTCATGATTGAATGAAATTTCGCATGAATAGTTTTACGTTCTTTAGATTAGACGACTTAATTAAGTTACTTAGTGAGATCTAGAAACTTAAGGCATTAAGAGTGGATGAAACATGTTTACAATGCAACAAGTTTTGGCAATGTAAGTCCCTAAAGAAATCTAGAAATTGAAAATTGTTTGTCAATTATTGTTAGACAAGTTACCATGTCAAATACATTCATTACTAGCAGATCAACTGATGTAACGAATTTATGTTAATATGGATTCTAGTTTCAAGAGAATACTATGGTTAATTTTATTTACCGGGGTAATTTTATTTTCTTGAAAGTATTATCGAAAATACTAATATTTGAACTTAGTTCTGTAGAAATAGCTCGACCCGAATACAACAACACTTTAAGTTCGGTGTTCTAAACTTTTTTGAACGTGAAGAACTGACTGGTCAAAATTTAACGATTGGTATCGCTCACTAAGAATTGTCTTGAGAGTGGCGGGTACTTACGAATACTTGTTCATGCTGGTTCTTCCTGAACCCACTAAAGGGGCTTCCAAAGCTGATAAGCTAGCATGAAAAGCTGAATATAAGAAGCATAATGATGTGGCTTGTCTAATGCTTAAGAAAATGTCACCTGCTCTTCAAAAGCAGTTTGAGCATTATCCTCCACAAACCATGCTTGAATAACTAAAGAAATGTTTGAGAAGCCTCAAGGTGTAGAGATCTACGATTTAGTAGATGCTTTGCACAACTGCAAACAAGCCCCAAGAAAATCCGTAAGTGCCCACTATTTGGAAATGAAAGATTTCATAGACCAGCTACATGCACTTGGGAAATCTACCGACAATGATATGGCGATTAAATTAATTAATAGTTCCTTTAACAAGGATTTTGGCGATTTTGTTAGAAATTTCAATATGCATTGTGCGGGGAAAACAGTGAGTGATTTGCATGCAATCCTCATTGACTATTAAAAGGGTTTAAAGGACAAGGCATCGACCTCTAGTCCTCAAGTACTTACATACAAAAGGGTAGAGTGTGTAAGCCAAAACCGCAATCGAACAAAAAGATGAAAGGCAAAGGCAAAGGTAATAAAGGCAAGCAAGTTGTGACTTATCAAAAGCCTAAGAAAAATATTTCGAAGAAGAATCAATCTCAAAACAATGAGAATTGTCACCATTGCGACGCCAGTGGTCACTGGAAGAGGAAATGCCCTTTGTATCTCAAAGGGTTGCGAGAAATTAAAAGAAAGAAGTCTGAGCACAGTGTTGTAGTTTCAGGTAACTTATTTATGATTGAACTAATTAATTTAACATTCAAATTAAATTCATGGGTATATCATACTGGATGCAGTATTAAAATTTGTAATACCCTTCAAGGGTTTAAGATGAAAAGGAAGCTATCCTATGGAGAGCAATATCTGCAAGTGGGCAATGGAGTACAAGCAGCTGTTGAAGCCATAGGAATGTTTAATTTAGTTTTACCTTCGGGTTTAGTAATGATCTTAAACAATTGTCATTATGCACCTTTTATTGTTAGAGGTGTCATTTCCTTTTCTTGTTTGTTGGATCTTTGATTTATTCACACTATTGATAGTAACGGAATTTTTGTTTTCAAAAATGGTATTTTCTATTTTAATGCGATTGTTGTGAATGGTGTGTTTGAAATTGACATGCATGATAATGTTTCCAAGAAAAATAATAATTCTGCCTTTAGCATGAATAATAAGAGAAAGTTAGACTCGAACTCTTGTTATCTTTGGCATTGTAGACTTGCCCATATTGGGAAGACACGCATACAAAAGATTCAACGTGAAGGTCTTTTGGAAAATATCAATGATGAACCATTTGATAAATGTGAGTCTTGTATCTTTAAAAAGATGACCAATAAACCTTTTAATTGTAATATTGAAAGACCTACAGACCTACTTGGTTTAATACATATAGATGTGTGTGGACCACTTAGACACGTGTCAAGGAAATGTGCTAGCTAGTTCTTAACATTTACGGATGATTTCAGCCGTTATGGTTATGTTTATTTACATAAGCATAAACATGAGGTATTTGAAACATTCAAAGTGTTTAAAGCTAAAGTAGAACGACAACTAGGAAAGAAGATTAAAGCTCTTCGTTCTGATAGAGGCGGCGAGTACTTAAGCCAAGAGTTAAAAGATTATCTAAGTGAGAATGGAATTGTTCAGAATCTTACTTCTCCTTGTACTCCACAACAAAATGGTGTATCCGAAAGGAGAAATCTTACATTATTAGATATGGTTCGATCTATGTTTAATCTTTCAACTAGACCATTATCCTTTTGGGACTATGCCTTAGATCTTCTATTCGTATTCTAAATATGGTTCCCACAAAGAAAAAGTAAATAAGACACCATATGAAATATGGCATGACAAATCGCGTTACTTGTCTTATTTAAAGGTCTAGGGTTGTGAGGCATATGTAAAACGTGACTCAACTGATAAACTCTGACAACGATCTATGAATTATCTTTGTAGGATACCCTAAGGAAACTATGGGTTACTACTTTTATTTCCTACCTAAAAACAATGTTATTGTTGCAAGGTATGGATATTTTCTTGACAGAGA
The DNA here is from genome assembly GCA_025667525.1 of Glebionis coronaria. NCBI lineage: Eukaryota > Viridiplantae > Streptophyta > Magnoliopsida > Asterales > Asteraceae > Glebionis > Glebionis coronaria. Next base: position 573,897,867 of record CM046881.1, read on the forward strand.
TCTATCTCAAGAATTCAGTGGGAGAAATTATGATCTTGAAGAGGATCATATAGATGCATTACCTTCTGAAATAATAGCAAAATCTTTGTAGAACTAGAGAGTCTGGGGGTTCTACCAAAATTATTTCATGTCTGTAGATACGAAAGGACTATACGTGCACCCAGCCGTCTATGTCTTAACATAAAGGATGAAGATGATGAATTAGGGGATCTTGGTGAACCTGCTAATTATAAGTCCGCCATGCTTGATACTGAAAAGGTTAAGTGGACTAGTAATGGATGAGGATATGAACTCCATGAAAAACATGATATTTGGATTCTTGTAGATCCACCTCCAAAGGCTAAATTAGTGAAAGGTAAGTTAATATTCAAGAAGAAAACTAACATTGATGGCAAAATACAATCCTATAAAGCTCGTTTTGTAGCTAAGGGTTTTACTCAAACTTTTGGCATTGACTATAAGGAGACATTTTCTCCAGTAGCAGACTTGAGAGCTATTAGGATTCTCATAGCTATAGCAGCATACTATAACTATGAGATATGGCAAATGGATGTTAAAACTACCTTCTTGAATGGTCGCTTAGATGAAAATATATATATACAGTAACCTAAAGGGTATTTTGATCCTAAGTATCTAAAACGTGTGTGTAAATTTCAAATATCTATTTATGGTTTAAGGCAAGCATCACGTCAATGGAATAAGCGATTTGATGGAGAAATCAAAAAGTTTGGATTCATTCAAAACCGTGATGAGCCATGTGTATATCGCAAAGCTAGTGGGAGCGATGTAGTGTTCCTAATCTTATATGTTGATAACATAATAGTCATGGGAAGTAACATTGCAAGACTTAAAAAAGTTAAGGATTATCTTGGCAAATATTTTTCTGTGAAGGATTTAGGAGAAGATGCATACATTCTGGGAATTAAAATCTATAGAAATAGGAGTAAGTGGTTAATTGGTCTTAGTCAAAGTACTTATGTTGACAAGATATTGAATAAGTTTAATATGCATAACTCCAAGAAAGGTTTTCAACCTATGGAGGTTAGGCATTATTTAAGTCATGGGATGGATGCATCTACAACTCAAGAAGTGGAATACATGAAGAAAGTGCCTTATGCTTCGATTGCAATATCTATCATGTATACTGTAAGATGCACAAGGCCAGATGTGGCATTTCCACAGAACTTAGTCAGTCGTTACCAACAGAATCCAGGGAAGTTTCACTCGGTTGCTATTAAGCATAATCTAAATACTTAAGGAGTACAAAAGATATGTTTTTGGTGTTTAGAGAGAAACTAGATACAGAACTAAATGTTACAGGTTTCTGTGATGCGTCTTGGTAATGTGACAAAGATGATATGAAATCTCAGACGGGTTACGTATTTGTCATTAATGGAGGAGCAGTTGATAGGAAGAGCAAAAATAGACAACGATTGCAATGCATCCTACTCAATCTGAATACATGGTTGCTTCAGAAGCTGTAATGGAAGCTGTTTGGATTAGGAAGTTTGTTGAAGATCTTGGAGTGATGCCTTCAATCAAAGAACCTATTAATATGTATTGTGACATTTCTGCCGCAATCATATTCGCCAATGATTCTGGAGTCATGAAGGATGCTAGAAAATTTAAACTAGATATCACTATGTTCGAGAACAAGTCGAGGCTGGTGAAATCAGATTAATTAAAGTTCACACAGATAATAACTTAGCTGGTCCTTTTACTAAGGCTTTGCCTAGAGGAAAGGTCATTGAACATGCTAATGAAATTAGGCTTCATTTAGCTAGTGATTTCATGCAAATATGTGATTAGTATTTGGATAAAGGAGTTTATACATTATTATTTAATGAAATAAAGTATTGGTTATGTTTATTCTTGTTATTTAATTTTGTGTCCTATTTTACATGTTTTAATTCGTGAATATAATTATATTCTAAATGTTAATTGTCGATTAATAATATGGGAGTATTATTAAATTAAGACAAATCTAAATTGTGATAGAATATACATGTCAAATATAGATTATATTCAATGAATTAAATATAGTATTTATCCCAACTATATGAATTTACTTTATGGATCTTTGTCATCAAGTAAATCATAAACAGTTATCCTTAAACCTTAGATACTAGGAAACTGTCATGGACATAGTGCCTTCCTATGAAATAATTTAAAGCTATAAATAACTTGTGGCCATACGGATTATTTTCATAAGTGTTGCAAAATTCATAAGTTTTACTTGTAGTCAATATGGGATTTGTTTCCTCCAAATTCGTTTTGGAGTTTATTACTGATGGGTCCCTCGTGGGATTAGTAAGATGTTTGTGTGGCCGCACCCAAAGTCATTCTAAACTATGTTAGAAGTTTTGATAATCTTGCTTAATCGGATAAACGAGAAACGAGAAACATTGTATTCGAAATGAAAAGATAATAATAATGATGAATCATTAAAAGGTTTTATCCAGGACACCTTGCTCGAGTTGTATTAGAAGCATCAGCGTGTAACTAGACGCTAACCGATGTGATCACAGTATTAAAATATCTCCAAGTGGACCTGTTAGTTTATGGACTTAATTTTAATAGTCGTGTGTTAGGATCGAACTCAGGATTACGGGATTGCACACAATATATAAAGAGTTAATTTATTAATAAATGTATTTTATATATTTAATTAAAACGAGATTTAAAAATTTAACGGTCGTTAAGTTTCTATAGTTAAGGACTAACAATTAACGTGGAATAAAGTAGAAAAGAAAGGGGGCAAGGAGGAGAAGGTTTTCTTTCCTAATTTGCGTTCATTTAATCTTGTGCTCCAAGTTTAATTCCCTTATAAATACCCATGGGATATCTCATAGTTTTTTATCCCACACAATCTTTTCTTTCTCTCTTCTTGCGATCGGCCGATTACCCTCTCTAGGGTCTCGATTTGATTTTTCCACTTCACGTTTATACTCGTTTTATACGAACTACGTTTTCGGTTCACTCGTTATTATACGTGTTTACAAGAACGTAACATACTCTCACTATAGATTATATCTTGGATCGATTGAAAAAACGGTAAGGGGTTAATTTTTTATCCTCGTAAACCCTAATTGGTGATTTGTTTTTATTCGTTGGAATCGCATTGCAAAAGGTACGTATCCCTATTCGATTAATTATGAATGTGTTATTATTATGATTTTATGTTTTAAATCGCTTATGCAATTACGTGTTTTAATTTTTAATTATGTTTTATAATTGTTATGAACTTAATAAACATACAGAAACCACCAAGGTGCAAGTGTGTATTGTATTTGGTAATGATGAAATGGCTTGTCCAAAACCTGTTGTTGTTAAAGCTCAAAAGCAAAATCTGTAGACCAATGACGGGTTTCAAAATGCTAAAAAAAAAGCATTTCGTGGTATTTCTCTTGATGCTGGTCCGAAATGTCAATTTATTAAACCAACTAAACACGTTTATAGAGGCTAGTACATGTGGTATGAAGAAGAATTCGACAATGGCTATTAATGAGGCAAGTACCTCGAACTATTTTGATGCACGTACATAATTGGGGGTAATGTGAAATTGGCTAATAGTATTGTGGACAATAAGAAGACTAACGTGGCTCATGCTGAAACAGGAATACCTAATTGGTAATTTATATAGTCTTCTGTCGGATAGATTACCTCTTATTTCGCCTCATGATCTTAAAATTAACTCCATTTTATGCCTGGTATGCGAAGGCTTTACGTAATCCAGTGATCATCTATTTTACTCGTCTAATGTGCTGTAAACATATGGTTCAAAGTTCGTGTTTGGTGCGATGTCGCGTTACCGAGATTTGGGTTCGAATTATAAGTGGATCACTTGGCTTGATAATTGGCATATATACATCAAAGTCTTGTAAGAATTGCATGTATGGTATTATTTCGGCTGCTTGCGGATGATTTGGTGATATCGTAATTGTATCACTTTAGGTTATCAAGTTCTAAAGGAAAGTGATGTTTTTGATAATATAATATCCGTTTGTATTTTTTTTGTTGGTTTAGATGTAGAAGCCGTATCCATAGTAGTTGGAATGACCGGCTTAATCTTCAATAAATTTTTCTAACATCTTGCTAGTTTTCTTTTATTAGCAATTTGCCGTTGGTTCAATCCAGGGACGGAACACGACACAAAACAATCAGGTGCACTTACAATAAAATAAACAAAACTACAAACACAATTTTTAAGGACCAGTTGCATTTAGCAAAATCCAACAAAAATCAATTTTGTTTAACAAATTTAACACTACGCAATAATTATCCTTGGGTGTCCCGGGACCTCCCGGGACCCACCCTGGTTCCGTCCTGGTTCAATCCAAGGTTTCATGTGCGAAGTAAGTGGACCAAGAGGATGATTCGAAAAGTGACAGTATGTGTAAAACGAGACTGTAATTCATGTCTTCCTTATCAAAACGAGGCAGTGGAGGTGCAAATGATGCAATATTACTTGAGCATCAAGACTATGCCGTGTATGATGGTTACGAATTTGAAGCTTTTGATTTAACAGAAGAACAATTCACACTCTGTAACGCGTTCGACATTAATCTTCGAGGTCTGGTTAGACGAGGTAACCAACCTTTTTAAGTACTCGTAGTGCTGATCATTATGCTATAGCTCAACTAAACAAACTTGATCATTCATGAATATCACGTCGCAATTTATGTGGAAAATCATAAATAACTCGGTCGATGAAAGATATATAAATAGCAGAGACGAGGGATGCACAAACATTTAGCATAACGTGAAAGGAGCGTACATAAAAGTAAACACAATACATAACAAAAGGAGACATGCTAAGTTCTCCATTTTTATTATGCCGACAGACGTTATTAAATCTCTCACACGCCAAGTGATCGAATGATCCATGCGCATTTAGGAGAAAACCTCACTTGATCCTGCAAAACCCAAACATATCAAAAGCGTTCATCAATTAGAACCTTATAACATTAAGCTTAATTATACAGTAATTATTTTAGCAATTAATATATGATATTGATGCTGTTAGGTTTGACATACTTGGAGCAGTCAGTGTTGGGACTGATCTTGTAAGGAACGCTAACACCGCACTTGCTGGGAAGGCCAGTGACATTACCAGCATTGAGACCACGGTTAGACGAGTAAGCATTCTTAAGGCAACTACAAGCAGTTTTCCGGTCAGCGGTCGATTTTGCAGCAGCATTAAGACTCTTAACACCACTGCAACACCTCCCAGGAACCGCACCACCAGACCTTAAGTAGCCGAGGCATGGCGACAAACTACCCATCACCTGACCACAACTGATAGCCTCAGTGTATGGGGCTGACAACACCATGCTAGCCACCATAACACATAAAACCTTGATCATCATTCCTGCCATTGTTCAAATATCGCTTAAATAAAAAACCTTAGAAAGTTAGAAGAACTTTGTGACTTTTGTTAGTGTGTTTGGTTGTGGTGTGAGAAAATGAGATGAAGAGCGCCTCCTATTTATAGGGACTAGGATTTTTGCCCGCGCTTCGCTGCGGCGCGAAGGACGGGCGTTTTGCTAATCTATCCGAGGTATGTAAGTTCGCAACGAAGCCTCATCTTATCAAGTGACTCTAGCTATTTTTTCTATTCTTCCTATTTTGCAGCAATATGTACAGTGGAGAATACAACATATAGACCACATTTATTCACAATATGTAACCTGTATTATCCACCGTCCATTCCAATCTTCCTATTTTTTTCTCTTCGGATGTCAAGTGCACCCATTAGCGCAATCTGTACGTCTCCATATTCCCAGACCTGCAACAAATAAATCAAACCACGATTACATTTATTATAAATAGAGGCTACAGAAGACACTTTATGAAAACTAAATTTGAAGTTCAAAACTTTGGACTTGTTACACACCTCGCCAATCTTGCCAACATGATTTCACTCATTTTAACAGGTTGATTTGATAGAGTACGATATTTATTTTCTAAAATTACATTTATAAATTAGAACAACGCATTATAAAGTTCACACGTAAAAAGCAGCTTAAAAGTTTAACAAAATATGGTTAGATAGCATTACTTATAAATCATATTTGATAGATCACTTGTTTGTAAATTCCAGTGAACCCCGTTATAACCCAATCTTAAAATTTAGTACTTCTTTTCAACATGCACCCAATTTGACTCCTGACCCAGCCATCTTAGCGATGCATCCAAATATGCACACCATAATTTTACTAAAAAAATCATTTAAGAAATGCAAGAGATATCTAAGAGAAATATACCGGAAAATGAACCGTTAGCAACAGTTTGAGTGAAATTGTGGCACGGGTTGTGTGTACAAACTCAAAAAGGTTTAGTAGTCCCTCTAGATTGCAGCTTACTCCTTACCAACTACTCCTAGGCATTCTTCATCGTACTAAATCTCATGTGGCCCCGGCTCTGATTCAACTTCGCTAATCTATATGCAAACAACAAAAAGAAATGTCATGTTGAGAAGAAGAAAATCAAACGTGAAAGTGTACCTGTAAAATGTATATGCACTTAAAGCTTAGAAGCAAAATGTATATGCATTCAGAACGTCTAGTTAGCGTCATGATGAAAGTATGCACCTTTTTTTTAATCTTCTGGAAAGACAACGTCGAAACTTCTACTATATGATTATCATATATTTTTCCCCAGGTTGAATTCTCTGCACATCAAAAATACAAAATTTAAGGAAAATATTCCCAAACCCAAATCTTAAATTTATTTAGAAACGTAATCAAGAACACCTAAATAAATCAATCACCTTGAACTTACATGGACCCCTGCTTGTAGCAGATGGCGAATCTCTACATACGGTGGTTGATTTAAGATTATTGATTAGTGACTTCCCCGATTAGGCTTAGATCTACATATGATGGTCAGGTCATAGAAGCTTTCAAATGCCCTGCTCGCGCTGCAATGGAATCCGGTTGCATAGCATCCATGTATACTATATATTGTATGCCATCCGGTCATTGCGTCACAAAGGCAGGGCCGAAAGTTCTCGCTGAGATCACAAACATCATCATAGCCACAGAAAATTTTGAACTTTTATGAAAACCCATTAAGAGTGTAATAACGATATGTAACCAACCAAATCAATTGACGACCTTTCCTATTAGACGCCAAACATTCTGGTTTCATAAAACAGAAGATATGGTCATCATGGCTGCAAACCAATCGAGGCTGCCTCGCCAAAGCAGTTGATTTGTTGATCTAATGGCTTATTATAAGAAGTGGTACAAATATAAAAATTCAGCTCTGAATAAAGCGGTCCAAAACCATAAAAGGAGAGAGGAGTTATATATTTTAAGGCTCAGATCTTCAATTGTGGGAACCACCCGAAACACCCGTCCTGGCTGCAACCACAATCGAGGTGCGGATGCGTAACCAAGATATGGGTGTCCGTGAACGATGGCTCACAAAACACAATTTCAGAACATTATCATCATCGCATGTACTTTAAAAATTCCAAATACCTGTGGCATAAGTTGTAGGTATAAAAGGGACCTCGACGAAGCATAAGGCATAGGTATAAAAGGGACATCGACCCGCCATGGCTGCAAACACATATCCGTGTTGCCCCGCCAAGATACGGGCCGATTTGACACGTGACGGCAGCAAACAGGTTCCCCTGATGCCTTGCCAAGCCACGGCCCCTTTTAATCAAAACAACATTTTCATCACAAAATATCAGATTTACTCTTCATTATCTGCAACCACACTGAAAGAGTGGGCGTCCGACCAACATACGTCAACAATGCAAAGGCAGGCACCAAAGCGAACCACACTGGATTAAAAAAATTAACGTAAGCAGCTACTACCTTTATGAGCATAGTATGTAGTCCTTTTAGATAGTTTGTCCTTTATGTGCGCGATGACATTATTATTTATACCCGTGTGGACAGATCTGCAGTCACGTCATAACCCACCAAATTTGGCCAATCAAACGGTTTCTTTCTCTTGTGAAACTGCATAGACGAAAAGGAACATGTAAGCGAATGGTGAGTATTACTGTTCAGCAAGAATCGACTACCATGAAACCATTAGGGAGCATTTGGTTAAAAATAACAGATGCTTCCTCATTGTTTCATGGTAAAAACTCGCTACTTTACATCCGAATAAGTAATCTACAAAGATACTCAATAGAAAATCTAAAAATAGGCAGATATACAACCCGAATATGTAAAAAGTCTCTGTTGTAGAATGTTGATGGCTAGTATCTCCACACGCACACGCCATACACCGTCATTTCTTATTAAACTCCACACATTCTGCTCAAGTGTACCCATTAGCGCAATCTGTCCGCCTCCATATTCCCAGACCTACAACAAATAAATCGAACCACATTTACATTTATTATCAATAGAGGCTGCAGAAGACACATGATGAAAACTAAATCCGGAGATCGAACAATCATACCTTACTACATAATACATACCGTACACATGTCTCTTGTTACTCATATCGTCAAACTAACATGTAGAAATTGGCAAAGGAGAACAGGAAAGACCGCCATGGGTGTGACCAAATGGTGTGATCAAAGCATATAGCTTTGCTAAGTAGCCATTTCACTTCTGTTCAGTAAATAGTTAGGCTCAGATCAGCATGTGGTGTCCACTTCAAAGAAGTATCCGAGTCCCCCAACGGCTGCAAAGAGACGGCTTACATAGCAGCCACACATGGTATGCTACCCGCTTATTGCCTTGCCAAGCTAGGGTAGGAACTTCTCGCTCAAACCACAACAATCATCATAGCCCGGATAATGGAATAAACATGTAAATATTTTATACCAAGGTAATACAACCCAAATATCTATTTTTGATAAAACTGTGTTCCAATTTTATTCACTCAGCAATTGGGTTTAACGTGACGTCAACCCGTAGCGTCTGCAAAACGAAAGAATTGCCACGCCAAGCGACGGGTATATTAGTTTTGTCAAGCTAATAGGTTGTAGGAACCCGTAGGCGAGTACCCGCAACTAAAGAAAATGGTGAACCGTCAATGCTTCAAAGCTAAGAGCCTGTCCCGCCAATATGCGTATGACCCATAAACTTATTTACGTGCATTATAAGGAATTTAAATACAGTCGTCTAACTTACTTACGTGTAAAGCTAAGAATTGCCAGCCTGTCCCGCTGCAAAGCTAAAAGTCAATGTGAGCAACGGCGATACCTTACTGCAAGAAGGAACGACTATACTGTATACCTTGTAATAGAGAGGAATCACGTTCCCCTAGGAACAGTGATCCCCTCACACATCCCGCATATTTTAATCCCTCCCTCACACATCTCACATATCTTAATCACACTCTCCTCACCACATATCATACACACACTCACATGTTAAACATTAAACGTTGAGCCTGCAGAACACGTGTTAACCAACATTGTAATGGCTCAGAGTTGAACGCGTGCTACCGCCGATTGAAGCAACCGACTTGATATGGCTGCAAGCACGATGCCGTGATGCCACGCCAGAAATCAAGTCGACGACAGCGGTCATTACCGCCAACCTATCTATAGTTGGAAAGCGGCAAAAAACACGGTAAAACAATATCGTCATAGCCAATTATGAGACCAACTATTCATAACCGGCAACCACACCAAAACTGTGTTGCATCAAGTGGTATGAACACAAAGAGAATCAGATAGATCATATTTTTATTACTCAGTCTCCCAAAACATGAATCAAGCACGGATCATTCAACATGACTTAGTAAAAGCGGCTCACACTCACATGTTAAACATTAAACGTTGAGCCTGCAGAACACGTGTTAACCCACATTGTAATAGCTCAGAGTTGAACGCGTGGTACCGCCGATTGAAGCAACTGACTTGATATGGCTGCAAGCACGATGCCGTGATGCCACGCCAGAAATCAAGTCGACGACATCGGTCATTATCGCCAACCTATTTATAGTTGGAAAGCGGCAAAAGACATGGTAAAACAATATCGTCATAGCCAATTATGAGACCAACTATTCATAACCGACAACCAAACCAAAACTGTGTTGCATCAAGTGGTATGAACACAAAGAGAATCAGATAGATCATATTTTTATTACTCAGTCTCCCAAAACATGAATCAAGCACGGATCATTCAACATGACTTAGTAAAAGCGGCTCACGTGGCGGCTGCAAACAGGATCCCCTCATGCCTTGCCAAGCCACGACCCCCATTTAATCAAAACAATAACTTCATTGAAAACTATCATATTTTCTCTTTATGATCTGCAACGACAGTAAAACTATGGTCGCCCGATTAAGATCACTCAGCAATGGAAAGAAAACCAAGAACAAAAGTAAACCACACTTTTCTATGAACAGCAACACGATCGCATCAATACATCTATACGAAGGTTAAAGAGGCATCATACCGGCATGGCTGCAGTCACAAACGTGTGATGCCCCGCCAAGACACGGTTGACTTAGCGTCAATAACACAACAAAGTTACCAAACAGGCAGCAAGACACTGAAATCCGTTATTTTTTTATAACCCAGTGTCACACACCCCCAACTAACAACAGAATAACATATGAAACAAAAACCCTAAATTAATAGAAACCCTAATCAAACAATAGGATCCCCAATTAACCACAAATTAAACAGAAACCCTAAATTAATCAAATTACTCACACGCAATTAACCACATGCCAACATATCAAACAAAACACCTAAATTAATAGAAACCCTAAATTAAATTAAACGTACCAACTGAGTTGGTATTTATGATAAAAATATCATCCAAAAGATATTTCCAAAGAGAGCAGTTTCAGAAACATGGAAGATCATCCCAAAGAGAACAGATGATCCAAAGATCAAAGATCATACCAAAGAGATGTGTGAGGAATACTTTGATCATTACAAAGATGAAAGATCATCCAAAGTCAAACGGGCTAAAAAGTATTCCCTCCATCAATAAGGGAAACCCTCCATCAATAAGGGAAACCCCTCCATCAATAAGGGAAACCCCTCCATTAATAAGCGAATCCATCAAACCCCTCCATTAATAAGCGAATCCATCAATAAGGGAAACCCCGAATCCATCAATAAGGGAAACCCCTCCATCAATAAGCGAGTGTGTGTATGATATGTGGTGAGGAGAGTGCGATTAAAATATGTGGTGAGGAGAGTGTGAGATGTGTGAGGGAGGAGATGTGTGAGGGAGGGAAATATGTGGTGAGGAGAGTGTGAGATGTGTGAGGGAGGGATTAAAATATGGGGGATGTGTGAGGGGATCACTGTTCCTAGGGGAACGTGATTCCCCTCTATTATAAGGTATACAATTTCCATGCATGTGCATGTGTGTAAGGGTAGTTGAGAACTTGCGATCATAAATTATAACATGGTACTCGAGTATTGTACTATTAGACGATAATAAGAACATATAGATCCTAGAGATACTCGATATTGGCATAAGTACGTCCTTGCGCATCTACCAACATTGTTACCATTTCGTGGAAAAACTGAACATAATCATTATTAAGTGTGTGTTACGCTGGTAAACATTATTTGGTATTGATAACCTACCATGAGTACTAAACTGCGCGTTAAGTTGATTAGGGTTTTATAGGACCAACATTCAAACAAATGATCGATCACAAGTACGTATGTCTTGTTCCTGTAACTAGTTTTTTCCCGAGGCCAGAAAATATTCAAAAGATGCAGTATTTAGGGGACTAAAAAACTTTATCCATATGAACACGGTAAAAACAATCTGGACTGATTATTAGTAGTCCCCGTAATACGAAAGAAATAATATGTTAACGTGTAATTATGTTGCTGAAGAAAACAGTTGCGTTTTGCTTTCATGGATGATACGTCAACCAAACAAATTTTATAAAGTTGACATAAGAGATTTGACTCCTTAAATCAGCATCACCTGTAATATTCGAGAAATTTTGAAATTTGTAGAAGATATTAGTTGGAAAGATTCCTTTACCATTAATATTCCTTAAAAGCAACATGCATCTATGTTTCGAATTGATCATTAAGGGTCCGTTTGGTTTAAAGCCGGATTTTACTTTAGGTATAGGTTTATAAAGTGAGTGGTTTAGGTTTGGATTTTAATTTAGGTTTTGAATATAAAATTATTTTAAAAATATTAGTGAGAGAAAATATATAAATAATATTATATTACATTATTAAAATTTTATAAAATAAAATAAACTAAATTATTTATATAAAATAACTTTTAAATAAAAATGAATGATAATATGAAAAGAAGATCCCACAAATAAAAGAAAAAAACAAAAAATGTCAGAACAGTTTTTGCAAAAGTGGATAATATTACCCCTAACATTTATGTATGCCCCGATTTTAGGTACTTAATCCAAACCTGCCATATATATTAACCAAACATTACATTTTAATGGTTAAAGTCAAAAACCCAAAACTAACTGTCAACCAAACGGGCCCTAATAGTAAGCATCAATCTGATAAAGTATAACTTCAACTAGTGTAAAAGCAAATCAGTAATTGTTTATAAAAAAAAGAGCATTCTCAACGAAAACATATTTCCTCAAAACATACTTTAATAATATTATACATTATGTATCAAAAACTTGTATCATAAAAATGAGTGAATTACAAAAATCGTCCCTAAAGTATGGCCAAAATGCATGTTTTATCCTAAACGTTATGAAAGTGTAAGAATCATCCCTATTTAAAAACTTTAATGCAAGTATCGTCCTTAATGGAGATATTGCTTGGGACGAAACATGCAAAATGGCCAAAACATTTGGGACGAAACATGCAAGATAGCAAAACTTCAAAGATGAAAATTTGCAAAATAGTTTGATTTTGGGACGATATCAGCATTTTCAAAATATTTAGGACAAAACCTGCAAAATGACCAAACTTCAGGAACGATTTATGTAATTCTCTCTATAAAAATATACATAATTTATGAAATTTGGTTGGGTGTATATGAATTTATCCTTATAAAAAGTTCTGTTAACTTGTACGGAGTACTAAGTATAAATCATTTCAACTTTGTCTTTTAATTTTAAGCAATTAGATATCATTAAACAATATGTGCAATTAAATAATACACTAGAATTGGATGATCATATCTAATAAATATCATTATTTAAACAATATTTATATAAAAATGACCAAAACGTCATGGTACGGTAATTCACGGCTCAAATCTTGGCTAAAACGCGAGCTTCATAGCGCAAGCTCGCGTTTGGGGTGTGACATCGTATTTTCTAGGCAGAATGATGTCATAACACGAGATTAATAGCGTAAGATACCATATAGGTGTTTGCATGTTTGAGATTGTGTTTATTTCAAAATTATCTTGTTATCGTTATTAAAAAATTAAGAATTTATTTGTTGTGTTCGCCGAAGACTTTTGATAATCGAATATCAGCATTTGCAAACCTTCAAAGCGCAATAACAATATGTGTGAGCTCATGCTGTTGTAAAACACGGCTATAACATCCTATCTATTTACCAATATAGCCTCAACTAAAAAGAGAATGAACGAACAAGAGAATAGAGTTTTTGAAGAAAAATAAAGAGAAAGGACTGATATTGAAGGCTGACGTTGAGAAAGCATATGATAGTATTAACTGAGGTATTTACAAAACGTGATGAAAAAATGAGTTTTGAAGGTAATGCAAGTGGATGAGGTTTGTTTACTCTTCTCCTCAATGTCTATTCTTGTAAACGGGTCTCTAACGTATGAATTTGGACTTGAAAGGGGTGTTAGACAAGGTGACCCTCGTTCACCGTTCTTGTTTAATCCTAGGGGAGGGGTTAATCACAGTCACTAGTCAAGCGGTGAAAGAGGCATATTTATAGGGATTAACGTGGGGTTGGAATATAGTTATTGTGTCACACCTTCTATATGCAGATGACACCATATTTTTTGGGGAATAACAAAAAATGTAGTCTCCTATGTGTGATTTTAAGTGTTTCGGGGATGTCTCTAGGTTATGCATAAACTATAATAAGAGTAGAGCTTATATAATTTGAGTCGGAGGATATGGATAGATGGATGGCATGCGACATTTTGGATTTTCCTTTCAAGTATTTAGGTTTACCGATTGGTGAATACTTGAGACTTGTCAACTCGTGAAAACATGTTATTGACAAATTCAAAAATCGTTTAGCTAAATTAAAAGCGATGTTTCACTAAACTAAACATCTTTCTTAGAAGTAAGGCGATGTTCCTTGAAATTACGATTTTTATTTGATTTGATTCTTGACATCACTATTAACACCTAAACTTGGTAAAATAACGTCAACAATGAACTAACGCACCTTCACATGGAATAATGAACATTTAGAGCTGGGTTACATGGAGTTGATGCAAATTTAATATCATCGAGAATTAACTTTAGCCCGACAAAGAGTGTTGCTATGTTTTATGGAACTCGGTTTATATCGGTCTTTCCATCGCTTTGGTCGGACATTTATACCAAAGCCGACATATCACACATGTTAAATGGGTTTGTGATTCGGCATGTTTAGACAATTTAACCTATTTAACGTATATAATAAAATATAAATAATTTTTAAATAAAAAATATTAAATAATTGACGAGTCGACTCAATTAATTTACTCTTAGCCCGAACCTTACATGTTTAATAAATGTGTTAGATGGATCAATCCAAACCGATCTAAAATCTATTTAAACTTATTCTAAAGATATTAGTTTTCGAATCAGTTTCAAGTCAAGTTTTGTATCAGGTTATTAATTACCATTCCTAAATTTATTATGTTCCTTTTTTTGTATACATGAAAATTTTTCTTAAAAAAAAGAATCAAAGACTTGTTTATAGTACACTATTTAATTCACAAAACTTATTACAAATGTATAACTCGTATTCAGATAATCTAATAAAATACAATGAGATTTGATGATGGAGTACAGTAACATAATAATCACATAAATATTCTTTTGACTGTTTGACAAGTTAATTAAAAAACCTCAAAAAAAGAAAGAACTTAAAAATCAAAACAAACAAATTTGAAACAAACAATAGACTATCAATAGCCACACATCATACAATAAAAATAAGTATAGACACTCACACTTAAAATACAAGCACAAAAAAAACCACCACGAGCCTCTACCAACATTGACGCCCCCGTAAGCTAGAATTCTTAATTCATGAGTTGTAGGGAGGGAATTATATCACCACAAACAGAGACTAAAGCAAGTGTTGGATTCAAAGCATGGATCACCAATAATGAAGGCATTAACGTTCCCAAGAATCCACCAATTAATTATTTTTTTCCAAACACCCATAGGTAGATCTAAAAGAATAGAGATATGAGCACACAATTCGACCACATTATCATAATATGGAGAAAGTACGAAACCTAGATAGTTGCATCTTTTATCAAGCTCCTCACGAACTGGAATTCTCCTTTTTAAAACTCTACACACAAAAAAGTTTACTTTTTTAGGAACCATCTTATTCCATAATGTTTCTTGACCGCCGTTCTTACCATATCATCGGCAGTTGGGTTGGAATCCGAGTGATGGTTCGAATATTTCCACTTCTAAGTATTCTCCTCGGCTAATCTCGAAATATATTTAACCAAAAACTCCCATCCCCATTTATCCCACAATGAATTAAAATAATGGTATTTTGCAAAACATTTAATAATTCTTCAAACTTATTGCATATCCTACCTTTGATATTCTTCACTCAATCCCATTTCCAAAGCCACCCATTATTCACCCAAGACCTTTTTTCGCCACAAAACCCTCTTTTCCTCAACCACTCCTTCAAAAGAAGATGAAAGTATTCTATTCCTAAACCATCATTCTCGTCACATATTATAATTATATCACATCACACATCACCCCCTTTGATCTGGCCCCCACATTCTAATCTCGCCTAATCACTATGAATATTCTTTATAACCCTAGCCCATAAAGTCTCTCCTTCCCTCCTAAACCCCACCACCATTTTTCTAGTAGTGATATGTGTTTGCTTGTATAGACCCAACATTTAAACCCCCAGGTGAGGCTAGTAACGTGTCCTATTTAAGCCATGCTATCTTATTATTCTCACCCACGCCACCTCAAAAGAAATTTTTCTAACACTCTCAAGTTGTTTAAGCACACTCAAAAGCACGCGACACAAAGAAAAACTATACAATGGTAAGCTGCCACGAACCGACTTAACCAAAGTTAATCGAACCAACGTCATCGTTTTAGCTTTCCACACCACTAAATGATTCTTGAATTTCTCAATAACGGGGTGTCACGCGTTGGAACGTCTCATGTTTTCACCAATCGATAAACCTAAATACGTGAAAAAAATATCCAAAATACCGCATCCCATCCATCTATCCATATCCTCCAACTTTGAATAATTGATTCCAATTCCATAAAGTATACTCTTATTATAGTGTATGAGTAGCCTGGAGACTTCCCCGAAAGACATGCGGACGCACATAAGAGACTTCACACTTTTTTTGTTCAGTTCCCTAAAAAATTGATGTCATTCACATATTAAATGGGTGACACAATAGCCATATTCGACCCCACATTAATCCTTCTAAGTATGCCTCTTTCAACCGCTTGACTAGCGATGGCGTTTAACCCCTCCGCCGCCAGACTAAACAAGAACGGTGAAAGGGGGACACCTTGTCTAACACCCCTTTCAAATCTAATAAAACCCCGTTTACAAGAATAAACATTATGTATGAGCGTAAAGAAACCTCTACCCACTTGCACCATTTCCCCAAACCCTAATTTTTTCACTATGTTTAGTAAATACCCGAGTTAATATTATCATATTCTTTCTCGAAGTGAACCTTCAATATTATCTATTTCTCTTTATTTTTCTTCAAAAACTCTTGTGTCTCATTCATTCTCTTCTTTATTGAGGCTACTATGGTAAATATGATAGGATGTTATAACCGCATTTTACAAAAGCATGATAGGAACAAATATGATTTTGCGCTTTCAAGGTTTGCAAATGGTGATATTTGGTTATCATAAGTCTTTTGGCGAACACAAAAAACAAACTCTCTAAATTTTTGAATAACTATAATAAGATAATCTAGAAATAAGCACAATCCCAAACAGGCAAACACTGATACTAGAAAGTTATAGTCTATTTTATCTTTATTATAGAAATAGGAATATTTTATGCGTTATATTGGTTTGTAAAATAAGCTTCATTGTTAGAGCATGTGATACGGTCTCGTGTCGTGGGCTCCTGTCATGAAGAAAGTAAATGTCATGTAAGCTTTTCTTCCATAACACTAGAATTATCATATATGAGATAACACGCTCCCTGGTTAACACCCAAGATTTTTTCTTCCATAACACTAGATTTTTTTCATTTGTACTTGTCTTTTAAAATAAAACCAAGAACTTTTATAAATCTTGTTTTCTTCTTTATATAAAATTTGTACCCTGGTCAACAAACGAAGAAGCTTCGTTGAATCGTAAAGCGTGCTAAGCCTTAATATTTCCCGACTCAGCGGTGTCTACTTACCTGTCAACATATTTTTGTTATGCTTCTTTAGATATTTTTTAAAGCCCGCTCGTTATATATTTGAAGTATTTTATTACAGAACATATCGCGGTATTGGTTATCCTCAATTTTTGGGTATTAAGAATTTTCGATGAAACATTTGGCCAAAATTTCTTCCTCGGTTTGCTTCCAATAACTACGATCCACCATTTTCTCCGCTTCTTCTCGGGTATGTTTTGCAACATTTTTTCGCCCCTTTTTCGAAGAACACGCACCTTCGTGTTAAGGATTATTCGAATGAAGGATTATTCGGATTAGAAGAGGATGAAGAACGCAATAATTAAGTATTCGGTATTTGATTGTGCATATCGCAAAAGTAACAATTGATCCATTAGTTTAGATCCGATTGAAGTATTATCCTTTGATATGTAAAAGATATATGAAATGTGTAAAGGGATAAAAAATTTTGTGGTGAAAATAGCCAAAAATTAAATATGGCTAGTTTTTTTTAAATGGCTTTTTTTTTTGAAAAAAAAAACCTTTTACATTTAAAGGACTTTTATAAATATTTTTTTTAAAATAAAATAAATACATAAACACGAGGTTATAACGCAAGACTGGATACGGTGTCGTGTTGTAGGTGCGTTATGGCCATCACTCGCGTTTGCGTTATAAAACTCGCGTTTCAGTCATGGTGTAACCCATGAGTTTTCATATAAAAGTTGTTTTAATAGTCATATTTATTAGATATGATCACCCAATTTCGGTGTACTACTCAATGAACATACTGTTTAATGATATATAATTACTTAAAATCTATTGATTTATAACTTAAAAGGAAAGTTAAAAGAGAAAGTTTGAAATGCTTTAGTAGAACTTTGTCTTATAAACGAATACTGGTTTGGTCTGACACTAGTGCTTTTCTTGCATCTATAATTAGTGTGTAGCTTATAGTTGAAATTCTATATTAATGATCAATTCGAAACATAGATGCATATTGCTTTTTCAGATATGCATATATCGATGTTAGTTTGAAAAATGAGCATCAAAGCATAATATTACAGGTGATGCCGATTTAAGGAGTGAAATCTGTTATGTCAACTTTTATAAAATATTGTTTGGTTGACGTACCATCCATGAAAGCAAAACGCAACTGTTTTCTTTAGCTAGCTTCTTTACTATGATGACACGTTAACTTATTATTTTTTTCCTTATACATACAGTCCAAATTGTTTTACTGTGTTCATATGAATGGGCTGGTTTTCTGTATAGGGTAAAGTTTTTTCGTCCCCTAAATACTGCATCTTTTGAAAAATTTCTAGCCTCGGGCGAAAACTAGGTACTCGAACAAAACATACGTACACATGATCAATCATTTGTTTGATTGTTGGACCTATAAAACTAATCCACTTAACGCGCTGTTTAATACTCATGGCGATGGTACATTATCAATAACAATACTACGTAAGATTTACCAAGTTAACACACTTAATAATGAGAGAAAATTCTTGTTTTGAGCCATGTCCCCTTAGTTGTAGACACTATTTGGCCAGACAAGGTTTAGGTTCCTGTTTTGGCCATGCTCTACCTAAACGTGCTCTACTCGACCTAAAAGTGCTCTACTCCTGTCACGTGTTAGTCGCTGTGATAGGTAGAGCCTGAAAAAGTGGGGTAGAGCATGTCATGTGTCAGTCGCTGGGATAGGTAGAGCAATTTTTGGGTAAAGCATGACCTAAACCAGAAAAACACAAATGTTTGACCAGATAACGTTTACAGCATAGAAATATGGCTGAAAACCGGAATTTTCTCATAATAATGATTAAGAGTATGTTAACTTTTCATCAACAAATGAGAATCAAAAGTATCAAGTTTTTTCACGAAATGGTAACAATGTTGGTAGATGTGCAAGGACGTACTTGGTTATGCCAATATCGTGTATCTCTTGGATCTATCTGTTGTTATTATAGTCCAATAGTACATACCCAAAATCGTGTTTCATATTCAATACTCGAGTACCATGTTACTACGTATAGTTTATGATCGCAAGTTCTCACCTACCAGTCTACCCTATACACACATGCACATGCATGGAAATCCCTATAAATAGGAGGCACTCTTCATCTCATTTTCTCATACCACAACCAAACACACTAAGAAAAGTCACAAAGTTCTTCGAAGGTTTCTAATTTTAGCGATATTTGAACAATGGCAGGAATGATGATCAAGGTTTTATGTGTTCTGGTGGCTAGCATGGTGTTGTCAGCCCCATACACTGAGGCTATCAGCTGCATTCAGGTCATTGGTAGTTTGTCGCCGTGCCTTGGCTACTTAAGGTCTGGTGGTTCGGTTCCTGGGAGGTGTTGCAGTGGTGTTAAGAGTCTTAATGCTGCTGCAAAATCGACCGCTGACCGGAAAACTGCTTGTAGTTGCCTTAAGAATGCTTACTCGTCTAACCGTGGTCTCAATGCTGGTAACGTCGCTGGCCTTCCCAGCAAGTGCGGTGTTAGCGTTCCTTACAAGATCAGTCCCAACACTGACTGCTCCAAGTATGTCAAAATTAAGAGCATCATATCTCATATTAATTGCTAAAATAATTACTGAATAATTAAGCTTAATATTATAAGGTTCTAATTGATGAACGCTTTTGATATGCTTGGTTTTGCAGGATCAAGTGAGATTTACTCTTAAACGTGCATGGATCATTCAATCACTTGGCTTGTGAGAGATTTAATAACGTTTTCGGTATAATAAAAATGGAGAACTTAGCTTGTTTTCCTTTAGTTTGTGAAGGGACATCTATAGCATTTCTCCTTTTGTTATGTACCAGTAGTCCAGTATCGTGTTTAGTTTTATGTAATGTTCTTTTCACGTTATGCTATATCTTGGTGCATTCCTCGTCTCTGCTATCAATATTTCATCGACCCAGTTATATATGGTTTTCCACTTAAATCGCGACATGATATGTATGAACGACTTTATTGTATTGAGCTATACCATAATGACTGCGGGTACTTAAAAAGGTTAGTTATCTCGCTGTAAGAGGACCCAAGCTATGAGAAAAAAAAAACTTAAGTTAATAAGTTTCAGACTTTACACTTA
Source organism: Glebionis coronaria (assembly GCA_025667525.1). Classification (NCBI taxonomy): domain Eukaryota; kingdom Viridiplantae; phylum Streptophyta; class Magnoliopsida; order Asterales; family Asteraceae; genus Glebionis; species Glebionis coronaria. The sequence continues at coordinate 573,918,431 of CM046881.1, forward strand.
ACTAAGAAGTAAATAACATATGATCGAATCACACATCTAAGCCCGTTACATAAGCGAAATATTATATTCACATCAGTAACAACCTTGTTAAAATTACTAAGACATGTATGTATTCCTCTTTTAGCATTGGCCACGTTAGTTTTCTTGTTGTCCACAATATTAGCCACTTTCACATTACTCCCATTTGATCCTAAAACCTCATTATTTTCAACTCAATTTGGTACATGAATCAATAGGGTTCGAGGTACTTGCCTCGTCTCTTTATGTATTTTGTGACTCAGACGAGGAATCTCTACACCATTGTTTGTTGACTTGGAATTGGTGGCGTATTGATCCTCCTCCCAACATACTGTCGATATAAGCTTTATTGGAGTATTCTCCACCTTTCTCGAAGTCGTTACCTTCTCTCTACGTACTTATTCGAGAAATTCAGAGTTTGCGAAATCGAATTGTTTATACTTGTTTAGTCGTTTAGATGCCTTACCTCAAATTCTTAGGGAAGACATTTTCTTTAAATCCCAATCTCTTTCGCTTATATATCTAAGCTTCCCATTGATTCAAGTAATTGGGCGTCTAATCCTTGTTGCATCATTTTAATCTTGTAGATTTGGTTTTGGCTTGTTTTTGTTCTCCTCTTTTTGAGGCTTCCTCTTAATATATTCTTTGTTGTTCCAAAAAAACTAGCCATTTTCAAATTCGTCTACGTACCACTTGTACTAGCCTAATTTTTCTTCCACACCGGTCTATACACACGTGTTTAGTTGGTTTAATAAACTGAAAATTCAGCGCAGCATTAAGTTCATCCTCAACCCATGATACAATGGAAAGTTTAATAGCATGTTGCATACACACAATGCATTATATAATGACATATCATGAGTACGTTTATTTATCATGTGTGCAGAGAAGAATCGTTTAATTACTATTTCAAATAGGACCCATATCGTTGGAAGTACTAAGTAGTGTCAAGTGAAAATTGATTGAATAAATTTAAGTATCAATGCATTGTGGTTACATAGTATAAAAAAGGTAAGTTGTGGATGGCAACGACATGGCGATGTATTAAACTCTGTTCGATACGATGGGTTGTGGATGCCCTAAGAAATACCATGAAATATCTTTTTAGTAGCATTTTGAAACCCCTCATTGGTCTACACATTTTGCTTTTGAGCTTCAACAACAACACGTTTCGGACAAGGTATTTCATCCTTAACAAACACCATACACACTCTGCACCTAGGTGGTTTCCATTCGTATTACATTAATTCTAACACTTGGTCTAAGCACAAACATACCACAAACTCGCTTACACAAAAACAAATCTACTTTCTCTCAACTCTTCATCTTGCCACCATCCTCACCATATGGTTCTATTCAGTATCCAGACGGAGTAAATATTTTATTACTTCATACTAGAACTGTATGACTATAGAATTTAGGTTACCTATACGGTTAAAAAATGATTTAACATGACATATGGAGGTAACAATATTTGATTACTATATGTGAGTTTGTAAAATTTAGGTGACCTAATTAGGGCTTACCTGAGTTATGTCATAGTTCTGTATGTGCTACGTTGAAATAGTTTCGATTCAATAATTTATTTGAAAAGTAGATCCATAGATGTCACCCCGTAAGTGTAATATTGACGAAACACGATACGGAATAGTTGTAAGTGATCAATCTAAAAGTGAAAAAATTGAATATGCAAATCCAATATCTCATGTAATATGATTTCAAAGTTAACAAATAACCTTGATGAGCTACTCATTTTATTACCAATTGGTTTTAGAATAAAACTTGAGTGGATTTATATGTTAGACTTGGTGAGATATTAGGCCAAGGATTCCTACAATTGGTATAAGATCCAGGTTGGGCCCAGTGGTGATGTAGATTGTGTTCTCTCGGTTAAACCTCGGTTCGACGGTATTTGTAAACCTTGTATCGAAAGGAAGTCGGTTAAAAGGCGGGGTGTTCCTATGGTAAAGGTTGGCGGCATGAAAAAGGTGAGATCATGGCTCTAGTTGAGGGAGGTATTGTTGGTGTGCAAACCCAATAACACACATCGGTTGTAATATAACCTCATAGTCAGCATAGTTTTAGAATGAAAAATCAGTGAGCTTATATGTTAGACTTTGTGAGCGAGATGATGGACCAAGGATTCCTAAAATTTGATTTATATGTATCAGGGCTAAAATGATTCACCGAAAAGCCAGCTTTTTCAAGTGTTCGTAGGGGAACGTTCTGTTAGTCCGAGAAGGTTTTTGGCAACAAGACAAGCACATATATCAGTCTCATCGAGAGCTAAAGTTTCTAAAATCAAACTCTAAATATATATAATTTTTGGGTTGATTTCAGTGCGAAGCATACTTGATGTGAAAACTTATATTAAACCTGTTTGATTCGCTCAAGATTAATCAAGAGCCAAAACCCTAAAAGATTTCCGATATATTTAAATGCGAGAAGAAACGATAATCACATGACTTGAGAAGTGAACGTGGTTGAGGTATGCATATACTATCATCACCGTTACGGGTCTATTTCACAATATGTTAAAAAGGACATACATATTGACACGACATTGAGGAATTTGGCTTTAGTTAATTAGCGGTCGAAAAAAGCAAACCTTAACCTATCTTTTGCTATGATGGAAAGCTAGTTGCTGTGTAAACCATATATACAGATGAATGTAGTTATAATTAATCAGAGAGAAGACCACAACCGTGATTTACTCTTCACTTCAATTGTATTTTACATATTGTGGAGTGTCACTATATATGCACCATGCCCAATCTTTCTACACAACATTTGTGTGCGTGGGTTATAACAAAAGGATAAATACGGTGAAAAGTGATACTCCGTAATTTTGAACATGACAAAGGTTTAGACATTAAAGCAGGGGTGTCCCGTGAATGCCCGGAACACCTATAGATTGAAAATAATACAAAAGAAAAGCTGTTTAGGCTGGGGGGGGGGGGGGGGGGGGTGTATTCAAAAAGGTAACGGGTAAGACATTTAAAAGGCTCATCATGCTTAAAGAGAAAACTTAATTTGAACATACCATTTTCACAATACAATGGTAATATAAGCTGGCATATAAACCATTTGTTTGAAACTTTGAACCATGATATGTCATCTCATTGTGAATGCCTTTATAAAGGTAAATGAGATTTTCTCTATTTTGATTACTTTTTGGTTTGGACTTAAATGCATGGAGGGGTTAATCAGAGTATCTGCCTGACTGACCCGGCCACTTCTTTGTTCGCTGAGACGGAACTTAGACACTTTTGACAGAAAAGCCAATTTGAAAAGTATTTATTTTAAGGGTCACTGCTTAAATTAGTTCTGAAATTTTAAGCAATATCTCAAATTAGTTCTGAAATTTAAAAGAGTTCAATAAGTAGCAGCAAATATTAAATGAGATAGATGGCGATGCTCTCTTAGATCCTAAAACAAGAAATCTTGCTTTTGTTGGGGAAAATTTCAAATGCGAACAAAGAAAGCGTATATGAACAGAAAGCCGAATTAGAAAATCTTGAAAGCTAACAAGACACAGCACTATACGCAACATAATGCATAAACTATTTAGGACAAATAAATGTTTGACACGTCTAAAATAGGGTATTTGATATTAGGGACGGAACCATGAGATAAAACAGGGACGGAATTAGGGTGGGTCATGTGGTTTCTAATATTCTACAACTAGTTTTAATGCCCGCGTACGCACGGGTCTTGTACATAAAGGATAGATTAAGTAGTAATTTCATTACTACGATTTTATGTATTATATATAATTATATAGATTTTAAAAATATCTGATATTTATATGTTTAATTAGTTTGTTGTTTTACTGTGCACCGTGTAAATTTATATAAACTTGCCTCAGTTTTAATATTTCGAATTTCATACTCTTTTTTACTTTCGGTATTTTTGTTCTAAATAGTTCTATCTTAATTAGTAATAAACAAACTATTTACATCAAAATTTCACGTACATGATTTATAAATACATGATTTTATAATGCTTAATATTATTCCATGAAACAATATTAAACTTTTAATAATTAAATAGTTACGATGTTCATTGATCCACGAGTTTTAAATGATTTTTCATTATGTGATAATATTAATTGATATTTTGTATAAATATTTGTTGCACAGATGATTTGACTTTGTTTAACTAAAATGTTAACTATCATTTTCTAGACACTGGGTGTTAAGTAACACATAACGACCTAAAAAAATATATGTTGTTGTAATATGTAAAATCCTATTTATTTATTTTAATCTCACACCGATGTCTCAAGTCCGCATTCATTTTGATATTTATATTCATGTTAATAATAATTTAACTAAATTGCATTGCTTAACTTTGTTAAGTGTCAAAATAGAAACAGAAAATAATTTGTGTTTTTATTTGAATATATATAATCATGCGATTTGTTGATTTCTTTATATAACATATATGTTATGTTTTTAAAATACAAATTCAAAAGGTTATAAAGTTTAAGGGGTATTTTGTTACTTTATAAAGTTACTAAAAAATATGAAAAATTATAATTTTACACTTAATTCCATCTTGTTTATTTAAAATATAACCATTGAAGTTTTATCAATCCCCTCCTCTTTTTTAAAGTTTTTATTTTCATAAATTTGACACATATATCTTTGTGTGTTTTAATCAAAATCATCCATCAAAATTTTTAACTTTGACTAAACTGATTTCAATTTTGACTTTTTTGGACCAATCATATTGCTTAATTTTGCTTATGTGTCAAAATCAAGCTATTTGATTGGTCAATTATTTTTTATACAACCTCCACTTTTCATTAAAAATCTCAAAGAATCTAATTTTTTTATTATATAAAAGATATAAAGTGTGTAATTTCATTTACAACTACTATAAGCGTGGTTTCTCAAAATTTGTTTATATTTATGTACCTAATTTTACACATTTAAAAATGTTAACAAACTCAAGATATTTTACAAATTTATTTAAAGTGTTTATAAAAAGTGTGAAAGTGTCATCCGTTTAATAAGAATGTTTGTTTACTCACCAAAGTATCAACCTCTTTGGATACTTTTTCTTCGGTATGGTGGTCTTCTTTTTTTCATTAGGTTCATCTCCAAGATTGAGTCCTGATCCTCAAGTAGAATATTTTGATTAATCTTAAGCATTGTCTTCATTTTTTCGAAGTTCTTATTAAAGGGCTCAATCCTTTTGAAAGAAGTTGTTATACTCACGTACTACTAAATTTAAAATTAGATTATTTGTATATCTAAATAGAGGGATATTGTTGGGTCAGCAATTAATGACTTTAAATAAGTTATTAGGTTTGATCATAAAATCTCATAAGTGTAAAACGTTCAATAGAATGATGTTTTTGCTGGATAATGTTCACTAAAAAGATGCTTGCACTGAAGGGAAGTGTTGCTGAAGACATAGTTCAACAACAAATCTACCAAAAATATTGGAAGACAAGAAGTTTTTACTTAAACAGATGAGACGGTTAGTAGTTGGAGACCAAATCTTGAAGAAAAAGTTTTAATTAAGTATAGCTTGACAATACAATATTGAAAGATGTCATATTTACTCTTGGATGGTAAAAAAAGTCACCTATAAGGTTTATAAGACGGAAAAAAAATAAGTATAAAGTAAATCTCATTGTGGAATCATTCCTTGTAAAGTTGGTAATAAGTATAACCACTTTTCCTTTTAAGTACAATTTATAGATAATATTTAACTTGATTTATTTAATGAGATTTTAAACACCCATTGAAATACTCATATCTTGTATTAGAAAGTAATTAAACACTTCCAACACCATTTCACTCCCAACATGAACGTTAAAGAATGACTCACTGTTGATCATCGGTTTAAGACTTAAACTCGTAACATTGGTTTGTAGTTTAAGTTAGAGAAGATCATCAAACATTGTCATCATTATAACAAATTTGTCTTGTGTTCACGCTTTTTTTTACACTTTAGACAAGTGTGAACTTTATTTATAAAATATTCACACTTATGAGTGTTAAGAACTATTTCAAAATTCTTCACACTTAAATGTGTGAAGTGTTAAAAATTTCACCAATAAAAGTATGATAATATGTTTTATAAGACATACTTCCAAGTATTCACACTATAAAGTGTGAATTTTATTATAAATATTCACTTTTACACGCGTGAAATTATTTATTAAACTGAACTTGTTCACCCCAAGAAAACTAATGATAGTGACTATGAACTTGTCAGATTCACACACATTAAAATGTGAAAAAGTGTTATTAAGAGTGTGAAAAATTAACTCATTTGTTATAGTACGTTGAGCCACTTTGGTATTCCGTATGCAAAATATGTCATATATTCTTTGATTATGTTTTATTAAGAATGATGCGTCAAACAGTATTTTGGTGTCTTTGTTTTTTACTCGAATTTATTATATCTTTAATAAAACAAATTATTTGTTGCCACACAACTTAATATAACTTACCGTTGTATATATTTCTTGTAAGTAATAAGTTTGATTATCGAAAGACTTGTAAAATTAAAAAAGTTCTTTCATATATATATATATATATATATATATATATATATATATATATATATATATATATATATATATATATATATATATATATATATATATATATATATATATATATATATATATATATATATATATATATATATATATATATATATATAGAGTGGAGTTATTCTAAAACATATCTTATAATAAAATAAATGAGGTGAAATCTCACCCCTTGGATCAAAATCACCTAATTTGATAAAAAAAATGGTATCTTTTTTGTAAACTCTCAAACTTTAAGGGTAATTGTAGAAAATAATTAAAATTAAAACGTCCCAAATTAGCCCGATCAAAAAACACACACTTCACATACTAAAAAACGATCAAAAAACACACAGTACACTCTGAATCCTCTCGAATCCACCAAATCCACCAAATCAAACCTACTGAATCCTCTCGAATCAAACAAATTAAACAACGCATACTCTCGTAATTTTTTTTTAATTTTTTGATTAATTTATTTGAATGATTTGTGTTAGAATGTGTTAAAAATGATCTATGATGCTCTAGAATGCGATAGGATATCAAACATATATCAGGTTTTGTGTAAGTGTGTGTTTATGATTGATGTATAAAATGTGTTTGATATAATGTCTCAATGAGAATTATAAAGTTCTCTTTGATATAGAAGTGATTTGGTAAAATCATAACTGTGATGGAGTAGGAAACACTATGATTGAGTAGAACTAATATTATGATGGAGTAAAACTAATACTATGCATGCGATTTGGTAAATTAGAACTGTAATGGAGTAGAATTATTTTTAATGTGAATATGCTTGAGTAGGATAAAGTTGTATTTTGAGGTTTTGTCGAAATTAAGTATTTGTATGTAATATATAAGTGATTTGATAAAATTATAACTGTGATGGAGTAGGATTAACACTATGATTGAGTAGAATTAATATTATGATCTAGTAAAACTAATACTATGCATGTGATTTGGTAAAATTTTAATAATAATAAGCAAATTTTATTCTACTGCATTACAGTTAAATTTTAATGCACTGTAATGCAGTAGGTCACTTGCATTGTTCTTTCTACTACATTACTGTTTAATTTTAATGCACTGTAATATATTACGATACTTGCATTTTTATTTCTACTACATTACAGTTTAATTTTAATGCATTGTAATAAAGTAGGTTACGTACATTCTTCATATGCATGATTTAATGCATTAAAACTTTATTTCTACTACATTAAGGTTTAGATTCTAATGCATTTAATGCAGTAGGTTACTCATGTTGTTCATATGCATGATTTACTACATTGCAGCTTTATTTCTACTACATTACAGTTTAATTTTAATGCATTGTAATGAAGTAGGTTACGTACATTCTTCATATGCATGATTTAATGCATTAAAACTTTATTTCTACTACATTAAGGTTTAAATTCTAATGCATTTAATGCAGTAGGTTACTCGTGTTGTTCATATGCATGATTTACTACATTGCAGCTTTATTTCTACTACATTACAGTTTAATTTTAATGCATTGTAATGAAGTAGGTTACGTACATTCTTCATATGCATGATTTAATGCATTAAAACTTTATTTTTACTACATTAAGGTTTAAATTCTAATGCATTTAATGTAGTAGGTTACTCGTGTTGTTCATATGCATGATTTACTACATCGCAACTTTATTTCTACTACATTAGTGTTATTTTATGTTCTATTACATTAAAGTTATTTGGTGCTGCTATTTTATACTAGTAAATGAATATAGTGCACTAACAAAATAACTGTGTTAAATTATGATATAAATAACAGTGATTTAGTAGAATATAATTGTAATAAAGTAGAAAATATTTGTAATGTATTTGTAGTTTTTTACTACATTATAACTTTATTTCTACAGCATTATACTTATACTCTACTACATGTTAGTTTAAATTCTATTGCATCACATAATATATTTTGCTATTTTCATGAAAATGCTTGAACTGTTATTACACAGGTGAAAAGAACATGCAAAAAAAACACAAGCGACAAAGGCATATGCATTTACCAAGCTACAAGCAGTAGATTGCATCCTCAAATACCAATTGATACACTCAAATTGAAGGGCGAAATGGTGCACAGATGCATTGAACGCGTAACAAAGATTCCTGGAAGATACTCGTGGATGGTGGATCATTTATAGACAACACTTAATTTATATTAGATGTAATACTTTGGAATACGGAACGTAAATACAATGTATTGAAATTTTAATGATGACAAATTTTGTATAATATTTACTACTTTTGATTACTGTTGATATGTGAATGAACATAGATGCATTAAGTTATCAAGTATGTTGCAATGAAAATAATATTGCATCTGGCGACTACAGCTAATGCATCACAATATTGTTTTACTTCGTCAGATTGTTACCATACTACTGAATTGCAATATAACTTTACTCCATCAAAATAATACTTTAGTACATCATTGTATTATTTTACCACATCACAATGACTATTTTACTGCATCATAATGTGAATGCTATTGTATCAAAATATAATGTATATTTTAATGCGTTATAATACACCAAAAAAATAAGATAATATATAGTATTAATTATTATTCGTAAAACAAAAGGATACCGAGTATATTTAAAATACAATAAGATACTTTTGTATTCATGTTTGGTAACAAATACTATACATCTTATAACCGAAAACATGGCTTGTAAGTAATAATTTGATATCTATACACTACTTATTTTGAATATAAAACGAATAATGAAACATTGCTTGTAAGCTTTACGGGTACATATTCTGTGTCCAGATCTTGTCGCTCTTGTCGGCTCTTCTTGTTGCTTGCTGTTCTTTGATGGTGGCCACTTCAATGGGCATGCTTTTAAATTATGGCTCTTTTTCTACACAGCCACTACACTTCCTCGTTTTATTACTTTACTGCATCACTGTGTTATTTTCCTGCATTACGATGTAAACTTTACTACATCAAAATATATATTCTACTCCATCACAATACAATAGACAATCTTATTGCATCACGCTTTTATACCTACTCCATCATAATGAAAAGCTACTTAACTTTAAGACCAGTAACAACCATTTAACTCTGAAGATCACAGTATTTATATCTAAACCTAATACGTGCCAAACATCAGCACAATATTACCAAATACTGTAACAACCATCTAAATTCATTTTAATACTTCATACAATAACAAAATTCGATTAACTTCACTTGATCAATAAGAAATAACATAAATGTTATGTACATTAGTGAATCTATAGAATCATTAATGTGAATTACAAACTAAAACATTATAATGCGGTAAAAAATTATAAGTATATTACAAATAGTTTCTACTGAAGTGTAGTTATGTTTTATTGCATTACCGTATATTCTACAACATTAGTGTATATCATACTGCATTATTTTATACCCAACTGCATTACTATATATTCTACAACATTACCGTATATTCTACAGCATTAGTGTTTTACAACATTAGTGTTTTACAACAGTACCGTATATTCTACAACATTACCGTATATTCTACAACATTACCGTATATTCTACAACATTAGTGTTTTACAACAGTTATGTTTTATTGCATTACCGTATATTCTACAACATTAGTGTTTTATTACATTATTTTATTGCATTACCGTATATTCTACAACATTAGTGTATATCATACTGCATTATTTTATTGCAGTACCGTATATTCTACAACATTACTGTATATTCTACTACATTACTGTATATTCTACAACATTACTGTTTTACAACAGTTATGTTTTATTGCATTACCATATATTCTACAACATTAGTGTTTTATTGCATTATTTTATTGCATTACCGTATATTCTACAACATTAGTGTATATCATACTGCATTATTTTATTGCAGTACCGTATATTCTACAACATTACCGTATATTCTACAACATTACCGTATATCCTACAACGTTAGTGTTTTACAATAGTTATGTTTTATTGCATTACCGTATATTCTACAACATTAGTGTTTTATTGCATTATTTTATTGCATTACCGTATATTCTACAACATTAGTGTATATCATACTGCATTATTTTATACCCAACTGCATTACTATATATTCTACAACATTACCGTATATTCTACAACATTAGTGTTTTACAACAGTTATGTTTTATTGCATTACCGTATATTCTACAACATTAGAGTTTTATTGCGTTATTTTATTGCATTACCGTATATTCTACAACATTAGTGTATATCATACTGCATATGAATATCGACAAAGATCAATGAGCATATGAATATCGACAAAAGGCAAATACTAATATATCATAACTCATGCATATGAATATCGACAAAGATCAATGAGCATCATGGTTCAACTTCTACCAAATCACATGTAGTAGAAAACTATAAAAACACTACAAATATAATGTAATAGAAATAAAGTTGTGATTCAGTAAAAACTATAATAACACTACAAATAGCTTTTACTGCATTACTGTTACGTTCTACTACATTACTTTATATCCTACTGCGTCACATGTATGTGTCTAACGCATTGCAGTTACGATCTACTCCATTACTTTATATCTTACTACATCACATTGTGAATTAAGTGCTTCACAGTTATAAAGTTTAGTTTAGACATTTTATCAAACACTTCGTATGCAACTTTCACATTTTCTATATATTCTGTTACAGATCTAAGAACATGTATGTATTAAAAAACAAGATATAATGTGAATCAAACTTTCCCTTTATGTCAAATCTAACCACATACCAACTGGGAAACGCTTGTCAACAATGGCGCTGGTGGTGCGATGGCGAAAGTACGGTGGTCAGAAGGTGGGGAAGGTGGTGGTTCAAGATGGAGAAGATGGTGGAGAAAATGATGGAGAAGACGGTGGTTGGTTACGGTTGATATGATACAGTCGATCAAAAATAGGGAATGATGTGTGTGTGAAAAAAAAAACAAATTATATAGGTTTAAGAATTTTTTTAAAAACGGCCTGAAGTTTCTAAAATTACAAACGTACACCTTTTTTTTTGGAAAAAGAGGAGGACACATGGCAGCCTGTGGTTCCACCTCATTTATTTTATTATAAGTTTTATTTTATTTTACCCCAACTATTTATATATATATATATATATATATATATATAGTGTAGTGCTATATGCAGAACCCTCTTTTTGGTACAGAACTTACAGAACTATATTTTTACTATTATACTTGCATGATGTACATTACATTAATGCAAGATGGTACCTTTGTAAATATCTTCCATTCATTTTAAAAAATAAAAAAAGAAAAAGGGTAGATCGGGTATTTTGATTCTTCATGATAGGCTACACTCTTTCCTATTTTTCATCAAAACCGTAACTTCTCATCACTTCATAGATTTTAAAGTAGTTTTTTTCTCTCACATTCAAACTCATCTATCATCCCAGCATATCTTCAAGATCTATTTTATTCACAAACCTTAACACACGCACCCAATACTATCGATAAATATAATAATTCTTCACGACGATAAGTCATAATAGTTGTTCGTTTAGAACAACGAGTTACGATTTTCAGATGGTCTTCAGTTTGTCGCCGCCGGATCTGGTTAAAATTATTGGGTCAAGCAAGATGCATATGAAAGGTAAGCAGATCTATTCAAAATTATTTTCTAAACAATACAAAGGTAGCCACCGAATTCGGCATAAGCCGATCTATGATATGTGAAATCCAATATAATAGTAAATATTATGTTGACCTTTTTTGTTCATATGATTTGTCCCATGTTTGATGTAAATAGATTGCTAGTGGGTTGAATAAGAAAGAAAAGCAACATCCCAGTAAGATGTAGATGCGAATAAAAAATTGAAATTGGAGTAAATAATAGTAATAGTATGTTGCCAATACGTTATTAAGATGACAGAACTAATAGGTTGAAACAAGCTTCATTTTCATTTTTATACTACTTTTTTCTCAGGCTACCCAAAACGCATTAGTTTTGTATCGGTCACCATAATGTCGCGACGAATCAGCCTGTTACGGCGATTCGGTCTTTGCAATTCAGTCGAGTCAAAAGGGTCGTATGTAAGGTCTAATTGAGCATTCGGTCACCACTTTTCATTTTTTTTTTCTTTTTCATATATTTTGTGGATAATTTATATTAGTTTTAATTAGATAAAATTTATAAAAAAAATCAAAATTTTAATATATTGAGTTTTGTTTAATTCCTCACAACATATATTAATTTGACAATTTTTGGAGTTAGTTTTAACTAATACATTTTACCCTTTTTCCTTCTAATTGAGTCTTTTTTAATTATTTTTTAACGATATTTAAGTATAAATATTATTGTAATATTTTTTATTTTATTTAAAAAATTATTTGAAAAAAATATTTATATTAAAAATTAAATTAGGTCGCCTTGTTGGGGCAAATAGGTCGCACTAAGTCGCATGAGAGAGAAAGCTGGAAAAAATTAGGTCGTGACCTAATAGTGTTGTGGGTAGCCTCAGCTAACTTGGTGTTTTTAACATTAACGGTATCAAGATTACATGAAGTGTCATTTATGTATATGAATCAAGTAATAAATTAAAAGTTGGTATGAAGACACGTGACATTATTAAGCCTTCAAACAATACTAAAGTTCCTTTCGGTTAGGAAACTTAATAAATGTTTATCATATTAGACACAATATCATACTCCGTATATCAAGTTTAGTTTTTCAACTTGGTTGCTACCATGGTTACCTTGGTTAGTTTACTTAGTTTTTGTTTATAGCTTATTTTATGACATGACATATTTTGACATAACTATTTTTTTATATATATTTGTTTTAGGTGGACACGCTCAATTATAGAAGTGACGACGAAGATCAATGGATTTACTTGTGCTTTTCAGATAGCGTGCATAGGTGTACTCAAAGTCACGCATATATGTTTTTCGAACTGTGCACCCATGTTCCTCGAATAGTGCAACACATGTTATACTGTAATATCTTGCACATATATTTGAGAATATACATTTTTATTTGTATTTTATTTTATAAAATATTAAATTATGTATTGTATGCTTTATTGTAAATTTAGAGATTAGATGTCTATGCTTTCTGTTGTTAATTTCTGAAGATAATGTACACTAAAAATAAAAAACATACATGCCATCGTCATTTTAAACAAAATAAAAAATATCATGGCATGGCTAAACAATTGTACAGGAGAAAAACATTTATGTACTTTTTTAGAAAACAAGAATGTTTTTAGAAAACATGAATGTTTTTTTGGAAAACATGAATGTTTTTAGAAAACATTAATGTTTTTTGAAAACGTGTATATTTAAAAAATAAATATATGTATATTTTTAATTCTGAAAATTAAGGTTCTGTAAAAATGTTCTTAATAAAAAATTAAAAGAAATTTAAGTGTATTTTACCAATGTATCCTTTCTATTTAAATAAAAGGTATTATTAATACTAAATTCTCATTGGTCTAGAATGGTTCTGTAAGTTCTGTACCAAAAAATGGGTTCTGCAAATAGCGCGCCCCTATATATATATATATATATATATATATATATATATATATATATATATATATATATATATATATATATATATATATATATATATATATATATATATATATATATATATATATATATATATATATATATATTCATATTCATATAGTGCACTAGATTACTTTATATTTATCTTCCAAGACTTAATATAGAGGTTTTCAAGGTTATATGCATACATCCATATTACGTGATGCCATATGATCCAGCAACCATCTAAATCAGTAATATATTGTCCTAGAATACAAATATTAGACATCTTAATCGACAGCAACATGCTATAATCGTTAAAGACATATAGAAATAGACATGCACATGCGTTTACTTCATATAAATACACACAACACTCGATAATAATTTCCCACAGGATAACAAGATACATTAGAAGACACACCATTTGTTTCAGAATAGCAATGAAAATGATGAAGGTTTTTTGTGTTATGGTAGTTTGCATGGTGGTATCATCTGCTGCTCTTTCGTGTAATGATGTGGCGAATAAGATAGCAACATGCATGAGCTACTTGAAGCAAGGTGGTGAAGTACCGCTAAGCTGTTGCACTGGTGTTCAAACACTAAACAGTCAGGCCAAAACGACCATTGATCGCCAGACAACTTGTAATTGTCTAAAGACCACATTTAAAACTACAAAGGATATTAATCCTGGCAACGCCGAGGGTCTTCCTAGCAAATGTGGCGTAAAGATACCATACAAGATCAACATGGAAACTGATTGCGCCAAGTATAACCTTCTTTCTTTATTTTCATAAAGTTCGTTAGCATTTTCTTATGGGCAAAGTATTGCCATTTTGTCAATGTTTAAAAAATTAGTTTTATAATTGGCTCGATAGACCTATCAAATAACGGTTAAATCGGTTAAATACACGGTTTAACTATGGTTTTCGCTCATAACTGTACTAACCAGGTTAAAGGCAGTTCAACCCAAGTTTTAAGAATATTCGAACCATAAAAATTGCATTTTTATTATAGTCTGTATACTTTATAGTATGCACAACTCTCTCTAATATAAGAATGTTTTTATTGCTTTGTTTTTGCAGGGTGAAGTGACTTGATGCTTGTCGACCAACAAATTTAAATCATACAATTAAAATCGTATGTTGTCTTTAAAGGGACATATCTATGCGCATGTAGTTTGTATTGTATTTCATTGTATTAAGTATTATGCTCTAAAATTGTATTACATTTTAGATGTTTTGATTACCATTTGTCATTGTCAACCAACAAATGTCTTGACAACCATATAAGATTAAAACTTTTATATATCAATTATAAATGTTCTATGTCTTGATCATTTGAAACAAAAATACATCATGTGAGACAATTTTAGCTTCGAAGAACCTAGACTTATTGACAACCATATAAGATTAAAACTTTTATATATCAATTATAAATGTTCTATGTCTTGATCATTTGAAACAAAAATACATCATGTGAGACAATTTTAGCTTTGTTGTCCTTTATATATCAGGTATACATAGAGACATTAATTGGTGTCATTAGTATTTTCAATACAGTCAACAACAAAGCCAATCTAGAAGATTATCAAAGAGTGATACCTCATAAATTGTGTAAGAATCATATATTGATCTTGCATAACCATAGTTTAGGGAAACTTGAGTGAGATTTTCCATGAAGGATGCACTTTCATAAGGAATATCAACACAATAAGAATCAAAATTATCTTCATGATCTATGGTGAGTATCGTTGTTGTTATGAGTGTCAAATCTTCATCAAATGGTTTTGTACACTTTACATCTACCAAGAATGCTTCAGCTTCAACACTTAGGACTTCACCATTTTCTATTTTTTTCTTTCATTGAGGTTTCACATGAACTAATCGACCATAGTTATAACATTTAACCAATTTAAAATGTCGATCACCAACTTTCCCATAAGGTTTAGCTCATTGACTTGCAACTTGATTACCTACCACTACTGTTTTCCTAGATACCCGACATTACCTGGAGCTCTTCTTTGAATATTCTGAATTGTATCAACACCATTCTGAATAGTTGTTTGATTAAAAATGTTTGAAGAAGTTCTGAGTTAATTGCTAGTAGGTAGGAACATAATCAATATACTAGTTAGAAGATTCATAATTTGATTCATCATAGCGAGCAATGCATCATTTTGCTGATAGGTTGTTTCTGAGTTGCTTGAGACAATCTGTGTGTTAGGAGAATATCGCGTTATGGGTGCAAATGATGGTTGATGTGATGAGGTGTAACGTTGTTGTGTAGGAGTAGAGTTACTAAGTTGTTGTGAGGGATAAATAACATGAGATGAGGTCGTAACATTAGTAAGATATGAAACAGAGTCAATGTTGATCATCGACTTACCTCAAATCTCATTAGCATGTATTTCATATAGCTTCAAATATGCATACAAGTGGTCAAACTGCACTTCCGACATGTTTTGAGTTACTTTGATGTCTATAACAAACTTTACCTAGTAGGGATGGAAATTGTCCATGAGCTTAACATTAATCGGTCGAGTAAAAAATTTTACCCTTGTAACTCTCATATCATTCATCATATTCTTAAACCTTTTAAAATAAGAGAGAAGAGGTTCATTGGGTAGTAAATTGCTCAAAGTCATCGAACAATCGTTTTTCTCTTTGTTGTAGAGTCATGGAGGAACCTGCCATACGTAGTTCTACATTGTCCAACATCTCTTTGGAACTCTTTTCTTAATTCACCATGGAAAATGTTGCCTTGTCAAGTCCTTGAAAGAGGATATTTTCTGCCTTGAAGCCTGCTTCATGTCGATGAAACTCTTTAGGTGAAAGTTTTCCAAGTGTTTTCTCCTCTATCGATTCAACACCAACAGTGACCATTATGGTTCCTTTGACAAGAGGTACATTCTCAATAGAATCAATAATCATATGCCCATCATTTTTTTGTCTTGCATATTTCAAAATTAGCTTGTTCCGAGAATCATAATCACCCTCTTCAAGCATTGTAGTTCAATGATCCATCCTTACTATCAACGTATTGTCATTGTTTTCCATGATGATATTATGTGTGATGACACTTTATGGATCGATAAAATGATTAGTGAGTATTGAGTTTAAGTGATGATGTTTTAAGTGATAAATTACTTAATTATAAGTATTGAATATTGTTGTTCGAAGTCCAAACTCCATAGTCCAAAAATTGACGAAGTTCACCTAAACAATAGCTCCAAAGTGCTGACCCAAAACCAAACGGCGGCTTAATTTTAACACGTACAAAAATTCCCCTTATTAAAATCACTAATATTCGTATTTCAAACTGCTGAGATTGTGCAAGTGGTTTTTCACATGAACAATAACCAAATCGATATCTCTAAACAATATCCAAACCACGTTCTCAACAATATCCAAACTGCAGAAAAGTTACTAACTAAAATTGTGGTTATCTAATATATCTGAACCACTATTTTGGATTTGATTAAAAAACGCTACTAAAAGCAATTATAAATCTAATTTTTGAACGTTTCTCTCTTGTTTTTCTTGTAGAACTAAGATCTAATAACTACTACCAAACATAAAAAATTTAAATTTATTGTTAAAAACAAAAAAATCACGATTTCTAAAAATCACATATGAACAGTTCAAATATAAACTTTAGATCTTGATGAAAATAAAGTGAATCACGTACACAAACTCAATCTAATCATCCAACGGGATATGATAATAATTGTTGGAATCC